>JAQQSK010002364.1:0-117939 GCA_028658325.1 Potorous gilbertii | reverse complement strand
GAAATAGAACTAGATATGTCAGAAGAACTCAGTTCCTAAGGTAATGCTTTACCTTTTTTCCCATGTGCCTCTTTTAAAAGTATAGCAGTGAGGTAAAGGGGATTTCTTTCTCTCTTATTTCTTTCCACCTATCCCCCATCAGCAATAAAGTTCATTACCCATAGAAAACCTGTTTGAATGGAGCCTGAAAGAAGAATTCTGTTGACATTCACTCTTCTTACTGAGAATGTATATTTTTGACCAAGTCTATGAGGCAGATGCTACCATGGCCTTTCTTACTATGTGTTTTAAGTAAATTCATTTACCTTGAGTTAATTGTACCAACTAAACACCTGTTGAAGGTAGAGCCATTATTGGTAGGGTCTCAAAAGCAATAGTTTCAGGATTTTGGACTCACAAAGTACCTTGAACCCGAAAGATTTGTCCTTCTGGGGAACTGACCTTTGAGTGTGATGTGGAGATGGCATTCCAAGGAAGTTTCTACACTGAAAAGTAGAAGATATTAGGATGTATTTACACTCTAACAAGTCTTACAAAACTGAGTCCAGAGGCACACTACAGGAAAATACAATCCAAGTCCCAAACAAAGGATTCCCTCCTATAACCTTTTCTAGTTGCTTAGTAAACTTTTGATCAGGTCTCTACAGGAACTTTGTCATGACAAGCTCGTTCTGCAGTAAAATATTTGATCAGATCAGCCTTTTCTTTTGGAGAAAAAGTCAGGAATAATAAAAATAATTCGTAACATTTATATGCTTCTTTAAGACTTGGCAAATTTTTTTATGCATCTCAGATGTGTCTGTATGAAAAACTGGCTCAACTTTTTTTTTTAACTAAAATGAATAATAGAGTGTGATAATAGAGGCAGTACTGAGTAGTAGCTGGAATGCTACGACTGAAGTGAGGAAAACCTGGGTTGTTTTTATTTATTTTTTCACTTCGTAAAAATCTATCTTTTTCCCCTCCTACCCCAAGTTGGCAAAGAAAGACAAAAGTCATGTTATAAAGATACACAGTCAAAGAAAACAAATTTCTGCATGCGTCATATCCCAAAAACATAAGCCTAAATCTTCATACTGAGGGTCCTTCACCTCTCATTTGGGAGGTGAATAGCCAGGCTCATCATGTGTCCTCTGGAATTGTGGTTGGTCATTTCATTGATTACAGTTTCTAAGTCTTTTAGATTTGTTTGTCTTTGTAATATTGTTGTCATTGTATAAATTGTTCTCCAGGTTCTGCTTGTCTCAGTCTGCCATTGGTACTTACAAGTTTTCCCAGGTTTCTGTGAGGCCTTCATCATTTCTCATAGCAGTTTTCCATCATATTTACATGCTATAACTTGTTCAGCCATTTCTCAACTAATAAGCACCTTCTCAGTTTCCAGATATTTACTGTTGCAAAAAATAAAAAAAGGTGCTATAAATATTTTGTGCATTCTTAGTTAGAGTTTGTTTTGCTTACGTCTAATGCCACCTCTTATTTCTATCTCTTCATATTTCCCTTTTTAGTGAAATTAATTTCTCTGTCCAACTGCATGTGTGTGTATTCTTCCTTCCTTTGACCAATTAGAATGAGAATAAGGTTCAGGTATCATTCACTCTTTTCACCCCTTCCCTCTTTGTATGGATTTCTACTTATTCACCTCAATTATTTGAGATACTTTTCCCCATCCTTTCTCTCCATTTCCCTCTCTAATGTATAGCTTTTTCCTTCCCTTTCCATTCTTTTTTTTAAATCATCAAGACATTGCAGAAGTACTCTCTTTATCTAATTAGACTCCCTCTATGACCCCTGATCATAAGGTTCCAAGGGGATACATTTATCATCTCCCAATATTAGTAGTCCCTTACAAGTATTAGTTCATGTTTACCTTTTTATATTTTTCTTAACTCCCCAAAGTTTCTGTGTAGCTCTAGTCTTTACATTTAGAATGATTGAAGTCCTTTATTTCATTAAAAATACTTTTTATCCCCTGTAGGATTATATTCATTCTTCCTGGATAACTTATTTTTGGTTGTAAGTCTATCTCCTTTGCTTTCTGGAATACCACATCCTAAGTTCTCTGTTACTTTATAATGATGGCTGCATCTGTGATCTACAACAGAGCAGTGAGAGATGAAGCTTCCAGCTGGCACCTGCTCCTTTAGCCTGTACTAATTTAGGCTCCCATAATACCGGCATAGCCTTACCCTGCCATGGAAGGCTCTTACAGTAGACACTCCCAGTCAAATTTTACCTCCAACGTCTGTAGACCTGTCTCTGTTTCTGTATGTGAACTTCAGCTAATGATTTGCTGGTTTGCTTTTTTGTTTGTTTGTTTTCCTGATCAGAATTTGGTCTGGTATATTTTCTATATTTATTTGGGGGAGTTACGGGAGAAGAGAAACCCTTGGTTCTTCCTGTTATTGTGCGATCTTGGCTCTGCCTCTGGAGACTTGGACACATCACAGCCTCACTAAGTCTTTAGTTTCTTTGCCTGTAAAATGGAAATAATAACAAATCCTGTAGCATCACCTTTACAGGGTTATTGTATGACTTAAGTGAGATAATGTATCTTTGCCTGGCATGTAGTATGAGTTTAGTAAATATTTGTTGAATGAATGGTCTTCTCATGCATGTAAACAGAATGATAGCCTCTTCAGAGGAAGAATCATTAAGGCACCTATTTCATCAGCATCTGTACTGTTTTCTTTTTTATCTACTAGATTTCTGAGTCATTTACCTTATCATAGCAATAACATAGCATAGTATCAAGCCTCTAGCTTCCTTTAAACATCAGCTGAAGAGTTATCTCCTACAGAGGGCTTTTCCTGATCCGATTCCAGGTCCAGTTCTCTATCCACTGCATCACTAAGTGCCTGAATTGAGCTCTGGGATTACATTATAGACACAACAAGGGAAGATACTAATATCTTTCTAAAATGTTCCTTACATCATCTCTTCTTAATTCTTTGCCCAGAGGACATTTCCATTTTTTTCTCTTTGAAAAAGTATTTGTTGCACCAGGATGCTTTCTGGGAAAGAAAGGAAGAAATTAAGGTGAACTAAAAATCAAAACATATCAATAAGAATTTGTTTTTTTGAAGGAAATTTTCCTTGATAAATGAACAAATATGTGTAAAGTTTATATGATCAGGCACTGCTTCCTAGTGGAAAATATAAAGATGACAAGTAAAGATGACTGAGACTTGAATTTAATGTAGTCTGTGAGTTTAGACAGAATTTTATTTGTTGTTCAGTATGTGACTTTGGACAGAGAATTTTGTTGTTCATTTGTTTCAGTGGTGTCTGACTCTTCATGACCCCATTTGGGGTTTTCTTAGGGTGGTTTGCCATTTCTTTCTCCATCTCATTTTACAGATGAGGAAAATAGGGTTAAGTGACTTATCTAGCGTCATACAGCTACTGTCTGAAATCAGATTTGAGCTTCTGGAGATGTCTTCCTGACTCCACTGTGTCACCAAGTGGTCCCTTGAACAAAACATAGGGTTATCAAATAATAAAATCCGAAAACTGATCAAGACCTGGGAAATTGTATAGTCCAACTCCCTCTTTTTAGAGGTAACTTAAATGACTTTGCCCCAGGTCACACAGTTGCATCCATCACAAAAAAGTGGAAAAAAACCTCATATGTAATATATAAACTTTATATATCATATGACATATAAACTTTATATATTATATTTATTATATAATATGCAATTTATGTATCATATAGTTATTACATGATATAAATATATATTGTATATATTTTTATATTAAAAAAATATAAAATTTATTTGCCCTGAACAGAGTTCAGAACCAATTGCTCATATGTACACACTATCCAACTTCGGGAAAGCTGATTAAACATACCCCCCTTCCCAACTTTATAAGATAGGTAAGGATAATGCAAGTATCAATATACTTTTGTTATTGTCAATATCCTATTGTTATTGATGCTGTTATGTTTTGAGTGAAGATGGAACCATGTTGTAGTAAGTAGAAAAAACTGGCACTCCAGGCCAAGTCTTTTGGATACTTTCTTCTATAGAAAATTACTTACTGGAGAAGAACTGAGGCACACTATTACATTCGGGCCAAATGGATGTTGTTCATTCCTAAGGAAGAGAACTTTCAGGCAGTCAGTCAATAAACCTTTATTAAGTGCCTACTATATGCCAATCACTGTGCTAACTTTGGTGGTGGCATTTTGAATGAAATTCTGGAAAGGACTTTTGAAGGAATAGCTCAGATAAGTTTGTGCCTGATGGATGATTGCTGAAGGAAATTCTAGCCACACGTTTCCAGGAGGTTTCCTAGAGATTCTTTAGTATTCTATCTTTTGCAGAAATTTGCTTCTTTACCATAAAAGAATTTTTTTTTCAGATACATGGATATCTTGCTTGTGGGATTTAATCTAGGTTTTTGCACTGTGACCATGGGCAAATGATTTATTTCTCTGGAGCTTAGATTCTTATTTGTGAAATGAGGGGTGTAGGATTGAATACATCCAAATAGATACAAAGTAATTAAATGCAAGGTAGTTTGGGAGGGCGAACATTAACCCTTGCGGGGAAGGAGATCTGAAAAGGTTTCATGAAGATGGTGCTTGACTTGCATCTCCATGGAGGAGAGAGACTATGAGGCTGAATAAGGAGGGAGTACATTCCAGCCATGAGGAATTCAAAAATCTTGTTAAACTAGGTTTTCTGATTCAGTAGGCACTTTCTTTAATTCTTGTTCTGAGACATCCTTGGTGGCGACCAGGATACTAATGACTACCATCTGCTCATTGGTGAAGACAGCTCAGACAATCTCTTGGGTCCGTTCTGCTTACCGGTCAAGATTCTGAGCTGCCACAGTATGGAGGCATGAACCCCTGACCCAGGGGAGAGGAACTTGCCCTGCCCTGTTCCCCTTTTCTATGTCCGATGACTCAATGAGATTTTATTTCCCTTGGTCATGCTGCTCTCTATGAGATTTTATTTCCCTTGGTCATACTGCTCTCTACTGGCTATCTTGAGCATTGCCAATGGACTCAAGGAAAAGTAGACTTTTGACCTTTGAAAACTATTCTTTGATTCGCCATTTATCACCCACACAGGTGACATCCTCTGATCATTTATTGTAAAAGATCAAATTAAAGCCAAGTAGGTACAAATATAAATAATCCATTGCCTGATTCTCTGATAAACCAGTGGATTTATAAGGGACAATAAAGGCTTTAGAAAATAAATCCCTTTGATGCTTTGCATTTGTTAATCATCCATGAAAACTTCATGAGACAGATCAAAAGTAAATACTTCATTATCTTGGTTTTAATGAAGATTAATTAGCATAATATCAATGTTTTACTATTGTGTAGCTCATTGATATTTTTACAAAGCACTCTGAAAACTATGGTCTTGCTGATTCCTCAAAAAATGATGCTATCAGGCATATGGTATTATGTACAATTTACAAATGAGGAAACTGAGTCAGGGAGGTTAATTTATTTTCCCAAATTCACATAGGTGAGTGGGGAATGAAATTCAGGTATTTTTCACTCTTACACAGAAAGTAAACTTTTATTTCTTTTAAATATAGTAAATAGAATATTACCAGTCTAAATTTCCCAAATTAAAAAAGTTTTATTGATTTTTTGTTTTTATACCAAATCGGTTTTGAAGATCTATCCCACCCTACCTCCCAAATCCAACTGAAAAACAGTTAAGCAAAAATCACGGATACAATCATATCTGACAGTTTCACCCCCCTCTGACTCTTTCGAGGTGGGACTTTCATTCTGGTATTACCTTTATTTACAGCTGGCTTCCTTTCCATGTTCTTTTCACTTATATATAATATATATATATATATATATATATATATTAAATCGCTTGTAAAGATTTTATATATCTTCCCCTTTAATCTTTAGATATGTTGATTGATTTGTCATCCTGTTGATATGGGTAATCCCTGTATCTGTGAATCATGGTGCAATGAGATGACCCCTGGATTTGGAAGCGGAGGTCCTGAGTTAAAATCCTGCTTCTGCCACTTGTTACTCATATAACAAGATACTTAACCTGTCTAAGCATCCTCATGTGCAAAAAAAGGAGATTAGATGAGATGATCTCCAAGGTCCTTTCCACCTCTAAATCTATGATGAATCAATCCAAGCCTTCTCATCCGGTGTGCCTCCCAATCCCCCCAAATCATTCACAGATAGGCCCACAACTTTAATTCTTTGACAACTGGTATCCCATGACTCTCAGTCATGTAGTGTTTCTGGAAGAAAAAAGATGCACCTTCATTTTAAGGAGAAACTTGGGACCAAAGATAGCAATTAGTAGATATGAATGAAACATTTTAGTGTTTTTCCTTCCTCTGTTTCTATAGAACACATTCATAGTCCTACTTGCTGTTGTCCATATATTTCATGCCATTTTCTTTTTCCATACCTTTGCAAAGTGGATCCTCCATGCCTTGGAACCAGGTGGTGAAGCGGGTGAGAACTGTGGGCCAGGAATCAGGTTCAAATTTGGTGATTCTGAGCAAGTCACTTGCCCCCACTTACCTGACTATAAAATGGGAAAAAAACAATAGCACCTACCTTAAATGGTTGTCATGATGGTCAAATGAGATAATATTTGTAAAAGAGCTTAGCACAATTCCCAGTTCAAAGTAGTAGCTTAATAAAGGTGTTTCCTTCCTCTTTTTTTTAGGATACTCTTCCTCCTCACCTTAGCCTCTTGACTTCTTTTGCTCCTTTCAAAGCTTAGCTCAAGTGTCATTTCTTCCACAAGGCATTTCCTGAGCGTTATCTCTTTCCTTTCTGCCTACTTAATATTTTCACCTAAAATTATTTTAAATTTGCTTCATATCTGTTATCTATTTATGTTTACTTATCTGTATATTATCATCTGTGTACATGTTATTTTAATCCAACAGAATGTAAGAGCCTTGAAGGCAGGAACTATTTCATTTTTGTCTCTGTATTCTTAGGACCTAGGATAATTCTTTTCATATTGCAAGTATTGGATTGGATTGAATTAAATAGACAGTGTCTGCTAAAGCTAAAAGTGTTGATAACTGAGCTCTATAGATTACCCATCCAAAATGCATACAGTTTAGACAACAGCTAGATATTCTTCATCCACATGGTTTTTCCTTTGTATAGTTAGGACTTACTATTTTCTATGATTTCCAACCTCTTTTAAAAGGCTATACACAGGGGCATTGCTTGCCAGAGGCATACGAGGGCTTGATGCAGTTGTGCAATGTCATTTGAAAACAAAAGCATTTGAAGGACCTTTCCATTTAGGGAGAAATCCATGATCATGGCAAACACTCTTGGTAAGCATACATTTATTCCCTCATTGTATGACTTATTTGATAGCAGTTATCAGAGGGTCATTTGAACAGTTATCTCTTTAGTTACATCTTACAAAGAATTTTCTATGATTTCAACATAGGCATTTTGCTCAACCAAGTCAAATATTGTCAAAAACAAATAAATACAATGCGATTTTATAATTGTTTCACCATTTATTCAACTGCATGATTGGAAAATATGGTCTGCTGTAGAATGTTTGCCAAAGTCCATTCTTGGCAAAAGATAGCAAAGTATGTCTATTGTCTTCACTTGCCTCCTTCAAGAATATCCTTCATATAAGTATAGATTATTGTTACAAAAATGTTCACTAATAGGAAAGCAAACATAGAGATTGATAGTTACCAACATACTCCTAGTAAATTTTATTTCTAATATTTTATTATTATATATTATATTTCTAATACTATATCTAACATTTTAAAAGTTTTTGTTATCCTTCCTTCTTTCAGATGCCTTGAAAATCAATTCCTCAGTACCCTTAAAAACTGATTCCTACATCAATAATGTCTTTTCCTATCCATTAAAATATAATCAATTTTATTTTATTTTTAAAAAATTGTTCACAAAGCCTAGTGCCATCTGACTCAGTATTCATGACATACATATGAGATTTCTGCATAGGCTGAAAGGCTAAGCTTCTTTAGTAGAATGTAAACTCCTTAAGGGCAGAGGTTATTTTTTTGTGTGTATTTGTATTTTTATCAGCCAGCACAATATTGTATATTTGGTAGGTGCTTAAGATATTTGATGAACTAATTGCATTGGACCTGTCAATTTTTCCTGCTGAATCATATTTTCCAACATAGTTTTCATTGTCTTTCCCTAAGTCCACCTTTTCATTGGAATCATCAAATATCAAAGCATAAGTTGATTTAATTTGGAAGATTTTATTAATTTCTTATAGACTCCTTATATTTCCCCATTCTCTAACAGATGCTGGCACAAAAGTTTGTGATTATTTGTTTTTGATACTTATTTTCCCATTGAAATACCCAATGACCAAATTTCCCATTAAATAATGTTTTTGCTTAAATCAATTCTGCTAAGTCCTTTATTTGCCTCTTCAAGGAGAACCAATGTCAATGGCACCTGGCCAAGCCAGTAATGGAGATGGCAGACTCATCTCCCATTACACTAATTTGATCACATTTCTATTTTTAGAAACATCCAGTAAGTCCCTATTACCTACAGAACAAATATCAAAGACCAGTGGTTGACATTCACAGCTCTCCATAGTCTGTTTCCCAACTACATAGCTATCCTTCTCCCACACTACATTATACTTACCCTTCATTTTAACCAAATTGGAAGAGTGAGCTTTCTTTACTCTGAGACTTTGCTCCCTAAACTTGGAATGTATACCCAGTCTCTCTTACCTAACTATATATTATCCATCCTTGAAGTTCCAAATCAACTGCTATCTTCTCATGATGCCTTCTCTGATTTCCCTACCTGGAAATGATCTCTACTTCTAACAAAGTAATACCCCATGTTCATCTTATACCTTTACAACATTCTAAAATTTTTATATTTACCTGCTAAAGAAAGATGAATTCCCATAACTAGTGAGGAATGAAACTAACTTCTTGTTATAAAATCTCTAGATAGGAATATTGGGTCTTGGCTTATAGTTGTAGTGGTGTTAGTTTCATAATAATTGCTGATACTGTTTGGGGTTTTTATTTTGGTTTACTCATGTCTCTAGCTTTAGTTCCTGAATTAGGGTTTTGTGTAAGGGCTAGGCTTTGCCCTCTGATGTGCTTTTGGGTCTTGCTCTTGGTCTTGCCCTGTGCTTGGTCTTGCCCTGTATCTTATGAGTTTTCATGCCAATCTCCACTTCACAAGGTTAGGTTCCCTTGGATCTTTGAGATTCAGAGCACTGGATCTTCAAGGCTCCTTCTCTGGTTTTTCAGGATAGCATCAGGGGCCTCAGAGCCTGTGTTGGGTGAAGTGCTTTGGCATCACACTGGTCATCACTGCCTTGGTTGCTATTGACTGCTGCTACTTCATGGGAATTCCAAGCACCCTACCCTTGGGCATTCTGACTATCCTGGGGCTTTCTTTGCTAAGTAGTTGGGTAGCACAGTGGCTAGAGTGTTGAACTTTGAATCAAGAAGACTTTAGTTTGAACCCTGTCTCAGGGTTCTATGATTCTGGGAAAGTTACTCAATCTTTGTCAGACTCAGTTTCCTCATCTGTAAAATGGCAAAAAAATGTAGCACCTATAGGTGCTTTATAATTGCACCTATCTCACAGGGCTGTTGTAAAGGAGTCATACTGAGATTCCCATAATTTGAATGCTTCAGAATAATACACTGTTTGTTTCCCCATACTCTTAGATCTTTCTTTAGCAGGGGGAAATGGAGCCAGATGTCTATGTCATAGAAAGCTCGGAAAGGTAGGAGTTAGAAATAATCTAAGGATTTTCAGATTGAGAGCCTCCTGTTGGACAGTGGGAATATTGCATCGTTTGGAAAAGTTAGGACTCAGCACCCACTGATGAAAAGTACTAGGTAGGTGGCCCAAGTATTCCACTATCTGGTAACAGAATTTTATACCTCATTCTTTTGACTATTTGGGGAGAAATTTTTGCAACAAGTTCTGTGGAAAAAGGGCTCATTTCCAAGATACCTAAGGGACTAATTAAGATTTATAAGAATGAGAACCATTGCTCTTTTTGGATAAATGGACACAGAAGGAGAATAGGCAATTTTGAAATTAGGCAATCCAAGCAATCAATAGCAACATGAAAAAATTCTCTGAAATAGTAATAGTTAAAGGAATACAAATGAAAGAAACTCTGAGGTTCAACCTTATATCCATCAGATTGGCAGAGCTGACAAAGAAAATTATAGTATTGGAAGGGCTGTGGGAAAACAGGCACATTAAGGTATTATTGGTAGAACTATGAGTTGGCTCAGTCATTCTAGAAAGCAATTTGGAATGCCCCAAAAGACTAAAATGAAAATGTTCAAGCCCTTTGAACCAGCAAGAGTATTACTAGGCCTATGTTCCAAAGAGATCTAGGAAAGAGCACAAACCTTTGTTTTGTATGATGTGGCTCAAAATAAGCCTCCAAGTTGTAAGATCCATATGAGACAGTTTTCACAAATATTGCCTTCATAGACATGATGAGCAGCTATTTACTATGTTATACTTTCTTGTTACAAACTTGAAGAAAGTGACCTATTGTTGTCACAAAAATTTGTTCTTTCAACCTGAGTGTGTGTGTTCGTCCTTCGTTGCCAAAGAAGACCATGCCATCAGAGAAATAATGACATGACTTGCACTTGACTTTGTTTTGAGTGAGGGAGGGCTGTGCAGGTCACCAGCCTCACTTCTCCTCCAGAGCCATCTGAATCCACTGACCAGATATTCATCAGGATGACTAGAGATGACCCAGGATGAGGCAATTGGGGTTAAGTGACTTACCCAAGGTCACACAGCTAGTGAGTGTTAAGTGTCTGAGGTGAGATTTGAACTCAGGTCCTCCTGACTCCTGCACTGGTGTTTTATCCATTGCACCATCTAGCTGCCCCTTCCAATGTAAGTGATGATGTGTGAATAGTGTATTTCCCCCTGCTAAATGACCTTCCTCTTGTGAGCAACAGGCTTATGATTATTCAGCAAAACTGTATTTACTTTATCTATAGATAAATGTCTCTTGTGTGATTAGTTCAAATAAAAAGTTATTATTCCAGAACCACACAATGATAGTAGTTGTAATCCTACAATCTCCATTTCCTACTCCTAGGGTAGGGGAATAGAAGGAATCCGCTGTCCACTCTGCTTGCTGCACTCAGTCTGGGTTAAGTCTAAGTGGAGGCAATGAGCCAGATAGATAATAACTTCTTTGGTCAGCCCAAGGACAGGACCCAGTCAGCGTGATCCTTGAGGGGATCTTGGCCCTGACCATGTGAGGGAACTGAAGCCCAGAGTCACCAAGGCAGTAGTAATAGGCAGAATTTAAACCCAGATCCTCAGATTCCAAGCTCTCTGCTCTATCATGTCATTTTTTTAGCAAAGAGATTAAGTGCAGAATTATCAAGCAATAATCAGGGTTCTTTAAGGAGTTTTCATCATGAATTTATATTGCGTACTATTACTTTCTTCCACTAAATCTCCCTTCTATAATTCATTATTATGTACAGCTAGCCCTAGGTTCCATAACAGTGGTGTACAAACTCTGTTAGGTCCTATCAAAGAGGAAAGATTTTAAGTAAAGACATATTAATTGGATATATACATAAACACACATATATAAGTGTGTGTGTGTGCATGTATGGTGTAGGGTGTTCAGAGAATACTAGTACCTCTGGTGTGCGGGCTGCTAAACCCTTTTCAGGGCCTCTTTCCATATCTGGTATCCACCTGACTCACCCAACTCTCTTACCTGTGGCTCCAAGAAGCTGTAGCATGCATGATCACCACACCCTAGTAAATAATTTTGGCAGATGGGCTAAACCAGGGTGAGGGTAACTGAGGGGTCTTAAACACATTGGAGAGTTAAGAGGGAGTGAAGACTTCCCCTGGCAGAATGAATACAGGAGAACTATTTGTTCTAAGTACCATGAAGGCAGCTGAAGCAGGTGCTGTGGAGTGCTTAGAGCTTCGTTAGACACCAAAGATGCCAAGGTCATCCTGAGCCATCACCAGTCATCTTGACGTTTGTTTTGCCACTGGGCTCTATTGATGGAAGGGAGAATGAGGTCAATGACTTCAAGCATTCTACCTTACTTAAATCCAATTTGTGCTTGAGTCATAAGACATCACCTGTACAAAAACGAATGTTGAAAACTATCTTTACATGTAATTGGAAAAAAATACTATTTTAAAAAATAGCTTGCTATAGAAATAAAAAGATATCATCCATACCATTTTTACCTACCCCAAAGTCCTGTGGCAGTAGGCAAATGACAAAGCAGCAGGTACAGATCCACTGGGAGCTGTGTCACCACTTTGCGTACAGGCAGCCTATGCCATAGAATTGTCTTCTCATTGGACTGAAGCATCAGTGGGATTTGACAAGCCCCTGGATTTCTGAGCAGCCCTTTTTAAGGACTGCACTGCTCACTTCCTGGTGTGAGGAGGGGGCTGGAAAAAGGACCCTAAAAATTGTCTCTGGCTGGCTTACAGGCAGGGATCATACCTTGTGGTCAAAACACATGAAAAGTGTACAAAAACTTGTAAAGATAATTCCACTCACCATTAGTACATGGAATGTGCACATCCTCATGCACAACATGAAATCCAGGAGACCTGAAAGATTAACAGCTCTTGTTGCCAAAGAACTCAGCAGGTATCACATCCAAATAGCAGCCCTGAGTGAAACAAGGCTGGCAAATGAAGGTCAGCTTATCAAAGTCAAAGCTGGATACGTTTTTCTGGAGTGCCTGCAGTGATGGGGAGAGAGCCATAAAGCTAGTGAAGGTTGCAGAAAAACACAAAAGACCCCAAAACAAAAAAGCCCCTAATCTAATCAACAAGTTTGTATATCTACCAAAAGGAGTGAACAACTGACTCAGGACAATTTCATTGCAACTTGCAGAAAAGTGCCATGCTATCATCATCTATACCTAACCTACCATGACAAACCCTGAGGAGGTCAAAAGAAAATTTTTTGAAGACCCAGATAACCTCATCATCAATGTACTGAAAGTAAACAAACTTGTAGTTCTGGGTGACTTAAATGCCAGAGCAGGCACAGACTATCAGACATGGCACGAGATCCTTGGGAGGGATGGAGTCAGAAAGGCAACAGCAATGATCACTTACTACTGAAGACATAATACATCTCATGACCATCACCAACACCAACATCACCAATGCAATAAAACTTCATGCATGCATCTTTACAGCAAACACCAGCACTTAACAGACTATATCATTGTAAGGAGAAGAGACAGACAGGATGTGAGAAGATGAAAGAGATGTGGAGCAGAGTGCTGGACCAATTATAGATTTATCCTCTCTAAGCTAAACATTTTCATTCAACAAAAGCAGTGGGCCCCAAGGTAAAATGACTGCCAGAAGACTTAATGTCAGCAGATTAGAGTACTTTTCTGTATGGGAATTGTTTGTTGCTAACTCGTAGGGAAAGCTGAGCCAACCTATGGTTGTCAGCAATGGAATAGAAAAGGACTGAGCAGCTTTCAGAGATTTGGTGTACAGCTCTGGTTTTACTTATCTGGGCCAGAACTCTTGCAAATATCAAGACTGGTTTGATTAAAATGATGGGGAAATTCAGAAGCAGCTAAGTGAAAAAGGAGAACTCCATAGGTTTTACAAATAGGATAGTTCATCCATCTCAAAGAAGGCATCATTTAATTATCAAAGATAAAGTGCAAATGAAACAGATAGATGCAGGATTCATCTTAGTAAGAAGGCAGATGAAGTTCAGTTTGATTCAGATAGTAACAATTCAAAGTGCTTCCCTGAAGGCTATTTATGGGCCAGACCTATGGTGCATCTCAACTACTCAATGTTGATGAATCACATTGATTAGTGATGATGACATAATCCTGGAGAGATTAGCTGAACACTTCCATAATGTTCTCAACAGACCATTATCAATGAATGGTGAAGTCACATTTAGCTCACGTTGAAGTCAATCCCTCTCAAGACAAATTTCCAACTGAAGAAGAGGCTTTGAATGCCGTTAAACTCCTCTCCTGTGGCAAAGCATGTGGTACTGATTGTACTACAGCTGAAATTCACAAGACAAGGAGTCCATTGCTCATACAAAACTGACAAAAATTTTCAGGGATGTATAGCAAGAGGAGGTTATCTCCCAGGAATTCAAGGATGCTTCCATTGTCTATCTCTATTAAGGAAAAGAAAATAGGTTGTCCTGGGACAATCCCCAAGGGATCTCCCCCTTAATCGTTGCTGGTAATATCCTTGCCAGAATCCTCCTTAATAGGCTGATCCTTCAGCTAGAAGATTGTCATCTACCCAAGAGCCAATGTGATTACAGAGAGGACTGAGTAACAGTTAATATGATGTTTGCTGCTTGATAACTCCAGGAGAAATGCCAGGAGCAGAACAGAGGTCTGTACACAACATTTGTTGATCTAATGAAAGTCTTTGACACTGTCAATTTGGTTGCCTGGAGAAGTTCATCAGTATTGTATGTCAGGGTCATGACAACATGCTTGCCTGGGTTCTGAACAATGGAGGATGCTATCATGCTTTCCCTATCACTAATGGAGTAAAGCAGGGCTGTGTGCTTGCTTCCATGCTTTTTAATGTGATGTTTTCTAGCAATGTTGTCAGACACTTTCAACAATAAAAACAGTGTCACGGTCAGCTACTGCACTGATGGTAAATTTTCTAATTTGAAAAGGTAACAAGCCGATACTAAAGTGGAAGGAGAGTTGATGCAAGACTTTCTGTTCACAGATGATTGTGCACTCAGTGCAGCCTCTGAGGCTGAGATGCAACAAAGTATGGATTGAATCTCTGCTGCTTGACCTAACAACTTTTGGCCTAACAATTAACACCAAGAAAACAAAGGTTCTCCATCAGCCAGTACTACACCATCCATATATGAAACCACCAGTTACAGAAAATGGAGAAATTTTAAATGCTGTAAATGCCACTCATCTTACAGTATACTTTCCAGGAATGTGCACATTGATAATGAGGTTAATGCATGTGTTGCCAGAGGTAGTTTAGTGTTTGGGAGCCTCTGAAGGAAAGTGTGGGAGAGAGGAAGTATTAGGCTGCCTATCAAACTAAAGGTCAAATGTTGCACTAATTCATTGTTGTATGCCTGTGAAACCTGAACAATACACCAGTATCATGCCAGGAAACTGAACTGAATAGCCAAGCATTCAAACTTTACTGAGGAGAGCACAACTCTGATGGGTTGGCCACATTGTTCAAAAACCAAACATGTTTGCCTAAAAGATTGTTTTATAGAGAATTTCCTCAAGGCAAGTGCTTACATGGAGGAGGTCAGAAAATGAGATATAAGGACATTCTCAAAGTCTCTCTGAAAAGTTTTAGAATTAGTTGTGAGACTTCAGAATCAGTTGGGTGACATTGGCCCAAAACCTCTTACTATGGCATTCCCACATCAAAGAAGGTGCATTGCTCTATGAGCAAAGAAGAATTGTAGTAGTTTAAAAGAAATATGAGATGAGCAAATTTAGAGATAACTCCACTCTAAATGTTCATGTAGACCCAACCTGTGCCTTCTGCGCTCATATTGGTCTGATCAGCCACAGTCAGATACACTATACCTTTACCCCAACATAGTGATTGTTAACTTGGTCCTCTTTGAGAACAAAGGACAACAACCAAAACTATATCCATATCTGTCTGTCTATCTACCTATCTATCTATCTGTCTGTCTATTTCCTGAAAACTTGTTTAAGTTGGGAAGGACTCATCAACAGGTTGAATTTTTAAGCTACAATAGTTCTTAAAATTCTAGAAGGGATATTGATCTTAGGTGAATGAAATACTTTCAAGACAAATTTATAGGTCAATTAAGTATTGACTGTTAAATACAGGCATATCTCATTTTACTGTGCTTCACTTCATTGAACTTCAAAGACCTTCTGGTGGGTTTTGTTTGTTTGTTTTTGTCTTTTGCAAATTAAAGGTTTGTGACAATCTTGCATGGAGCAAATCTATTGGTGTCATTTTCCCAACAGTATGTGCTCACATTGTGTCTCTGTGTCATTGGTAATTCTCACATTTCAAACTCATTGTTATTATATCTGTTATGATGATCTGTGATCAATCATCTTTGATGTTGCTATTTTAATTGTTTTTGGGGTTCATGAACCATGCTCATATAAAATGGCACTTTGATCGATAAGTGTTGTGTGTGTTCTAACTGCTCCACTGACCCTTTTCCTCTATTTCTTTCCCTCCCCTTGGGCCTCCCTATTTCCTGAGATATAACAATATTGAAATTGAGCTAATCAATAACCCTATAATGACCTCTTAGTGTTCAAGTGAAAGGAAGAGGCAATCAATAAAGCAAACTTCATTGTCTTATTTAAAGAAATTGCCACAACCTGATCTTCAGCAACCGCCAACCTGATGAGTCAGCAGCCATGAACATTAAGGGCAAGATCCTCCACCAATAAAAAGATTACAACTTGCTGAAGGTTCAGATGATGGTTAGCACTTTTTAGCAATAAAGTATTTTTTAAAATTAAGATATGTACATTTTTTTAGACATAAAACTATAGCACACTTAGAAGACTACAATATTGTGTAAACATAACTTTTCCATGCACTGGTAAGCCAAAATATTTGTTACTCACTTTAGTGAAATATTTACTTTATTGTGGTGACTACAACCAAGCCACACTATCTTGGAGGTAAGCCTGCATTTTGGCAGGCTAGTTGGCCTTGGGTAGATAGTGCCGGACACGAAGTCAGCCTGAATTCAGGTCTTTCCTTCTGTGCCCTGGCACATCCCCCTTCAGGGTCTGCCCTTCTTTCTCCTTTTGGTGCCATCATTGTGACTGCATTTTGTGAAGATGCCTAGGCTGGCCTGTCTTCATTTACCTCCTGACTTTGCTCCTGATTTTCTACTTCAAAATCATGGCAATATCAGGCCAAGTGTCTCCATCTCTCTAACTCTTTTTAGCTTCCTTCTGTATGTTGTGTGTTCCCCATTAGAATATAAGCTCCTTGAAGGGAGGGATCATCTTTTTCGTTTGTTTGTTTGCTTGTATTTTTCTCCTAGCTTTTATGTGGCACCTGGCACACTTTTTTACTACCAGCTATGTGACACTGGGCATGTCACTTAACCTAGTTTCATCTCAGTTTCCTCCTCTATAAAATGAGGAAAATTATGACAATCCTTATAGTGTTGTTGTAAAGGTCAAAGGAGATAACATGTAAAGTGCTTTGCCAACCTTGAAGTACTTTACAAATACTATTATAATTGCTGTTGAGGTGACTGTTTTATACTCATTTTAGTGGCATCCCTTAGAGACAAATCAGAAGGACAGAGCCTGTAGCTAGGATAGGTTTGAAATGTTCGCCAAATTCAGAGAAGTGAGTCTTCCCTGATCTGCATATGGAATGAATGCTGATGAGAACCTGATGCCCCCTAGAACTGGAACTTAGCAAGTGGGGATCCACCATCTCGGAAAGCAGGAGGGAAAGGAAGTTAGGTGTATGGACTGTCAGGGGGCAATTGTACACCACTGGAAAGTGGAAATAAAAATGGCAGGATATTCTGAAATGATGAAAAAGGGCAACCACTAAGAAGCCAGGGATTAGCTAGAGAGAAATATGAATGTAAATTAAGGCAGAGAGCCATCCTCTACCTAAGTACTGGAAATTATTGCTCCTAATGGAGGGCTCTGAACAACTGTAACTGTATTCCTAATTCCCTGAAGCAGCATAGGAGAGAACCCTATTGGCCCTCACTTTAAAATGAGCTAATTACTGTAACTAGATTTTACATGTGTAGAATAGAATACAAGTTTTCAGTAGATGATGACAAGAACAAAAATAATAAATGTCATTATCATTTGTAGAGCACTTTAAGATCTATAAAGTGCCTTACATATGTTAATGGCCCTCAGTGGATAGAGTGCTGGGCCTTGGTCAGGAAGACCTGAGTTCAAGTCCTGCCTCGCACACTTACTAGTTGTGTGACCCTGGGCAAGTCCCTTAAACTCTGCCTTAATCCACTGGAGAAGAAAATGGCAGATCACTCTAGTACCTTTGCCAAGAAACCCCATTGACGTGCTATGGCCCGTGGAGTCACAAAGAATTGTGCATGACTGAACACCAACAATTACTTAAGTAACTTTGATCCTCACAAGAAGCCTGTGAGGTAAGTTGCTATCCTTATTCCCATTTTCTTGTTCAGTTCTTCTTCAGTCCCATCCAACTCTTCATGGCCCCATTTGGGGTTTTCTTGGCAAAGATACTGGAGTGGTTCGCCATTTCCTTCTCCAGCTCATTTTAGAGATGAGGAAACTGGGGCAAACAGGGTGAAGGGACTTGCCCAGGGTCACATAGCTATTTAGTGTCTGAGGCAAGAGTTGAATTCAGGTCTTCCTGACTCCAGGCCCCACACACTTTCCACTGTGCCATCTAGCTGCCCCATATTACAGATGAAGTACTTGAGTCTGAGTGGGATTAAGTGACTTTCCCAGGCTCACACAGTAAATGTACAATGTGCAGTTTTTGAGCTCAGGTCTTCCTTATGACAGGTCTATCATTCTTACCTTACTATTCTTTGCCTTAAGAAATCTGCTTCCACTATCTTCCACTATCCTTCTCAATAAAGCTTTGGGAGTAGATTTCTATTCAAAGGTGGTATTGCCCTCAGGTGCCATACATCTAGATGGGTAGGAGACTAGAATGTTATTGGCTGAGATGATGTCTGGCAATTTTTGGCTTTGTTTTGATGATTACTTTGCATTGCTAAAAGTTTTGTAAAGCAACCAAATGGGGAAACATCTGGTGGAAACAAGTAGGCCAAGGCACATCTTGCTGGGGATTACAAAGATATTATATTGGAAAAATATAATCAGAAAAGTGGACTGATCATGTATAAAGAACAAGGAACAATAGATAGGCAGTCTGGGTGCTATAGAGTTACACATGAAATGTGAAAAGCATGTAAAAGAAGATATCTTGGGTGATGGGGACCTTGTGTGGCATGTTTTTGGGAGGACATGGACCCATAATACCTAAGGTGAATATGAATTTGAGATCCGTGTCAGTGGATGGAGTGCTCCACATGAATGATAACATAGATTCATTGAGGTGCAGAAGTAAATAAATCATTGATGTTTTATAGTATTGATTCCTCTAGTATGATTAGTTTCCAATTTATATTTTTAAATTAGTTTAAAATTATTTTCAGTCCTCAAATTTGTTAGTTTTTCTGTAGCTGCAATATTCCCAGATGATATTCTCAACTTCTTGTTTTGATCTGTCCCTTTTCATATATAATTTTAGAGTATATGTGTGTGTTTCCCGCTATTCTTTTGGGATAACCTGTTTATGAATGTTACTAGTTTTTATTAAAAAACCCTCAGCCATTGATTATTTGAATTGATCTTTAGATCTTTTTTTCTTTTTTGAGGCAATCAGGGTTAACTGACAACATCATCAAAGAGTTCATATGTATACGAGGGCAAATTTGAACTCAGGTCCTCCTAATTGTAGGGCTGGTGCTCCATTCATTGGGCCACATCACTTCCCCTTTCTTAGATCTATTCTTAATTATTATTTCCCTTTTTTGACTTTTTGTCCTTTATTTTATTTTCTGTTTTCTTTAGATTTAGGCTTCATGCATTTATTTTCTTATTTTCTCTCATTATTACAGGTCCTCTGTACTATAACTTTATCCCCTAGCATTGCATTGGCTATATCCCATAGATTTTGATAGGTGCTATTAGCATCATTCATTGTTTCAAAATATATTTGTTATCATTTTTTCTTGATTCTTGGATTCAACCATTATTTAATAATCAATCAACATTTATTAAGCACCTACTAAGTACCAGGTCCTGTGCTAAGAACTGGGGATACAGAAAAGGCAAAAGACAGTCCTTGTCTTCAAGAAACTTACAATCTCTTGGGGAAGGCAACCTGCAATCAAATATATGTAAAACAGGTGAGTGAGATGAGGAGATTGTGAAGACGTTTCGTAATAAAAATATGAGGAATACTGGATTTTCTAAATAAAATTTCTCTTCCATAAGGCCTCTCTTCTTGGACACCTGAGTTTCAGGTATCCAGGGCTTGTGGACGATCAGTTGGTTCCTCCACCTTACCAGCTATCAGCTTTCTTTGTGAAAGTGCTGTGGGGTGTAGCTGAAACTTGGAAGTTACTCAGATCTCCCCATTGTTTGTTGTACTGTTGCCACATCAGCACTACCAGTTCTTGCTTCTCCCCCTACCCTCTTTTCTAAAGCCACATCAGCAGTTAAGTTAGATATTAGATGAGGTCATTGTATTGGGATAGGTGAAGATTTCCTGGAGTTTGCCTAGTTTTTTGTGCTTAGATTGTGAGCCTGCCTCCCAGCCAGTGGAGAGGTGGGATAGTGGGGATGTGGGATTCTCTGTGTTAGGGTATAAAAATTGTGCTTCAGTTTCTGTAAGTTGCCTCCCTCCACCAGATTCCCCAACCTGGTGGAGGGATGTCCCTTTCTCAAGAATTGTAATAAATCCTTTGCTTTCTGTTCTTATTGAGAAGCCTCTTCATTTATTTAAGATTTTGAGTAAGGGTCTTTTTATCCCACACACAGGCCACATGCGGGATAAATAGGAAATAATTAACAGAGGCAAGACATTGGAATTGAGGGGTTGGAGAAGGCCTCCTATAGAGAGTGGAATTTGAGTTGGGTCTTAAAGGAAGCCATGGAGGTCAGTAGTAAGAGTAGACAGCAGAGAAAATTCCCTGAGGGAGAGATGGAGTATCTTGTTCAAGGAACAGCCTGAAAGTCAGTGTCTCTGGATAAAAGAATACTTGTTGGGGTGTTATGTGTAAGAGGACTTGAAAGGTAGGAGGGTGCTGGGATATGAAGGACTTTGAATGCTATTCTATTTATAGAGCATCTATAGAATGCCATCTATTTATAGAGCGTTTTGTATTTGGTCCTGGAGGCATTAGGAAGCCCTTGGAATTTATCAGGGCAGGGCAGGGCACAAAATTGACAAGATCTGACCTGAACTTTAGGAAAGTCACTTTAGTGGCCGACTGGATGAGAATGGTGAAAGACCTGAAGCAGGCAGACCCACCGTCAGATTATTGCAGTAATCCAGGTGTGAGGTGATGAGGGCCTTCACCAGGGTTGTAGCCGCATCAGAAGAGAGAAGGGGGCATAAATCTGAAAGATGTTGCAAAGATAAAATCAACAGGCTTTGGGTAACAGGTTGCATAAGAGGGGAGTGAAAAATAATGAGGAATGGAAAATGATTCCTAGGTTGTGAGCCTGAGGGACTGGGAGGATGACATTGTCCTCTATAGTAATGGTGGAGAGGAGGAGAGGGAGAGCTTAGGAGGAAAGCTAATGAGTTCCATTCTGGACATATTGATTTTAAAGTGCCTACTGGACAACTTAATGTATTGTTTTTAGTTTCTGGGTAACTGTACATCTTTTACTCATTATTATAAAATGAAAAATATTTATAATTAATAAAGGAGAAATAAAGGCAATTACTAGAAACTATCACTTTTTACAAATAATGTAATGGTTTACTTAAAGAACCCTAGAGAGTCAATTAAAACTATTCATTGAAACCATTAATAACTTTCAAAAGTTATTAGAATAATCTAGTGATCCAGTGGTTAGATATACTACATGACCCTAGGTCACTAGAACCCTTCGGATTATATATGAAGAGTCCTCTCAGTGGAACAGGGATTAGGCTTCTCTGCTCACTCAGTGGGTTTTGGAGGAGACTGTTTAGGAGAATAAAGAAATTGAGAACCAGAATTCCCAGGTTGTTGATGATCCTCCTGCAGAAGCTGTCCTGCCAGCACAATCAGAATGAAAGTGAACTGACTAAAAATATGCATTAAGTAGAGACTGAATTCTCAGAATTTAGGGACCATGCAATGAAAGCCAAGGGGCAGCTAATGGAGCTGGTGACCAGTGAGTGAAGGAATCTCTCCTGATTGGGGGTGGGAGGATGGACAGGTCATTAGAAGTAACCCACCATATCATCTCCAGTCCAGAAGTTCTGGAGCCAGAAGTTTTAATTCTACTGCATTCAAGTGAGATTGAAGTCATGCAAAGAGAGAATGAAAGTGGAAGTAAGAAAACCAAATCAACGTCCATGATAATACAGCAATAATAATTTATTTAAGTACCTACTATGTGCCAGGCATTGTGCTAAGTGATGGGGATTCACAGAAAGGTATTTTAAAATCCTTATTCTTAAGGAGTTCCTAGTTTAATGGAGGAGACAACATACAAACAACTTTGCACATGGAGATAAGGAAGGTACCAGCACTAATTGTTTTAAATCACTACAGCTTTGTAGCATTGTTTGAGATCTGGTATTCTCAACTCCCTTCACATTTTTTTTCAAAAATTTTCTTGATATTCTTAACCTTTTTTCCTCCAGATGAATTTTGTATTATTTTTTTTCTGGCTCTTTAAAGTAATTCTTTAATAGTTTGATTGATAAAGACAAGCAGCAATGATGTGGTTGTACTGAATAAGTAAGCTAATTTAGGTAGTAGTGTCATTTTATTATATTGGCTTGGCTTACCTACGTGCAATTAATATTTCTCTAATTATTTAGATTTATTTGCATGAAGATGTAATTGTGTTTCCTGTGTGTCTTGACAAGTAGAACACCAAGTATTTAATGTTGTCTGTAGTCTTGTTAAATGAAATTTCTCTTTCTACTTCTTCCTGTTGGGTTTTGTTGATAATATAGGGCAATTCTAATGATTTACGTGTGTGCATGCTTACGTTTATTTTATATTCTGCAACTTTGCTAATGTTGTTAATTGTTTCGACTGCTTTTTTTAGTTTACTCTCTAGTGTTCTCTCGGGGTACCGTTGTAGCGTCTACAAAAAGTGATAGTTTTCTTTACTTTTTACTTTTGTTACTTCATTTTCTTTTTCATGTCATTATTATAGCCAGTATTTCTTGGTTAGTTGCTGTCTTTTGTTCTCAAACAGGATCAAAATGACATCATCATGCTGGGGTCAAGGTGCAATGTGTCCAGCTGTGGCTGATCATTCCAATACAAGCTTGGAAGACTACCACAGATCGGACACAAGTAGTCCTATGAACATTTGATGTGGAAATGTCTCTAAATGTGCTAATCTCATGTTTCTTTTGAGCTATTTCAATTGTGCTTTGCTCATAAAGTACCTTCTTTGATACAGGCATGTCATGCTGTTCCTGTGCCACTGTCTCCCATGTTTCACAATCCCCAAATTCTTCAGAAAGATCTTGAGAAGGTCCTTCTGTTGCTTCTTCTGATGTTCATGGGAGCACTGGCCTCGTGTGTAAGTTTTCTTTCAAATGGTCTTGTAGGCAAATGTACTTTTGGCACTTCAGCAATGTGGCCAGCCCACATTGTGCTCTCTGCAGTAGAGCTTGAATGCTTGGCATTTCAGCTCAAGAAAGGACTTTAGTGTCCTTTCTTATCTTGTCAAGTGATCTTCAGAATCAAACTTCAGAGCTCAAACACTGAGCTAGCTCTGGTAACACATGCATCAACCTCATTATCAATGTGTACCTTCCTGGAAAGTATGCTGCCGAGGTAAGTGAACTTATTTACAGCATTCAAAATTTCTCCATTTTCTAAAACTGCTGATTCCACTTATGGATGGTGGGGTGCTCACTGATATAGAACCTTTATTTTCTTGGTGTTAATGGTTAGGCAAAAGTTGTTAGGCCAAGCAGCAGAGACTCAATCCATACTTTGTTGCCTCTCAGCCTCTGAATTGAGTGCACAAATCATCTGTGAACAGAAAGTCTTGCATCAACTCTCCTTCCCCTTTAGTCTTGGCTTGTTGCCTTTTCAATTAGAATTCAAATTAGAAAATTTACCATCAGTGTAGTAGCTGACCTTGATGCTGTTTTTATCCTTGTTGAAGGTATCTGACCACATTGCTGAAAAAAATCACACTAAAAGCATTAGTGACTAGGAAAGTGTGAGAGCATCCTCCATTATCCAGAACCCAGGCAAGCATGTTGTCATGCACCTGACATACAATACTGATGACCTTCTCTGGGCAACCAAATTTTGCTATCATTTTCCATAAGCTGTCGTGACTGACAGTATCAGAGACTTTCATTAGATCAATAAATGTTGTATACAGACCTTTGTTCTGCTCCTGGCATTTTTACTGGATTTGTCAGGCAGCAAACACCGTATTGACCATTCCTCAGCCCTTTCTGAAGCCACGCTGGTTTTCAGGTAGATGACAATCTTCTAGGTGAAGGATCAGCCTCTTAAGGAGGACTCAGGCAAGAATCTGGTCAGCAATTACTGTGATCATCGCAGAGCAACCTATTTCCTTTTTTTTTCTAGTATGATATTGAAGAGTAATGGTGATAATTGACATCCTTGCTTCTTTCCTGATCTTATTGCTTATTTCCTGATCTTATACAGCTTCTAGATTTCCCCCATCACAAATAATGCTTGTTCTTGATTTTCGATAGACGCAACTTAAAATTTTAAGAAAAGGCCCATTTTCTCAGTACTAGGGTAGTTGAGGAGTGAATTGAAGATGAAGGGATGATATCTAAAAAATAAAATTAAGGGGTGAGAGAGGAATGTACTGGGAGAAGGAAAAAAGGAGAAGTAGAATGGGGGTAATTATCTCACATAAAAGAGGCAAGAAAAACCTTTTCATTGAAGGGGAAGAAGGAGACAGTGAGAGGGAATGAGTGAACCTTATTGTCATTGGATTTAGCTTAAGAAGGGAATAACATGCATACTCATTTGGTTGTAAAAATCTATCTTACCCTACAGGAAAGTAGGGGAGAAGGAGATGAGAGAGAGGGAGATGATAGAAGGGAGGGTAAATAGGAGGAGGGGATAGTCAGAAGCAAACACTTTTGAGGAAGGAAAGGGTCAGAAGAGAGAACAAGATAAAGGAAGTGGGGCAGGATAGGATGGAGGGAAACATAGTTAATCCTTCACAACATGACTGTTATAGAAATGTTTACATGACTACACAGGTATAACCTAGATGGAATTGCTTGCCTTCATAATGGGAGGGGGGAGGAAGGAAAGGAGAGAATGTGGAACTCAAAGTTTTAAAAACAAATGTTAAAAATTGTTTTTATATGCAACTGGGAAATAAAATATACATGCTATGGCTTACAGAAATCTATCTTGCCCTACAGGAAAATATAAAGGAAGGGGATAAGAGAAGGGTGGGGAAGGTGATAGAAGGGAGGGTAGATGGGGAGAAAGAATAACCAGAATACTTGTTGGGGTGGGAGAGGGGAGAGATGGGGAGAAAATTTGGAACTCAAAATATTGTGAAAGTTGAAAATTAAAATAAATTAATAAGAATGAAACAAAAGAAAGGGTCCATTTATTCCTATGCTTTCTAGAGTTTTTAATAGTAATGGATGTTGTATTTTGTCAAAAGCTTTTTCTACATCTTTTGAAATAGTTATAAGGTTTTTGATGTTTTCAATATTGCTATGATCAATTATACTTATAATTTTCCTAATATTGAACCAGCCCTGCAGTTGTAGTATAAATCTGTTCTTCATGGTTTATTTCTGTAATCTCTTTGCTAGTATTTTGTTAGTATTTTATTTACAATTTTTTAAATCAATATTTATTAGGGAAATTGGTCTGCAGTTTTCATTTTCTCTTTTTTCCTTCTTGATTTAAATGTGAAAGCTATATTTGTGTCACAGAGGGAATTTAGTAGGACTCCCTTACCTATTTTTTCAAACAGCTTATATGATATTATTCTTTGAATAGGTGGTAGAATTCAATTGTAAATTCATCATGTCCTGGGTTTTTTCTTTAGTGAACTTATTAATGACATGCTCAATTTCTTTTTCTAAGATAAAGTTATGTAAGTATTCACTTTCCTGTTCTGTTAGTCTACCCTCCTTCTTATCCCTTCCCCTCTTTCTCTTAAATCTTTCCTCTTTCTACTTCCCTGTGGGATAAGAGTAATTTTTGTATCCTACCGTATCTGTTTGTAAATTCTTCCCTACTGAACCAGTTTAGATGAGAGGAGAGTTCAAGTGTTTCCTTCTTTCCTCATTTAAGTGAGTTAATTTCCCTCATTCTTCCTCCCCCTTCCTCCCATTCTGAGTATATTTCTTTTTTCTTATCCTTCCATGCTTTTTTTAAGGCTCATATCAATGAGCTCTGTTTAAGCAGGCTCCCTCTAATTGCCCAGGTGATGATAAAGTTCTTCCCATGTAGGAATGTAAGCAGTTTAACCTTATTTATTCCCTTCTGACTTCTTAACTTATGGCTACCTTTTTATGCTTCTCCTGAGTCTTGTGTTTAATTGTCAGATTTTCTATTCAGTCCTAGTTTTTTTCATCAGGAATGTTTGAAAGGCATTTATTTAATCAAATAGCCATTTTTCTCTTGTAGGATTATATTCAGTTATGCTGAATAAGTTATTCTTTATTGTTATCCTAGCTCCTTTGCCTTTTGGAATATCATATCTAAGCCCTCTAATCCTATTTAGTGGTAGCTGCTAAGTTATATGTGATCCTCACTGTGGCTTCATCATTGAATTCTTTCTTCCTGGCAATATTTTCTCCTTGACCTAGGAGCTGTAGATTTTATCTATAATATTCCTGGAAGTTTTCATTTTGGGATTCCTTGCAGGAGGTGACCAGTGGATTTTTTCAGTTTCTACTTTGTCCTCTGGTCCTAAGGTATTTGGACAGTTTTCCTTGATGATTTCTTGAAATATGATCATGCCTTTAAGATAGTCTAATAGTTCTCCAGTTTTCTCTCCTTGGTCTGTTTTCTAGGTAAGTTGTTTTTTTCTATGAGATATTTCACATTTTTCGTCTTTTGACTTTATTTTATTGTTTCTTAATAATTTATCTAAATTATTAGTTTCCACTTGTCCAATTATAATTTTTAATGAGTTATTTTCTTCAGTGAGGTCTCACCTCTTTCACCATTTGACCAACTGTGATTTTTAAAGAGTTACTTTCTATAACAATATTTTTGTGTTTCTTTTACCAAGCTGCTAATTCTCTTTTTGTAATTTTTACATAGCTCTCATTTCTTCTCCCATTTTCCCCTTTACCTCTCATATTTGATTTTTAAAATATTTTTTCATTCTTTTAAAATTTATGTCTTTAACTCTTTTAGGAATTCTTCTTGGGCTTGTGTCCAATCTGCATTTTTCTTTGAGGCTTTGCTTGTAGATGTTTTCAAGTCATTGCATACTTTTTTTTGTTCTTGAACTTTCCTGTCACTATAATAACTTTTTATGATCAGGTTTTGGTTTTTTTTTTTTTGTTATTGTTTTGTTACTTTTCCATCCTACTTCTTGACTTTGGACTTTATGTTAGAGTTGGGCCCTGTTTACCTATGTATGGGATGGGATGGAGTAGGGTGGGGAGGAATGACTGGCCTGAGCTTCTATGTTTTGTGTCCTACTGATTTTATAGTTCATTCTGGGGGCTTGTAAGTTTTTGATGCTTCCAGCATGGTGTGATCCAGAAAGTGGTCTGGTTACTGTCATCCTAGTTTATACTCGACTCTGTGGGGCCTCTGCTTCCTCATGACTTTGTCCTTCCCTCCTTACCCTGGAATTGTGACCCAGAATTGGATAATGGGTGACATAGTAGCCAGATGGTACCCAATTTTGCATTCAGTGGTAGCACAGGGGTCCTCTGGGACTTCTTTCTTCTCAGGTATTCAGTCCTGTTTCTGTCTCTGGGAACTGGTAAGTTTCCTGCTACTGCCGCCACTGCTAGAGGAAGGTGCTACTTTACTTCTATGATTTACTCCTGGGTATTGCTCCAAACAGTCCATAAACTTCTTGAGTTGCACGGGGCTTGGAAAAGTGATTAGCTGTGACCTTTTATTGACTTTCCCACTCAGAATTTGATTTGGCACATTTTCTGTGTCATTATGGGAGAGATTTTGGGGGAGCTGAGTGAAGTTGTAACCTCTCACTCTGCCATCTTGACTCTGCCTCTGGAATGTATTGAGTGGAAGGTATGACATGGTCAGAACAGGACCTTAGAAAGGTCACTTTGATATGTGAGTAGAGTATGGACCGGAGTGGGGAGAGCCTTGAGGCAAGCAGACCAAGCAAAAAGCTGTTGCTTTTTGGTGTGTGTAATGTGAAATGAGGATGAGTGTAGAAGAGGGAACCCTTGGTGAATGGCCCCTCAAGTTTTTCAATGAAGTATGAGGCATAGTTTTGTTACAGTGGAATAAAGATACTGAGTGGTTAAATTCAAACAACAGATTATTTCATAACGCACACCACTGATAAATTGTAGAAACAAATTGGGTCCAAGGCTCTTAGTAACCAAGGATCCTGTACCTTAGTTTCTACAAAATTATTACAGGGATTATAGGGATTGAGACACCTGGTTTCTTATTGGTGGAGAGGATCAGGAGACACTGAAGTAAAAGAGAAAGGAGTTGACATTCTTCATTTGGGTGACCTTTTAGAGGGGGAGTAATCTGTGACTTTTCCGAAGTCAGGGAACAGCTGAAACTTAGCTTCATAAAATGGTGAATAAAGGCAAAATGGAGTCACTAATGATATTTTAATGTAATACTTCGTTGTTGAAAGAATGTGGGGAGGGAGAACCATGAGACATTTGAGTAGGGATGAAAAAAGTTTTGGAAAAGTTGTGGTAAGTGGAATGGTAAATCACTTAGGGAGGTGTAAAAGAATTACCTTGCTGTAGGGAGGACCCAGTTGAGGTTTTCAGTGGCCTATTTAGTACAGTTAGATGATTTTTTCTATCTGAATTCAACACCACATGAGTAGGAGTTTAGGCAATGAATGGTGGTAGTAATTCAAGGCAGAGACTGGGTAAGATAAGATCTTTAGTAGCAGAAGGGGGCAAGGAACTCAAGAGAAAAGGACAGTGTGGAGGTGAACTGGTACACAATGGGTCAAGATATAGAAAGAGGGAGGGTGTATATAGCCATTGCAAGAATGATGATCAGAAAAAGAACTGAGGGTTCTCCAGAAATTGGAGATCATGAGGATGGGTTAGGGAACTGGGTTAGAGGTTGGGGGTTGCAAGCAGAGGGAGGGTTAAAACGACAAAAGATTGCAGGCAACAAAAGAAATTTCAGAAACTATGAACATGCAAGTTGAACACTTGTGGGTGATGGTACAATCAAGGGTTTATCTATTTTTGTATGTAGCTGGAGGGGAAGAACAGGTTGAAATGAGTAAGTTGAGAAACTGGAAAGTTAGGATATTTCATTGGTAAAATTCAGTTAGGGTGTCCAAGTTGAAATTCAAGTTAGGGTACTTCAATGCTAAAACTCCCTAGTCTGGAGGCAGGAAATGGGGAAGAGAGAAAGACTAAGAGAGAGGCATTGAACTCTTTGAGGAAAGCAGTAGAATACCCTAGAGATCAATAGATAACAGAATCTTGACTGAGTAATATATAAGAATAGGGTAGATCTCAATGTAGGAGAAGTTACAGAATGATGGCATAGAGGAGAGCAAAAGGGAGCAAACAGTATTCCGATGGCTCCACCACTACAAGTGAATTGAGGTTAAGAGTGAAAGTACCAGCAGCTAGGTGGCAAAATGGTGGTACAGTGAGTACAGCACTGGTCTTGGGGTTGTGAGGACCTGAGTTCAAATTTGATCTCAGACACTTGACACATTTACTAGCTGTGTGACCTTGGGCAAATCACCTAACCTCAATTGCCTTGCCTTCTCCCCTCCAAAAAAAAAAAAGAGTGAAAGTACAAGCAGTGCTAGAAAAGGTAACCAGAGAAGCTGGGTCATGAGGAAAAAGCCAAGACTACTTAGTAAGTGAGATAAGATGGAAACAGAGAGAAAGTTTAAGATGGAAGATAGTTTGTTACTTATGGACCACCGGGAACAGAATTTGAACAATGATAGCCTGGGGAATCACTTGGATTAGGAGGGTATGGTAGTGTAATAGTAGGAATTAATTCAAGAAGGTCATTCTTTTATAAGGATTCAGCCTTGGGGTGCATTCATTCCATAGTGTCTAGCAGGTATGTATGCTAGAAAGACGGGAAGAGGTGATGGTCTGAGTAGGGAGCAAGACACTAACTGGCTAGGAAGACAGGAATTCTGATTTATCCTATCACTCCCCTAGGAAGTAGTGTGACTCTTTGGCCTAAGGGAGCAGGAAGTGAGCAGATCTCCACCTAGGAGTTGGGGTGGTTGCATGAGATCAGAGAGGATTCTGAAGTCACTAGAGCAAGGACCCCTGAGGGCATGGTCTAATGGAGCAAAGCTGAAATGTTCTCTGAAGCTGAATTCCATAGATTTGAGGAGATCTCCAGGGACTTAACTTGGATCAACTAAACTTATTAGAGCCTCCAGAATTCTCTTTTTAGGTCCCATAAAGATGAATTTTTATTACACTAGTTCTTCAGTGGAGATGTACAAGGAATGAGGCAAAGGTCCTAAAGGAAATGGAGATATATCAATGTTCGATTTATGCAGTTCCTCTTCCTCAAAGCCTGCCACATTCTATAACCAGCTTGCCTTAGGGCCCATTAGATTCTGTCTTCTGGATGAATCCTACCAGGCTTTGGACTTCAGCTATGGGTCTACCCCCACATAACCATGTATATGTGAGCTAATCAACTGGTGAAGTTTGAGCAGCAGTTCAGAATATTTGTGGCTTGGGCAAATTCTGCTCTCAATACAAATAGACATTTTGAGAATAAAGATGTGCCAGAGAGCCTGCTGCCTTGGTAAGTGGGCAGAGGGAAATGATACCATTCCCAGGAGAGGATTTGAATGTAGTTCCTGAAGTATGGGGTTGAAAAGAAAGCAATTAATGCCCAGCTCATGGAGAATCTAGTAAAATATCATAGAGAAATTCAGCAGGACCAGGACTCTAGAGGCCTTTCTTTCAGCCATACCCAAGCCTGAAGCATCCACCAAAGCCCAGTTCTCCATTTAGATTATCCTGGGGAAGCTACAGAGGGCAGACCATGGAGAGAATGTGTATCATGGAGAGAATGTGCTCAGGAGTCAACATCTGTGTAGACCCTTTTAGCTACCTCTCAGTCAGTCACTGAGTACCTAAAAAGTATCAGATACTGTCCTAAAGTATCTGGGGATATAAAGAAAAGCCAAAGACAACTTCAAGGATCTTTCAATCTAATGGAGGAGGCAACAAGCAAACAAATATTTATGAACAAGTTACATGTAGGATAAATAGGAAATATTTAGTGGAGAGAAGGCATTAGAATTAAGAGGAATGAGGAAAGACTTCCTGTAGGAGGTGGAGATTTTATGACTTGAAGGAAGCCAGAAGGCAGGGATGAAGAAGAAAGAATTCCAGGCATGGAGGACAGGCAGAGAAAATGACTGGAGCTGAGAGATGGAGTATCTTCTTTGTAGAATAGGCTGGAGGCCAGTGTCACTGGATTGTGGAGTATGTGATAAGGAATAATGTGTGGAAAGACTGGAAAAGTAAGGGGGTGAGGGGCTAGGTTATAAAGAACACCAAGGAGAAGATTTTGTGTTTGATCTTGTAAATGACAGGAAGCTACTGGAATTTTGAAAATGGACGTGACGTAGTCAGATGTGGGTTTTAGAAAAATCACTTTGGTGGTTAAATGGAAGATGAATTGAAGATGGGAGAGATGAGACAGGCTGACTCACCAGCAGGCTATTGTAATAATCCAGGTGTGAGGTGATGATGGCCTGCGACAGAATGATGGCAGTATCAGAGAAAAGAAAAGAAAAGTATGTGAGAGATGTTGCAAAGGTGAAATCAAAAGGCTTTGGAAACAGATTAGATATGAGGGGTGGTGGTGAGAGATAGTGAGGAGTCGAGGAAGACAGGTATTCAGCTTATGGAGAGTAGGGCCAGATGGAAGTCCTTAGAGTTAGCCGAATCATCCCCTATATTGGGTTCCCATTGTGGTGAAAGATGTTTCTTCTTTAGTGATGGAGATGAAGGAAGCTGGGATAATTAGTTATGCCAGCTCCCTTTACAACAACCCTGTGTTGCCAGTGAAGAAGGCAGATGGAACCTGGGAGTCTCTGGTGAATTGGAGAGAGCTGAACAGAGTTGTTCTTATACTTCACTACAAATGCTTCTGATCTCATCAGTGTTGTGAATTAGGTAACTCAGGCTCAGGGTGAGTGGTATAGGGCTGTTACAATGCTTTCTTTTTTTCTCTCTAGTCCTATGACTGAGACTCGTCAACAGCAGTCTGCTTGCACCTGGGAAGGAGTGCAGCATACCTTCACCATCCATCCCCAGAGTTACCTGAACTCTCTCTCACACTGCTACATTATGCTGGGCAGAGACCTGAAAGAGGCCTTCCTTCCTGAGGGCAGTGAGCTATATACCACTATATAGATGACATAATGTTGACTGGGCCAGAAAAGGCTACAGTGGCAGAGGCCCTAGATCAAATGGTTTGAGAGACAAAGGGTGGGAAAATTAACCTTAAGAAAATCCGAGGTCCAGCCCCCTCATCAGTTTTGGGTAATATGGTGGGCAGGAAAAACGCAGAGGACTCAAGGCATAGTCTAGAGAACAAGCTTCAGATACTTACTTCCCTGCCATCTAAAAAGGAAGCCCAGAGACTATTAGGATTTTGGAGAATCCATTTTTCCCACCTGGGTCCTGATGGTCACCATTTACTGATTCACCCTCAAGTTTGTTTCTTTCAAGCTGGATCTAGAATAGGTTACATCCTTGGAAGAGCAGGCTGTTCAGCAGTTTCTTGCAGGCCAGCAGACCCATGTATCTGAAAATCTATGTTCAATAATCAATAAACATTTATTAAGTGCCTACTGTGTGCTAGCCACTCTGCTAAATGCTGTTGTTAAAGACCAGGCTTAGTGGAGCCTTAGGCAGTGACCCTTAGGCTTCTGGAGCTCCTACTTCCCCAAAAGGACCACACATTTTTTTTCTCCCAAATTTATTAATTTATTTGTTTTCAGTTTTCAACAATCACTTCCATAAATTCCAAATTTTCTCCCCTTCACTCCTCCTTCCCTCCCCAAGACGGCATGCAGTCTTGTATGGGTTCTACACATGCATTCCTATGAAACACAGTTTCACATAAGTCATGTTGCATAGTAGAATTAAAACACATGGAAGAAACCATGAGAAAAACAAAACATAACAAAGAAGACACTAATCTGATTCATTCTGCGTTCTGATTCCATCTGGGTGTGGATGCATCATGAGTCCTTTGGAAATGTTTTAGGACTTTGCGTTGATGTGAAGGGTTAAGTCCATCAAAAATAGTCCCCGCACACTGTGACTGTTACTATGTATAATGTTCTCCTGGCTCTACCCACTTCACTCAGCATCAGTTCATATATGTCTTTTCAGGTTTTTCTGAAGTCTGCCTGCTCATCATTTCTTACAGCACAATAGTATTCCATTACATTTATATACTACAACTTGTTCAGTCATTCCCCACCTGAGGGGCATTCCCTTGATTTCCAGTTCTTGGCCACCACAAAAAGAGCTGCTGTAAATGTTTTTGTACATGTGAAGACCCACACACTTTTGAAAAGCAATTGCTTATTTGTTCCTGGGCCCTTGTTGGTACTCAGCAAGTGATAGGGTACACACAATTGCTCTTTGTCCAGAGTTGCCAACTATGAGTTGACTGATGCAATATGGTCCCTCTAATAATGTGGGTAGAGCACAGTAGACTTTTATTACTAAATGGAAATGATATGTTAAAAGTCTTCCTTGGGTGATTTTATACACTCCCTCTGGTGTTAGTGCCTGTCACAAACACATGACTATTATATCAGAGACTGAAGTCTCCAGGGCAGATCCTAGATCCCTGCCTTCTCTCTGGCTCAAAAGGCCTTTATATATAAACACCTGGCTCTTGAGCAATGTGATTTTTGCCTATTTTACTAGAGAGGCAAAAACACTTGGAGTCCAGCTCATCCAGTAAGGGTCCTGGCAAGTCCTTCCTGTGTTTTGAACTCTAAGCTTGCATGACTGGCATGTGAGAGAGGCTTGAGGACAGGGATTGAGATCTTCTACGCTGACCCCTGGTCAGTAGTCATTGATTTGATACCAGACCCCAGGTGGATGGCATCATGTGCTGAGAGACCATGGTGGAGTTTCACCTAGGACAGATGGCTCATCACAGGAGGGTAAGAGGGTGACTTCCAGTCTGCCCCAATTCTCTAGTCTCTGTCTACAATTTCACATGCTCTGGTATTGGGATAGGGATTCAGCTTTCCTCAGATAAGAAGCTTCATTTACTGTATGAATTACTCAGTGATTAAATGTGCTCTGGGTGTGCGTTTATATGTGTATAGTAGGTATGTCCCCAAAACACAGAAGGGGCCTCTAGTGGAACAGGAAGGAGATGACATACCCCAGTCCTGAAAGGCTCAGAACAGTTTACAGGAACCAGGTCGATTTAATTTTTTTTCTTGAAAATGAGAGGATAGGTGATGCCCTGGAGTCAGGGGGACTTGAGTTCAAGCGGCCTCAGACACTTGACACTTACTAGTTGTGTGAACTGGGGTAAGTCACTTAACCCTGAGTGCCCTGCCTTCCCCCTTCAAACAAAATAAAGAAAAAAGGGAAAATGAGAGGATGACTTCTATTTGATCCCAGCTCCAAAATCCCTTTGGGGAGGGGGGGGAGGGGGAGGGAGGGAAGAGGGGAGTATGCCATGTGGTTGGAAAAACTCTGTATGGACCAAGACAGAAAGCCTGTTTACTCTCTTCTCCTCTCCTGGGAGTACCTACATACCCATAATGCATAAGCAAGCAATCAAAATATTAATAGACCTATAGAGGAATAAACCAAAGCCTCAGCATTAGCATACTTACAAATAAACAGCAGGAAGGAGCACACAGCTACCAGGTAACTTTTGCTACATTGCTACTACTAATGGCTAGCGTTCATATACCTTCTTAAGATTTACTACTCTAAAGACATAAACACATGAGTAGATAAGCATAAGAATATAATCATAAAATAGAAGCATATTCCAAACATGGAGTATTCACACACAGTGTGTGTGACAAACAGATATAGGTAATGATGCACAAAGCAGACATTATCTGAGTGGTCTTTGTTATTCTCAGCTGACTGCAGGTGTAACCACTTCTCCTAGTTTACCTGTAACCTGTAAGTTAGTCTGCTCACAGGTTGAATGGGACTAGTTCTTTTGTGACTTTTCTTGTCTTTCTTCCTTTATAACTGAACTGGCTGATAGTATGGGATGATCATCAGCTTCCTTATAGCTCTATGTCTAACTCCCTGAACTTGAATTGTCTTCTATCTTTGTATTGCTGAGAAGAGCTAAGTCAATCATTGCTGATCATCACACAATGCGTGTATCACTGTGTACAGTGTTCTTCTGGTTCTGCTTACTTTACATTGATCAGTTTATGTAAGTCTTTCCAGGTGTTTCTGAAACTATCCTGGTCTTCATTTCTTATAGCACAATTCATATACCACAACTTGTTCAGTCATTCCCCAATTGATGGACATTCCCTCAATTTCCAATTCTTTGCCTCCACCAAAAGAGCTCCTATAAATATTTTAGCATATGTAGGTCCTTTTTTCTTTTTTAGCGATCTCTGTGGGATACAGACCTAGTAGATGGATCAAAGGGTATGTGTAGTTTGAACATAGTTCCAAATTGCTCTCCAGACTGGTTGGATCAGTTCACAACTCCATGAACAATGCATTATTGTCCCAATTTCCCCACATTTTCTTCAACATTTGTCGTTTTCCTTTTCTGTCATATTAGCGACAGATCCCAATTTCTAACACAAGGCAGGAAGCAGTGGTTTCTCTCTCCTGGTGTAGCACAGTTGAATACGGCTTATGGGAAGTCACAAATAGATGTCTCTGGAACATTGTCGACTTCTTTCCAAGGGAGACATTGATTCTTTCCCGGAGGGGAGCTGAAGAAGGGGCTGTGAGTCTGGCCACTTTGCTCTCCTTAGTGAGGGTGGATTGGGCTAAAATCATATCTATCTGTTCCTCTAAATAGTGTTAGTCTTGGGGAAAGGATTTTGAAGTACAAACTACTCTTCTGGTCACTATACTTTAAAGAAGGGTGTGTAGCTTATATTCAAATATTCAGCTTATATTCCTTTCCAAGAAATACTATTTACACAAAAGATCATCACAAATAATGAATAAATCCATTTATCCAAACAAATAGGAAACAGAAATCAGAGAAGTAAATAAGCTCTTCTCCTGGAGCAAGATATTTCAGCTCTATTGAGAGAGGTCTTAATTTTACCCAATAGGAAATTTCCCAAAGTCTCTAGTGATGCAAGTTGGAAATCAGTGACATGGTGAGGGACTATACATGTCTGCCTTTCAAATTCTGTTCTCTTTCTCTTTAGGTTTCTGCTTAAGGAAAGTCTGAAACCACATATGTATTCTCTCAAAGCAGGAAACAAGAAGGCCTTTCTTTCCCAAGTTCTGGAACCAACTCTACACTTTATATAGGTATGTACAGCATCACTATCATCTTCACTGATGAGAAGTTGTTGTTGTTGTGCTGTTAATTGTTTTCAATTGTGTCCAACTTTTCATTACTCCGTTTAGGGTTTTCTTGACAAAGGAAATGGAGTGGTTTACCATTTCCTTCTCCACTCCTTTTACAGATGAGGAAACTGAGGTAATGAGAGTTAAATGACTTGCCCAAGGTCATGGAGTTAGTGTCTGAAGCCAGATTTGAACTCAGGAAGATGCATTTTCCTGACTCCAAGTCCAGCACACTATCCACCATGCCACCTAGCTGCCCACCAATAAGAAGAATCTTATGCAGATGATCCAGGATGAAACCTGAGGCTACATTAACTTTTTCCTTTATCAAATCTTTCTATAATCCCTTATGTTATTATGTCAGTTATACATAATCACTTGCTTTATCTTAATCTCTTTCCCTACCCCCTTTTCTTTAAAAGAAAAAGAGGGGGGTAGGAGGGGAGGAGGAATAATGAAACCAGCATACATATTTTTATTTGGTACTGTCTGCCAAATACAGAACAGGCAAGCTAGTCTAGCTGAAGCTGCAAGACAGCCTAAGGGACAGATAGGCAGCATGAGCCAGGCAAGTCAAACTATCACCTTAACCCTGATCTGTCCTCAGTCCCTATACCTAAGAGCAGTAGAAGTAGCATTGCCTCCAGTCCAGCCACTTATCCATTGCCCTGGGAAGCAACTCTAATGGAGATATAGACGGCCACTGCTCCTGTAGATGCTACAGTCACATCTCCAAAAGACCAAGAAAGGAAAGTTCTTGCCACTGAAGTCCTTGGCCCTGTCCAATAGTTCAACAACAGAAGCTGATACAATTTTATCAGTGGAAATGACACTTAAGAAGTGTTACCGTCTCATTTATTTCTTTACCCCAAGATGATGAGACTTTTCCATCTGATTTGCAGCTGAAATCTTTCATCTATATTTTTGCTCCATTAGAGTATGAACTCCCTGAAAGCAGGGAGTATCTTGCTTTTCTATTTGCACCCACCCAGTACTTAGCACAGTGATCAAAATAAATGTTTAATAAATACTTCCATTTATTCGAATGTCAATCCAGTCCCAATTTTCTCTCCCAAACCCTTCCTCTCCCAGTCCATAATTAAATTCCTTATTTTTGCCATTTTTTCTTTTTGTACTCTGCCCTCAATATCTTTCCAACTCTACCTCTCAAACCCATCCTACCCTATCCCTGATCAACCCCACTCCTTCCCTTTTTTCTGCCATTCTAATCTTACTGCTATTGGTGTTATTTTTAAAAACCTCTCCTGGCCTAGCCCAGAAAAGGATTAAGTTCCTGAGATCTCTTCACCCAACATACTCCCCTCTAGGTTTGAATAATCATATCATTTCATCCCCATCTAGTCCAATCCATACCTGACACCCCCAGTATAACACACCTGAGAAGTGGTCCTCCAGATTCTGCTCCAATAAATGGTAATTCACCACTTTGAGAAGCATTCCACTTTTGGACAGTTCTCAAGTTGCCAGGAATTTTTCCTGACATCAACCCCAAGTTTTCTTTTTTCTTTTCCTTTTCTTCCTTCCTTCCTTCCTTTCTTTCTTTCCTTCTTTCTTTCTTTCTTTGCAATTCCTACTCCTTGTTCATGCCTTCTGTAGACAAATACAAATAAGACCACTCTCTTATCCACGAGAAAACCCTTCAAACACCTATATCCTTTCTCCCCTAAGTTTTCCCTTCTCCAGGCTAAACAGCTCCATTTTCTTCACCTGGGTATTCGCATGATATAGACTCAAGGTCTGCAACATTGTGGTAGCCCTCTTCTGGATACCCCCCAATTTATCTTTTCCTGTGTTTTTCCAACGATCAAAAGTATGCTATTCTTCCTCTTTCTCCTCTGTTAAGGCTTTTTGTTCATTAGTTTTAGCTGGTTTCTTTTTACCCTCCCTGACTTTTAGTTGCTGCAACTCTGGCAGGACAATAGTTTCTCTCTCCTTTTTTCGTTGTCCAAGTACTGACATTACTCCTTAGCTGTTCCAATTTGTTGACCTTTCTTAAATTTCTTTTGTCAGCTGTGTATGTATTTGAAAGATTCTATCCTGCTCTGGTTTTCTTGATTCTGCTAAAAGTTCTTTTTAAAATCCCCTTTAAGTCCTGTTCAACTTTGCAGGATAACTAATTCTTGAGCACACAGTCCTTTTCCTTTCCTTCTAACATATGATATTATAGTGGCTTCAATTTATGCCTGGTGAAGATAATTAAGTTCTTATCTAGTTACTTTCCTTTGTATGTGCTTTCTCACTTCCTAGCCGTTTGAAATATTTTTTTGACCTGGGAATTCTGGGACTTAGAGTTCACAATGTTTTATCTGAAGTTTTTCTTTGATATGGACCTATAAATTCTGCCCATCTGCCTTCTGTTTCAGGCTTTTCTAGGCAATTTTCTTTGATAATTTCTTGAAATATGGTACTCAGATTTTTTGTTTCATTGTATAATTTTAAGTAATTTTCTGGGGGACTGATCATTCATATCCTGTTTTCTAAGTCAGTTTTTGGTTGTAGACATCTTGTATATGCTCTGTTTTTTCTCCCTTATGACTTTGTTCTGTTATTTATTGGTGTATTTTATCAGGGTGTCCATTTCTTCCTGAAGGCTTCCCAACTACTATTCTAAGTTATTTCATGCATTCAGATATTTTTATTAAACCTGCCAACTACTCAAATGAAATCTTGTACCCATTTCCTATTCTTTTTTAGAGAAGAAAGGACAATCAGCAAAAAAACAAAACAAAAAAACCAGAAAAATCCAGCTACATAATATTGCATTTGCTGAAGAATTGTAGACTTTGAAAATTGACACAAACTTAGAGATCATCTTGTCAGTTCCCTTTTATATCACTAATAAAAATGAGCCCTATTCAGATTAAGTGATATATCCAGTGTGATCTACTTAGTGGCAGGGTAGGGTACGGTATTTCCTTCTGACTCCCTGTGCAGTGCCCTTTCTGGTACACTGGCTATTTTACTCCCACTTAGAATTGCTCAATGCTTTGCAAACATTTCTCTTCTTAGAATTAGATGTTATCCTTTTTCTATACTGTAAACATGTCTGAAAATTTTAGTTTTACTAGGACTTTTGGAACACTTGTTTAAAGTATCCAAATGCCTGTTTTGGTTTTTTTTAACCAAAACATTATGAAAATTTATACATCTAATAAGGTTGTGTAGAAAGGGAATTTTAGACAATTTGGCAAGTTTTGAAGGCTCTGATCAGAGAAAAGTAAATACAATTGATTTTCATCTGCAGCAATGAAAATATTTCCACACAATGCCACAGTTTGTTTAATTTGCTGTGTTTGTTTTACAAACCAAAAGAAATGAAAGACCATGGTCTAGTTATAAACCTCTTTGGATTTCAAGAGTCAAAAGAGATTTTTCATATAAGGATCTTTGTTTGCTGACGCCTCATAGATTATAATTCCCAGTAGATGTTCTTCTAAGATGTTTTTCCTGTTCTTAAGGAGACACTGAATTGTTTGTTCTTACCTTATTATCAGATAAGAATCAGGAAATGAATCTAGGGGATATTTACATAGTATCATGGTGTTCTAGAACTGGACAGAAGAAAGTTCATCTAGACCATCTTGACCAATGTCAAACTCAGATAGAAACAGGGACCATTATATGGATCCCTGACTTAGGAAATCTCATATTAATATTATCTATATTGTACTGTATTTTTATTTATTTTGCTAAATATTAACCAGTTACATTTTAGTCTGACAGTCCACAATGGCATGCAGCCTTGTGTTTGATATCCTTGATCTAGACTTGTTTTCTCATTTTATAGATAAGATGAGGGGGCAGCATGGTGTAGTGAATGGAGAGTCAGACTTGGACTCAGTAAGATTGTGTTCAAATCCTGCCCTGGCATGTGCTGGCTGTGTGACCAGAGACAAGTCACTTAAAATCTCAATACCATATGTAAATCTTTTACACCATAATTTTCACAATGACTTAACATTCTGTTTAGGTAGAGGGAGCTTCCTCACTGGGGCAAGGAAGAATGAAGGGAAGAGAAGGAGGAAGGAAAAGGGAAGGAAAGGAAAGAGAAAGAAAGTTTGACAGAGGTCTAGATGACCTCTAATATTCCTTCCAAATTCTAGGACACTATGATTCTACAAGAATATTTGCTGCATTCACCTCCTTATCTGATAATAAAATAAGAACAAACAGTTCAGTCTTTCTTTAAGAACAAGAAGAACATTCTAGAAGAACAGCCACCTGGGAATTATCTATGAAGATGTGAGTTAGTAAAAATGAAAAAAAAAGGGAGGGAAGAAAAAAGAAAGGGGAGGGGAGGGGAAGAAGGAACGCTGATGAGTCAGAAACTCTGAGTTCAAATCTCATCTCAGACACTTTGTATCTAAGAGCCTGAACAAGTTACTTAACCTTACTTGATCTCAGTCATTTCCTAATCTATAAAATGAGAGAGTTGGATTAGATGGTCTCATTGTGCTATCAAAAAACAATTCATTTCTGTTTTCTAGAATAATCAAAAGGTCATCAAACAAGGTTATCTTTCAAGAAATTTGTATAATTTGAACATTAGAAATGGACAGCTAAGTAGTGCAGTGGATAGAGTGCCAGGCCTGGAGTCAGGAGGACCTGAGTTCCAATCCAGTCTGAGACACTAGCTATGTAACCCTGAACAAGTCACTTAACCCTGATTGCCTTGGTTGCCTCATCTATACAATGAACTGAAGAAGGAAATGGCAAGCCACTCTAGTATCTTTGCCAAGAAAACCCCAAATGGGTTCATGTGAGCTGGACTCAAAAACATAGGAGACACCTTGATGGAGGAAAGCTTTTGAATCATCATGTTGCTCTTTGAATTAAATAATTTTTTTAAACAGACAAACAATAATCATAGTAGCATTGTGTAATACCACTTTCCTAATCCTTCTGCCAATCCTGTGGTGGTAATGTGGGTTATTAGTTACAAAAATTTCCTTTCCCTCCTAACACCTTCATTAAAATAGACATTAAAAAATTAAAGAAAGGTAGGTATGTGGGTTAATAGTTATTGATGTTCTCTTGGTTTCCTTTTTTGGTAATAAAACCTAAACATTTTTTCCCATGCATTTAAATACCCCTGTTTTTCCCCTCCTTTAGGAAACTTGAGAACCAATTCCTAAAAATTGCATTGACTCTAGTGTGAACCTTCTCTCTGTCTACTTGGTTTAATCAAACTACTTTTTTCATCCTTCAGTGCCATTTTGACTTCAATTTGGTACCACAGAAAGAACTTGGAGTCGTAGGATCTGAGTTCAAATCCCAACTCTGCCACTTACTATTCATATAATTTTCTCAGCCTCAGTTTCCTTATTTGGAAAAAATGTCTTGTAGGTTTCCCTTTCAGTTTCAGATCTATGATCCCAATATGCCAGATGCTAGGTATGCAAAGAAAAAAACTAAAAAATCCTGTCTCAAGGAGCTTACATCCTACTTTCTCGAAAGTACAATCAGAACTCTGATGTTTGAGTCTGTATATTCCATTGTTCTTGATGATGAAAAAGAATATGACATAAACATCTTTCCAGATCTTTTCCATTTTTTATCTTCATTGCCTTCCTTTTAGTTTCATCTTGAAATGCCTTTGAGGTAACTTGTGTGAGGATCCTGGGATTATTCATATCAAGCAAAGTAAGGAAAATAGGCCATCTCCAAAGGTGCCATCCTCTGTCGTGGAGGAAAACAAGTTCAAGTTGAAGAAGGAAGTAAAGTCTTCCTGATGCTCCCCTGGAGCAGTTGACTTTATGTCAATTGCCTTTAAGAAATGACCTGAAACTTCTCTCTAAAACAGAGGCCCATCTTTTAAACAATAACCTTCCCTTGGTGTCCTGTGACTAGCTGTGAGTCATAAGGTTTCCAAAGAATCAAACTTGAGGGTCACTTAGAGGTCAGTGAAAGTATATTTGCAGGATGAACATGAGTTAACTGGCCCTTTCCAAACAAGGAATTATCCAGCAGAAACACGGTAAAGGACATCATCAGAGAAATAGGTGATTGAAAGAGAAAAGAGAAGAAAGATTGAACACATAAGCAAGAGCTCCAGTGATACCCTCAGAACATCAAGAAGATACAAAAAGAAACCCAGCATGTTTGGAGTTTGCAAACTAATGTTGCAAACTAATAGAAGAACATGTGAGTTACTGGGGACAGGAAGGCATGCATATGTAGTGATCTTAAATATTGGAGACAATGTCCACATAAAAAGAGGGTGAAATTTATTGAAGAACTATTTAAAATATATTGGCATGCATGTACACAGGGTGTTTAGGTGGCACAATGGATAAAGTGCCCAGCTTGGAGTCAGGAAGACTCACCTTCCTGAGTTCAAATTTATCCTCAGGTACTTAAGTCACCTAACCCTGTTTGCCTCAGTTTCCTTATATGTAAAATGTGATGGAGAAGGAAATGGCAAATCACAAAGCCAACTGAGAAACGACTGAAGAACAAATGTATGTAGGAATCAGTAGTGTTTAGATGGCAATTGCTGGAGAAATCAATTTTTTAATATTTTTATATCAGGTCACTTTCTTTTTTTAATATTAATTTTATTTATTTTTAGTGTTCTACAATCACTGCCATATAATTTATATTTTTTCCCCTCCCTCTCCCTCCCTCCTTGAGAAGGCATACAATTTTATATAGGATCTACAAATACATTCTTATTAAATACATTTTCACTATAGTCATGCTGTGTGGAAGAACTATAATGAATGGGAGAAATCATATGACAAACCAAAATATGATACACACACAAAAAAACGATGTGCTATATTCTGCGATTGAATTCCATAGTTCTTTCTCTGGATGTAGAAAGCATTTTGCCTTAGAAGATCATTGGGAATTTTTTTTTAAGTCCTTGCATTGCTAAAAAGTTTCAAGTTTACAGAAAAAAACTCCCCCACACTGTGGTCTTTGCTGTGCACGAAGTTCTCCTGCTTCTGCTCCTTTCACTCACTGTCAGATCGTGTATATCTTTCCAGACCTCTCTGAAGTCTTCCTGTTCATCATTTCTTACAGCACAATAGTACTCCATTACATTCATATACCACAATTTATTCAGCCATTCTCCAATTGATGGGCATCCCCTCGATTTCCAGTTTTTGACCACCACAAAGAGTGCTGCTATAAATATTTTTGTATATGTGTGACCTTTTCTCATTTTTATGATGTCTTGGGGATACAGTCCTAGAAGTGATATTGCTGGGTCAAAGGGTATTGCACATTTTTGTAGCCCTTCGGGCACAGTTCCAAATTGCTCTCCAGAATGGTTGGCTCAGCTCACAGCTCCACCAACAATGTATTAGTGTTCCAACTCTCCCACATCCTCTCCAACATTTATCATCTTCCTGTTCTGTCATGTTTGCCAATCTTATAGGTGTGATGTGGTACCTCAGAGTTTTGATTTGCATCTCTCTAATCAAAAGTGATTTAGAAGATTTTTTCATATAATTATAGATACCTTTAATTTCTTATCAGGTCACTTTCTAATGAAAAATCAAGAATAAGCATTTATAATTAAGCAAGCAAGATTTAGGAAATCTCTCCTATGGATGAGCCACTGTGCTAAGTACTACAAGCTAAAAATACAATAGGTTGATCTAGAAGGAGATTACCCTGAGCTCCTGAGAACTATAAGGCTCCATGTAGATTTAAGTCATGTGAATTTTGCCTAATGAGAGACAGTCTGTACCTAGGTGAAACAGACTATCTGCTTACGGAGTGTGTCTGGTCATATCCAGTAACTGATCTGGAAGATGATTAATATATAACCAGCAGAAATGTTCCCCATCATCTGTACTCACAGAATTACACGTAGCCTTCAAGCCTTTTTCTTTTGAAAGACAAGTGGTGAAATGTATAATCCAGCCATTACTTTAGAAAGAACTTTTAAAAAAGATAATGGATTAAGGATGAGGGGAAACCTGTTTCAGTACCTGCCAAACTGCACAAAAAGAGTGGGTGTTTCATCTATGAAATTCACTTATGGTTGATCTACTGTATGCTTCTCAATTGGTTTGAAATCTATAATATATGCTTTCTGATTCTTTCCACATCTTTCCTTGGCTCTTGTCCTCCTCCCTCCTTTCTTTTGCATTATTTCCTTTCTCCATTTCTTTCTTTCTTCTTCATATCACTGAATACTCAGAGATCTAGTGTCGTTTAAGGTGGAGAATGGCCAGAGAATTGGACCAGAAATCAAAAAGACCTGAGTTCAAATTCTACCTCAAGTACTTACTAACCTATGAGCTTGAGCAAGTCACTTACCATCTGTCTGCCTCAGATTCCTCGTATGTAAAATGGGGCTAATACTTATACCTCCCTCCCAGGTTTGCTGTGAAGATGATATGAGATATCTGTTAAGTGCTTTGCAAATTTTCAACCTAGTCCATGTAAAGGCTATTATGTATTATTCTGTTATATGTTATAATACTATTTTATATATGTATATACATATACATACAATTAGATATTATAATATAGTAAACTGCTGAAACTTTGAGCAGACGTTCGGTTTGTTTTTCTATTACAAATAATAATACTGCCTTCCATATAATAGGTCTTCAATAAATGTTTTTCAAAGTCTCTCTACATACTTTAAATCACTGATCCTCAACCCAACCATAAGCAGGTCTTCCATTTCATATGTGACTTCCTAGTTCAAGGTTCTTTTCGTTACCTTGTCTTTTCTGCTCCAAAGGAGGAGAGGGATTTGGTGAAATGGTATGGTGTGTACGGGGGTGGGGATGCGGCACAGAGTTGAATTTCAGTCCATTGCATATGCAGTGATCCATAGGCTTATAGGATTAAGAGTTTAAAGGACTTGGTGAAGATGGGAGAAAGTTCTCTTTCCTTGATGTGGAAGGTGATAGGGACAATTATTTTCAGCTCTGGGCATAATTATAAAGTAATGCAATTTGTATTGGATACCCTTCATCTGTCCTTCATCGTAATCTCAAACCACATCCACTCCTTACAGTAATCTCGTCTTGTATTTGTATCCCAGAGCCTTGATCTCAACCAATTCAGATTTAATCTTATTGGGGATTGGCTGAGAAATAGCTTTTATTTCTTAAAAGGGCCCTTTGGGACAGTAAGGTGGCACATTGGTTAGATTGCTGGACCTGGAGTCAGGAAAGCTCATCTTCCTGAGTTCAAATGTGACCTCAGACACCTATTAGGCATATGATCCTGGGCAAGTCAGTTTCCCCCTCCTTGCCTCAGTTCATCTGCAAAATGAGCTGGAGAAGGAAATGGCAAACCTCTATAGTATCTCTGCCAACTAACATTTTTGATACTGTGCCTAGTGGGAAGGGAGATGTTTGGGTGTAATGACAGTGCCCCCTCTAACCAAGGTCTGCTCTTTTAGGAGCCTGGGAAGGAAATTTAAAATTTTATAGTCAGAAAAAAAAAAAGTTGGCTCGCTTTCCAGTGTAGATGTTATCTCAAAAGCAGGCCCCAAATTTACCAAAAATTAGACTTGGCTGCAATGAAGCAAGCACAGAGAGCAATGACCTTTTGTGAGAATCTGGGTTGTGTGGGCAGGGCTACTTGTTTGCAGAAAGCAGAAGCATAAAACCCAGCCTCTTTAGGAACAGTTCACAGTGCAAGGACGGGGCAACGAGTCAGTCTGGCCTCCCTGTCTTCCCCTTCCCAACACTATGGGGAAAGACCAGTTGCCTCAGCTAGGCCTTGCCCTGTTGCTCCTCGCCTCGGTCACTGGAATCAATGGAGAACCGTAAGTTTTCCGAGAAAACTAGAAATTTACAAGGAAAGGAACAAGCCTGGTGGGAACCAGGAAGCCACACCCCAGCCCTCCCCCCACCTTCAGCGTTTCCTTTTTCCCTAATAGGCTTGCACTCCAAATCTCTTCTTTGTTTTTTTAGCTTTTCATTTGTATTTGCACCTCTGACCCTTCTGTCTCTTTTCTTTTCTTTTGATTATCTATTCTTCTCACTTTTTAAAAATCCCTTTCTTTTACAGGACCAAACTTAGACATAGGAAAAATATCTAGGGAAAGGCTTGGGGTGACTTAAAAGAGTTGGGAAAACTCACTACCTCCCAAATACCTCCCCACTAGCCTAACTCCTCTCCCAGTTGTGAAGAACTCTCAAAAGGATTTTGGTTAGTCATTCAATCTTTAGAAATTCATTCCTTTGGACTTAAGATACTGACCCTCCAAGTGCCCCCTCAAACCCACATATACATACATGCATTTTGACAAAAATTTCCTTCTCAAGGAGTTAGATAGTAAATCATGATCAGTTCTTAATATTTCAATAGGAAATTGCTTTTTGGCACAATTGCTGAGATTGAGAAAACAAGGAAATGGGAATTTTGATAGGAATAGCTTGGGAGCCATATTTTGGGGAGAATTGTCTGCTTTGCTGGGAGTGTAAGGTATGGGTGGGATGGTGTAGCTGGTAACATAAGGGGACTGGGCAGCTAGACTAGGAAGGGGAAGGTGGATGAACAAGCAATCAAGATGGCCTCTAGCCATTGTTAATTCTTGTCACTTCCCAAACTTCCCAAACTTTCATTCTCCATTTTCCTCTTGACCAGGCCCCAACTGGGAGCCATATTCCTTTTTCCCAGCTGCAGTTATCATCTGTAGTCTACCCATTTTTTTTTTAACCTGGAAGAAAAATGCAAATTAAGATACAACTTCCCCTGATCTTGTCCCAGGAACAGCCAAAATTCTTTTGAGAGTTCTTCACACTGGGACAGGAGTTAGAAAATAGAAAATGTGGGGAAAGTTGCAAAGTTATATGGTACCTTGAAAATATTACAATATTACGAATTCCTGCTATTCATTGGAATATTCATGGAGGTAGCTTCAATTTTTTTAACTTCCATCTTGTCTTGAAAGCAAGTCACTGACATCTGAGCCTGGTTCTTCAGTTCCTCCCCAATCTGTCCTTTCCCTGTATTCTCCTCAACACCCGCAGCTTCTATGAAAGGGAAATAATGATGACTCTTTAGGTACCCAAAGAACTCCAGACCTCTATCTCACTATCACCAAGGAAAGGTGTGATCAGAATCCCCATTTAGTGGACTACAGTCCCACGTGAGTTTGAGATGCCTTGAAGACAGGAAGAAGGAACTAAATTATTTTTAAGAAGTTAATAACTAATACTTATATGGAGTTTTAAGGTTGATGATGCACTCTATATGTATATACAAATATATAAATACACACATTCACCAGATCCTCATGACAATTTTTTCATAAAATCAGAAAGTATTTGAGGCAAGATTCAAACTCAGGAGTTTCTAACTAGTCTACTAACTTATTCCCTACACCACCTAGATGCTGATTTAAACGTGATATTTTTAATTCATTGTCTAATTAGTAGACTGTTATATCTGACCTAGTTTTGACTTTGTTCAAAGAGATGATATAATTTTTACCTAATTCGTCTTTTCGCACATTAACTGTCTTGAAAGCCTTTCTCTTAAACTTTTCAAACAGCTATACCCCTTGTCAGTGAACCAAAGAAAGATCAACAATCATTGCTTTTAGATAAATCTAAGGGAACTTGACAGGGAAAGCAGATTGATCTGTGTTTTTTCTCTTCTCTACCACTAATATGAAGAACATATCTCCATCATATTCTAGTCCAGAGGTGGGGAACCTGAGGCCTCAAGGCCACATGTAGCCCTCTAGGTCTTCAAGTGGCCCTTTCACTGAATCCAAACTTCCCAGAACCTTAATAATAGGATTTGTTCTGTAAAACTTGAACTCAGTTAAAAGGCCACACCCAAGGACCTAGAAAACCACATATGGCCTCCAGGCCACAGGTTCCCCATCCCTACCGTAGTCCCAGCTTTGCCTTGGGACAGCTATGTAAGCTAAATCTCAATTTTCTTATCTGTAAATGGGACAAATAATATCACATTATTGTGAGGAAAGCACTTTATAAACCTTAAAGTGCTATGTGAGTTTAAGTTGTTATTAACCTATGATCTCACATGAACTATGAATCTGACAAAACAGAAAGTAGCCTGTGGTACCATATTTGTGGGCAGGGGCCCAAAATGATATAAAGAATTTTTGTATTATACAAGTGCAAATGTTTCTATCATAAAGAGTAGTAATAGCACTGGGGCTATACATACTTTGTGTTATGCAATAGATATATTCCTGGAAATATATGTATATGATTTGAATTATTAAACCAAATAAAATTTTACATGGTTCATTAACAACTGGCATCTGAACAGCACTTTCACTGTATTGTTGCATTCATCCCTCACAACATTCTTGTGAACTAAGTGGTATAGATATAAACAGTCCCATTCTACTGATGAGGAAATTGGCACTGAGAGAGATTTTGACTTTCCTCGTGTCACACAATAAGGGTCGTGTTGGGATTTGAACTCAAAACTTCCAGACTCTCAGTCAATATCACTCTCAAGTTAGATAACAGCTTTCCTGGTTGGTAAGATATGTAAAGTGAAAAAAAAATAACAGTGGTTTTTTATGTGCATATAAATGTAGGTGTTAATTCAGATGTTTGTGAAGTCTATCTGTGAAATATCATTAACCTTGGAGCCTACTTTGCCTAGGATATTATTCCCCTGACTGAGGATGATGGAGAAGGAAAACAATTCATTGTAGGATTTCACAGCTATCAGTCCAGCTCTTTGGACCAGATATCCTTCAGAGCTGTTGGTGTTAGCAATGATCATGGGGGAAACAGTTATGCTGGTGACTCGGAGTTGGCAATGACCAGTGGGACTTTTTCTCTTTCTAGTCAGTACATGGTGTTAGTTCCCTCCCTGCTTCACACTACGATCACTGAGAAATTGTGTCTATTTCTGAGCCACTTGAATGAGACAGTGACTGCAAGTGCTACGTTGGATTTCAACAGACTTAATGGCAGTACCATATTCAGTCATCAGGTGGATGAGAAACAGGCATTCTTCTGCCTGCCCTTCACTGTGAGTACCAGTCATCCTATCCTGTCTGATTTACTGCAGTGCCCGGGGCTTGGTCTCTATAATGAATGGGGACTGCTCCTTCTGGATCGTGTTTTCTTTTCACAAGGAATGCCTTGGAAGAATGGACAGAACTGCATGGTGTTCTTAGCTACGAAGTGGTGTAGGAAAAACAAACACACCTGTCCCGAAGTCCCACTTCATTCCTAATTACTGATCTTTGATACTGTATCTGCCACTGATCTCCCACAGAAGTTCCATGAATCAGAAAGTTAGCAAGTTTGCTCTTGTTCTCCCCAAAGTAAGATGCAGCTAATTTGCCTAGCAATTTCAAATTTAAGAAAATGGTTTGCTAGCGCCTGGTGTGAAAGACAGACACATGTGACATATACATCTGTATTAGCTTGGACTCTTGACTCGTATGTGCTGACACAGGCAGAAATTGGGGTCTGAATGAACCCAGAGTGAAACATCTTAGCTAACCACCAAGTAGTGCTCTCTTTGTACTTGTCCCACGGATATGCTCTGCAGCTGCTCCCTATTGGCTGCACAATATAAATATTTTTTAGGAAGTTCCGGATTCCCTAATAGCCACTGGAGAGTGAGCATGAATGCATGTCAAAGCTGCTCCTCCTGTTGTGGAAGCACTGCCCTTGCCTTTGACCCTTCAGTGGTTTACCCTGGCTATCCAAAGTCCAGTTCATAGGTGGCATACTGATAAAATTTTAATATATGCCATTTACTGCACTTACATTTTGTCTCAATTCTCACTTCTTTTGGGTAAATCACTCTCCCACATATCTTGCCTCAGGACCCATAGATTTTGATGCATAATATGCAATCACAGCAAATTTATATTATACATAGAACATACACATAATATATATATACATTATATTATACATAGAACAAAATGAAAAATAGGCAAAAACTCTTCCACTAAAATAGAGATAGTCATAGCTGACTGTACCCTCCTGCCATACTTGCTATTTTCTCTCTTTCTGACCTTCAAGGCAGATGAGAAAAGTTTCTGAGCACTTAAACCCATGTCTCATACAAAGGAATGGAAAGAAATGGCTTTCACTCCATCAGAGTCTCAGGGATAAAGAAATCCAGGTAGAAATACAACTTCCCCTTCTGGCTCTTCAAGCTTGAGGATGGAACTTTTTATAGTTGTTGGTAGTTTTTACCAACTCTGGGTAACACTGGCTGTGATGTCCTCTCCTCTATGTTCCTGCCTGATAGCAACCAGAAGTCCAAAAGGGAAGATAATGTCTCTAATCCTGTCACATGGCTCTGACTCCAGCCTCTCTCCTGCTATAAAGTGATGGATCATTAAAACTCCAGGGCAGCAACCTCATTTCCAGGGTGGGGGGGATCTCCCCCAGAGTTTGCTCTGCCAGCCTCCCCTCCTTACTCTGTGGTTCATTTCTCTGACTCTGTGTATGTGTGTGGTGGTGAGGAGGGAGCAGGGCAGCTCTTCGTGGAGGCAGCTAAACTGGCAAGGCTCTCTCACAGTACACTGGTAACAGGAATGTTGAAACCTTTATATATATCAAGGAGAGAGGAAGGGAGAGAGAGAGAGAGAGAGAGAGAGAGAGAGAGAGAGAGAGAGAGAGAGAGAGAGAGGGCGAGAGAGAGAGAGAGAGAGAGAGAGAGAGAGAGGGCGAGAGAGAGAGAGAGAGAGAGAGAGAGGGAGAGAGGGAGGGAGAAAGAAAAGGAGAGAGAAGGAGAGAAAGGGAGGGACAGAGAGAAAAAGATAGAAAGAGACTCTGTAGTATTGTAGTTGTATAATACACCAGAAGGCTTACTGGCTCTGGAGTCAGAAGACATGGGTTTGAATTCTGGTTCTGCTACTTACCAGTTATATGACCTTGGGAATTTAATTTAAGCCTCCTGGGGTTCAATTCATTCATCCATCAAATGAAAGGGTTATCTATAAGGTCCTTTCCAACTTTAATCTATGATTTTATGTTTAAATGCATACATGCACATACACACACAAACACACACACTCACACACACATATATACCTCTAAAAAGTCCTATTCTGACAACTCGTCATGATAGGGAAGTGACTCTAGATTCCTGAAGACTCTTTCCACAGAGCAAAACTTCTGAAAGGTTCTGCCACGCTGCTAAGACTTTATCCCAGTGATGGAAAATGTATTTTCTAAAGACCAGTCTAAGTACAGAGATGCTCATCATGAGTGAGCTAGTCCTACTATGGGATGACTTACTTGGCTATTGCACCCTAGTTGACAAGCATTTATTAAGTGCTTGCTGTGTGCCATGCATTGTGCTAAGCACCGGGGATACAGCAAAAGGCAAAAAAAAAAAATCCCTGCTCTCAAGGATCTCAAACTCTCAAAGGAGGTAACATGCAGACACCAGTAATGATGATGGCTATCATCTCTACGAGCATCTTATGTTCCAGAAACTGCATTCAGCCCTTTACAAAGGCCTCATTGTAGCCTCAAAGATGTATATAGAATAAACTACAGATGCTTGCAAAGAGCAGTCACTAGTCTTATGGGGTATCAGCAAAGAGACTTCTTTTAGAAGGAGGGATTGTTGATGAGACTTGAAGGAAGTTAGGAAAGTCAGGAAGGAGAGATAAGGAGGGAGAGAATTCCAGGCAAGGGGGACAGCCAATGAAAATACCTGGAGTTAGAGTGTCTTCTTAGGAATAGCAAGGAAGCCTCGGTCACCAGATCACAGAGCAGGTGCAGTAGAGGGGGGGTGAGGTTATGAAAGGCTTTAAAAGCCAAAAAAAGATTTATTTAATCCTAGAGATAATAGGGAGCCACTGGAATTTATGGAATGTGGGGAGGGAGTGACATGGTCAGACCTGCACTTTAGGAAGATCAGTTAGAAGGATGGATTTGAATGAGGAGAATCTTGAGCTGGGGACACAACCAGCTGTCGATTGTAATATTAACTTAAGCTTAAGGGAAGAGGATGTGTGCCAAGGAGGTGGCAGCAGGGGATGAAAGAAACCAGGTTACAAAGAAAACCATAAAATGGTCTGCAGGGGCAGTACCCTTCCACTCCTTTAGTAGAGAATGTTGAAAAGGGGGTCAGAGAGGACAAAGAATTATAGTTTTTAGAATATCTATTAATACTAATTTCACTATTGCTCCTGATTTGGTGAGATCCTTGCCCAATGATCAATGAATGCAAATACCAGAATTGAAGAATTGAAGCATCTCATTTTTTCTATAATCAAAATAGAAGATAGGGAAGTTTCAGAGAAACAGGAGGGTGGCTCACAGGTTCTTTTTGGAAGGACAAAGAAAGTAGTTGAAAGAGTTAGTTATACCATGTGCTCATGAACGTGGAACATTTGCTTACCTCCCATTGAAGTGCTCATAATAAACATAAGATAAAAGTCCAAGGGGAAAGAACAAAACATCCCAAACTAAGCACTGTGTAATAATTATGGTGACCAAGCTTGGCCCCAAAGAAGAACCGTGAACTGGTATGATCACTCTGGTAAGCATTTTAAAATTATGCTTAGAAAGTGGCTAAAATGTTAATGCTCAGATCTCACTGGTAGGTATGTACCCCAAAGAATCAAAAGATAGAAAGTAAATCTATATGACAAAATATTCACAGCAACACTACTTGTTGTAACAAAGAAACCGGGGACAAAATAAGTAGATGCCCTGTAGACTGAGAAATAGCTAAGCAAATAGTGATACGTGAATGTAATCTGTACCATAAAAATGTAGAATATGAGGTATGGGAACAAGGGCTGTCTGATATATCTATATATGTATATAAATATACACACATATATGTTATATGTACATGTATGCATATACATACATTATATGTGTATATATAGTATATAATACACATATGTGTTGTATATATGAGCACTATATGATACAAATATTATGTATATATACACATATTTCCACATGTACGCATATATATATATGAAGTTTGTGTGTATGTACACACACACACACACACACACACACACACACACACACACATATATATATATATGATGTAATTCATGGATAAGATCTAGTCCAACCTTATAGAAAGTGGGAGAAAGGCCATCTCTATCCTAGCAGCAGCCTGGCTGGTAGAGGTAGGACGGATCTAATAGCAGGGCAATCTCTCCTATCTCCAAGAGGACTAGAAATTTATCTCTCTGCAACCCTTCAAACATCTCTAGTCCTGGGATATGATAGGGTCAGAATGAAAGTCATTTTTTTCCTTGATTAGTTGTAAAAAGAAGGGTACTCCTTATCAACTTGATTCCTTCCACCAAATGCTGGCCGCAGGAAAGATCATCATCTAATAAACCCCTTTATCAAAGCAAAGCCACAAGTGGAAATTGCAGATGTTCTACTGATTAGAATAGACCTAAGAAAACACAACAACAAGGGAACTTGTGGGCTGGGGAGGCAACACAATATGTCTGTTGAACCAAGGAGAGAAGGAATGATCTCACTAAGGGAGTGGATGTGAGGGATACATGCTTAGCAGTCTCTATAAGTGCAAGCTCTAAAAATTGAGAGACCTAATGTGTAAGCAAATGCTAAAAGGTGGGAAATATTTGGAGATGACTTAGTAGTCCAGTTTCCTGAATGTGGTCTTTAGGGTTGGCAGGGGAACAAAGTCAGTTGGTCAGTCAATAAACATTTTTTAAGAGTTACAAAAGGCTGGGAGGTAAAGAAATTAAACACCATGTTATTATGGATTGCAAGTTAAGAATGTTGGACTTTATTTGGTAGACAGTGGAGAGACACAGAGTACAGAAGTTCCAAAAAATAACCAGATATATACAGAAGGAAGATATATGGTGAATTAAATCTCAGCAAAATTGGTGAAGAGGGAAAAAATAGTCCATACCCCTCACCAACCTCCTCTAGTGAAACCAAGGGAGAAGGCAGGTTTATATTGAGGGATGAGGTCTCCAGAGTATAAATGAGCAATGTAAGTTATGAAAAACATTTGTATTTCCCAGATACCAAGATTATCAACAGTCTCGGAGGTGGGATTCTTCACTGTGCAGGTGAGGGGTCCAACTCACACCTTCAGTAAAAGGAGGACAGTACTGGTGAAGAACCCAGAGAGTCTGGTCTTTGTCCAAACAGACAAGCCAATCTACAAGCCAGAACAAAAAGGTATGAAGGTTGAGAGGGTCAAAGACAACTCCAAGAAAGGGTGAGCCTCATCCTCATTATTTTCCTAGTGACAATGGTAGTTTCTTTGCCTCTTGGCCTCATAGGTCACTGTCCAAGGTTATTAGAATAAGGACTTTGGGCCTCATAGTTGATATTTCTTTGTTTCAGTTCATTTTCGTATTGTCTCTGTGGATGGAAATTTTCACCCCCTGAATGAGATGGTGAGTTACCCTAGCAGCCATGTAAAACTGTTATGGGACTGTAAAGGTGAGGGGCATGCTTCTGGGGGTGTGGGGGGGTGGAAGGGAAGCCCGAGAAAAACAGCAGTGACTTCTGGCCCCATCTCAGGATAAGATTTCCAATATGAATCATTATCAAGGGAGAAGAGGAGGAGGAAATTCCTTTCCTTATTCAGTAACTGCTATATAAATAACCTTCTAGGAACCCCCATGGGAAACAAGAGAAGTGGTATGATACAGGGGTAACAGTGCTGGATGTGTAATCAAAAGACCTGAGGTTAAGTCCTAGCTTCACCATTGTGTCATTTAGGACAAGGCATTTCATCTCCCCATACCTCAGTTTCCTCATTCATAAAATGAGAGTTGAGTCCAACTCCCATGACCACTAAAGTGCCTTCCAGCTCTAAATCTATGATCCTGATGAGTGCCTTTCAACCTGGCCAAACTTGGAATTTACTAATTCTACAGTGGATCATCTTTCTTTTGTTCACTCTAATCTGTTATCTTCTTCTCCGTGAGAACCAGATTGAGCAATTGGTTTGGCTAATCAAATTTCCTTCCTTCAAGAGCAACATCTGATATTTAGAGTAGAGTGCAAGGTAAATAAATCCTCTTGATGAGAGGTTGAACACTAGATAAAGCCAGAAGGTGTATTTCCTCAAAGAGGAGTTAAGGATGTTGTCATTCTTTAGAATCAGGGACAAAGAGGTCTTCAAGAGCCTGTCTCCCTGTTTGTAAAAGCCCGTAGCATGGTGATGACCTTGACAAGAGAATTAAAATGACTCACTGGGTGTTAGGAAATCTCAAATCCTAAACAAATGAAAATGCATAGGTGTCATCTTTGTCATCATCATAGCTAATTTTTTTATAGTGCCTACCATGTGCCAGGCATCATGCCAGATGCTTTGCAAATATTGTCTCCATTGATCGTCCAAAGAACCCTGAGAAGATATGTGCTATTGTTATCCCCATTTTATAGATGAAGACACCAAGGCAAACAGAGCTTAAGTACAGGCTAATAAGTGTCTGAGGTCACATTTGAACTTAGGGCTTCCTGACTCCAAGTCCAAAGCTCTGTGTGCTGCGGTACCACCTGTTTGCACCATAAGCATCTGTAGGTGTGTATACATACACATAATAATAGTTCTGGGAAGCTTCTACCCAGAATGCATTCTACTGCAGATTTAACCATGTTATGTTTGTAGATTTGTCCAAATTTTCTGTCTTAAGAAACAATTTTTGATTCATATGTTTCTTTTGCTTTGTTTTCTTTTTCTCTTCTAGTTTCCACTGGTGTACATTGAGGTAAGTAGAACAAAGCATTTCAAACCCATGGCGATCAGTACATACAGGGACCTTCCCATGGTTTTTCAGAGATATGAGCTAGTATGAGAAACCTTCATCCTAAAGTTCTTCCTATCTCTAGAGCTTCAATATGTTGCAGCTCATTGCTTACAAGAAAGTAGGGCTAAAGACCCTTCAAATTACTCTGAATCATCAAGAGGTCCTCACATTTCTGCTCCTTCTCCTATAACTGTCTTGTTCCTTTGGTTACCAGAAAAGACTATCGTCTAGTCTAGGATCTATAGATACTAGAAAGACTATAGTCTTTTCTTCTTACAGGACCCCCAAAGAAATCGGATTGTGCAGTGGCAGAATATCCAGTTAAATGGGGGCCTCAAGCAGCTGTCCTTCGTCCTCTCATCAGAACCCCTCCATGGCTCCTACAATGTGGTGGTACAGAAGGAACTAGGAACAAAGAGAGAACACTCCTTTAAGGTGGAAGAATTTGGTAAGGACCCAGGACTGGTAGGGAAGACGTTGTCATCTTGATCCGAGGATTTTAGGTCATTTAGATTCTCTCCATTTTCCACAGGCTAGGATGGACTGGGAGGCAAATTTAGTATATTTCATTCCAGGGCGTGAACTAATATTGTGTGAATATGGTGATATTCCATAGCAAAACATTCATTTAAGACCTATTTATTAAGCCCTTACTATGTACAAAGCACTGTCCTAGGAGATATACATAAATAATGTATGGTCTTTATTTTGAAGGTCTTGATTTACCCTTACCCCTCATCTGCCTTCTGTGCTCTTGCTTGCCTTCTGCTGAAAGCCACTGGAGAAAACTGCACAACTGTGCTGACTGGGTCTACTACAAATTTATCCAAAGGCAATGGGGCCTTCACTTTGGCCCTCCAATCTTTTTATTCTTTCTTACTCAGCTCTCTCATATATTCCCCCACAGCAACTGTTCTCAAGTTTGTCTTCTCTCCTCTAACCCTGCTCCCTTCCTTCTCATAAGGGACTTCACATCTCTGAAAAAACTGGGGCCAACAGGTCCTCCTGAATTCCACATTTCAAACCAACTGAACAACACTGAGAATTCTCTCTTCTTTTACTCTTGTCATTCCCCACAGCAACTGTTCTCAAGTTTGTCTTCTCTCCTCTAACCCTGCTCCCTTCCTTCTCATAAGGGACTTCACATCTCTGAAAAAACTGGGGCCAACAGGTCCTCCTCAATTCCACATTTCAAACCAACTCAACAACACTGAGAATTCTCTCTTCTTTTGCTCTTGTCCTGAGGAGATATTTCCTAACATCTCCTCTATTTGAAACCCACTTCATTCTCTGTGAAATTGCAAATTCTCCTCTTTTAAGTAGAGTTACTTAGTTTCCTGCTGGAGCTGTTAGAATCAGTCCAAGACATTTCATTAGTTAGATCTCTAAGGGCCCAAGTTGACATCTATGAATAAATTGGGCCCTTGGGGACATCCAGTTGCTTAGTAAGATATTATCTCAGGCACTCTTGTAGAGATGTTCAAATAAAAATGATGGGCCTGCTAGCAGTGTGTTAGATCATCATGCTTTCCATATTTTCCCAACAGTACTGCCCAAGTTTGAGGTGCAGGTTAAGGTGCCAGATAAAATCACAATCTTGGATGAAGAATTTACAGTGTCAGTCTGTGGACGGTGAGTAGGTCCTATTTTCTTCTCTAGTTTAGATCTCAGCAAAAGGAACTTCTAACAGAATAGAAAATTTTGCATGGTTTCTCTCAATGCCAGGATGAGTTGCTAGTGAGTCCAAGCCATTTCCTGGGCTATAGAGCTTTTTCCTGCCACTTCTCCATCTCTTGCCTCACTAGAAGTTGAATATCTTTCCACTTCAAAGTGGAGGGGTGATCTTGACAGTAACAGCCACAAGCAGACTACTGGTAGCCGAAGTCATAGAGTAAAGAAATTGGTTTTTTTGAGGTACCAAGGTCACAACAAGACCCCATCTCCTGTTCTGTCTCAATAATAGCCAGAGAATTCTCTGACCAGGTTAACTGACATCTTAACATAGACATGATGGTCTTTGAAGAGGGAAGCCAGAGAGAAATCAAAGCAAGGAATTGTGATCCTATAATTAGGTATTGGGCAGACATAGATCAAAATGGGGTTGGGGAGAGTTAATATCCCCTAAATAGAATGAATATCACTAAAGACAAATCAAAGAAAAAATATGGAAGAAATCAAAGAAAGCAGAGATGGAAGGACTGGGAAAGCAGAGATAGAGGAAAGACTGGGTTTCAAAGAGTTCATTGGAATGCATTTCTTTAAGTATACAATATACAAAATAATAAATAAATAAAAATAAAATAAATATTAAGATACAAATAAAATAATAAGTTAAAAATAAAAAGACATTCATTATAAATTTAACTATTGACAAGAGCAAAGTAAATTCATGTTTATTACTAATTATTAAATGACCTTCAATATAGTTACCTGTAACAACTTATTAGCCATCTACTCTTCCACTGTCTTCATCCATTACCCTTATTTTTGTGCATACGTAGTATTGTTTCTTATTATGGAGATCAGAGATTTAGTCAGATTAGTTTGCTTCATTGAACCAAAGTTCCATTTAGTATGAGATGGAAAGATAAAAAGATTTCTGGAGAACCTGAGTAAACTTGTTTTGGCTACCTAGGGATAGGAAAGAGAGATAAAACAGAAACTGGGACCAGGAACCTCTGTTTCCACTACTAATGGATTTGTTCTCTGTATTTCCTTTCTGGTAACAGATACACTTATGGGGAACCTGTTTCAGGTCTGGCAAGTGTGAGCATATGCAGGAAGTTCGCACAGTATTCCCCTTGCTATGGCAAAGAATCAGAGAGCATCTGTGAGGAATTCAGCAAGCCGGTAAGGAAAAGATGGCATTTTTATTAGGAAGCTAACAGGTGTTAATCTAATTCACTAAACAGGCAACAAGATAATAGTATAATAGATTTAGTGTTGAAAGGAATTCCAGCTGTAACCCTTCATTTGGTAAATGAGGAAAGAGAGGTGGAGAGGAATTATTTGATTGGCCCAGGATCACAACTAGGAAGTACCTGAATTGTCCCTGACTTCAAGTTCAGCATTCTAACTTTCCTCCAAGATATTGTGTTAAGTGCTTAGGATACAAAAGTAAAAGTGAAAATTCATTTCTTCAGGCCTGTTGAGTGAACCCAGGTACTTAATCAATGTTGGTTGATTGAATGCAATGTGTGAACAAATAAGGTAGTTTGTGCAGGAAGAGAGCATTAATAAGTGAGTGTGTGTGTGTGTATGTGTGTGTATGTGTGTATATGTGTGTAATTTGTAAATCCTTGGAGAGAGCAAACTTCACAGAGAAGATGACAGCTGAACTAAGCCTTGAAGAAAGAAAGATTCTGAGAAGTAGCGAGGAGATGGTATTTCAGGCATGAGGGATAGCTTGTGCAAATGCATGGAGGCAAGAGATAGAATATGTAATTTAATAATAACTTCTAGTCCAATTGGGGTAGAATATAGAATGCTTGTAGAATGCTTTAATCTCTGGACTGGAGAGTTTGTATTTTGTGTTAGAGACAAGAGGGAGTCCTGAAGGCTCTTGAGAGAGTTCCAGGGCCTGAAGAAAGTATTTTGGCAGCTGGGTGGAGAATGGATTGAAGAGGAGAGAGACTGGAATCAAAGAGACCCATTATGCATATAAGAGAGTATGATGAAAAATGCAATAAATATCTAACAGCAGTGTACTTACAGACCGAGGGAGAGGACATTTTGAGCAGCTGGGCTTGCCCAAAATCTCTACCTGCCTAGATTTCTATGATAAATTTATAGCTATGTTAACTAACCACACCTGCTGGTTCTTTCTTCCAGGCATAGGCTTAATTAGTTATTAGTTTGATCCAATAGGACATTTCAAGCATCTTTATCTTTCTTTTATTTTCTTTACTTTCAGCTAGATGGTTTAGGTTGTACCTCCCAAAAAGTAAAAACCAAGATTTTCCAGTTGAAGAAAAATGAGTTTTTGATGAACCTTAATGTGATTGCCAAGATCACAGAGGAAGGGACAGGTTTGTATGTCATACAAATGTGGGACGTAATAAGCAATGACTACAAGGTTGGGGAAATGTGGATAGAACATCTTGATTTCAAGAAAAAGTTCTTTTCCCAGAGATCACTTCTTGTATACTTCTGTTTTAGAAATAGAATTGACTGGAACTGGATCCTGTGAGATCACGGACATTATAAGCACAGTCACGTTTGTGAATACGGATTCACACTACAGGCGGGGACTCCCTTTCTTCGGGCAGGTAGAGTAACTCCAACACACAGGAGATCTGGACTTGAGCTCCAGAAGTTCTACTAACTAATTGTATGACTTTGGGGAAGTTTCTTAATAATCATTTGGGTCTCGGTTTCCTCATCTGAAAATGAGGAGAATGGACTAGGTGATTTCTCATATCCCTTACAATTTCAACATCCTATGTTTTTTTTAAAAATCAAAACCATCAAGAAATATTCCCCTGATTCCTTTCCCTTGTAACAAAATCTTAACAAAAATTTCAAAGTGTTACAAACATCAGACTGTCCTTCTTTCCATTTGCTGCTAGCCCAACTGCTGATATTGCCAACAGCTAGATAGATATGGTTCAAAGTCCTTCCTTCCAGTTCTGATACTTCATATATAATCTTTCTCCATTCACTAGTTAGGTGGGGGTCAGTAACTGTCATACATTTTCTATAGTCCTGCTTGCCACCACCTTCAATCTATCTCTGGCTTCCCATGGAGATTATAATGGATAAGTGGTTTTACCTCAAGATAATGGCATATGTTATATTAGTTTGAACATAGTTTGATTTTCATGACTACATTTTTTACATTTCTCTCTTTAACAAATACATTTTAAATGCGTTAAATGGACAAGAAGAATGTCTTTGAATATTAGCAGTTTTTAATTATTATAAGAGCTAGTACATCTCAATCAAAGTCTTCTATAATGATTTGTACAACATGGTTTGGGAATGGAGTAATTTTTATTCTAGATACATAAAGTGAAAATAACTTCATGTGTTTTAGTTGCTATATCAGTAAGCACCGCAACATACATGGGGGAGGTCTGCTATCACAGGTTCTTAGATCTGCATTCATAAAAGGAAAGGCAACTTTTGAGGGGTTAGCAATCACTTTAATTAAGCATATATATCACTCCTTTAACCAAGCACATATATCATTCACCTAGTTTAAAGGAGTCAGCATCCTAAACTTCAAAGAAAATACGGAGAAATTAAGAGCCAACAGACATGATAATTCAACAAACAGGTACAGCTCTCTGACCATAGTTACCAGAGGGGGAAGCATGACATTTGGATTCTCAAAGGTGGAGGGAGGGGGACTCCTTACAGGCTTCCCAGAGTCCTTGTCTAGTACTCAAACCTTATTCTAAAGACTAAACCACAAGGAAAAACCTCACCCTCATTGTATTTATACACATTTTAGAGCCAGAGGGCATAACCCTCTGACCCAGTGCCTCAATAGAAAAAGCAAAAGGTATTTGGGACCCTCCTACAAAGCAGCTCCCCTAATCAAGTTTCCCACAATGGGCAAGCCCATCAATATTTCTAGATGATAGGCTTCCTATTTGAGTGGCCCCATGGTTGCTAATATAATGACATCTCTAGAGGATTTATGGGGTTTGGAGATTCCACCCCCCATCATCTCTGAAGCAAAGAAATAGAATATTATTTGGGAAGCCCATCAATATTTGGGAAAGATCCTCCCCAATCACATTATTCAATTAGAGGCACTTTGAGTAAAACAAAAATTTGATTGCCATCCTAGTTGCCTATATTCTGCTACCAGGCAGTAAGATTTTTACCTATAGACAGCTCGGCCAGCCGAAGTGACTGATTCTGAATCAGTTCCAGAACAGATACAGAGTGTTTGACCTGTGGCAGGAAAGGAAGGATGAATTTGTGTCTGTCCTGGACACCATGCATGGGACTAATCACAGCTTTGATTCTTCAGGTTCTTCTAGTGAATGGGAAGAATGAACCCATCCCAAATGAGCTCATCTATCTCTCTGTAATGGAACCTAACCAAGGCTTCACCAAAAACTATACCACTAATGCACAAGGCCTGGTACAATTCTCATTTGACACCACCAACTTCACTTCTGCCTCCGTCAGTCTCACAGTAAGTATGAAAGGTTTGCCCCTAGAAACAGTAATGATGTTAGTCTATTGTCTCCCCTAGATGGGGAAAGTATAGGGATTTGGAGTCCCTCTCTTTCCCCAACCCCATCATCTCCCGAGGCAAGGAAATTAACTCATGGTTTGGGATTGAAGTGAAACTAGGGAGAGCATGAGACTTTCCCCAGAAATTCAAGGACTCTATAAAACTGCAGGAGCCATGGAGGGGTGATGACTGGTGTGGTCTCTCTTTTACAGTGTTCCCTCCTCCTCTTTTTCACAAATTCTCTTTTTAGTACCATCCCACTCCCAAATAATATTCTATTTCTTTGCTTCAGAGATGATGGGGGGTGGAATCTCCAAACCCCACAAATCTTCTAGAGATGTCGTTATATTAGCAACCATGGGGCCACTCAAATAGGAAGCCTATCATCTAGAACAGCACCTATTGAATTAAGGATAGTAGTTTATTATCCACCTATTTAATGGACCTCTCATGAGGGACCGCTACTATTTGGGATCTAGGACTAAGCAAAGAGCTCTTGGCAAGAGTGAGGTGTAGATTTACAAATAATACGTATTTTGGACAAGCCCTCTAAACTTAACAGGAGGCACCCTCTTGCTAAAGATTGAATATTCAAAATTCTAATGTCAACGTTCTTGTTGTTGAGTGTTATAAGCAGTGCACAGAAACTTAGAGTCAGAGCAAATGAAGACACTCCTGTTGGTGGACTCTTCTTTTTGTCTCTACAGTTAAGCTGCCCTATATTATATATATGTGTATACGTATACACATACATACACACACACACACACACACATATGGTGGCTGTAGGAGAAAGGGAATTTTCTCAAATTTTGGCTTGGGGGCACAATATTTCTAGCTATTCAACAACTGGTTAAAAGAGTTATCCCATTCAATTTTATGCTTTGGAACTTAGTCACAAATAATCCAACGCTCTCCCTTTCCCTTCTGTTTCCTTAGGCCAAATACAAAGATGGAAACCATTGCTATGGATACATGTGGAAAACAGCCTACCACCACTCAGCACACCATACTTTAAAGCATGTTTTCTCCTCAAGTAAGAGCTATGTCTACATTGAACCTTTATTTGACATCTTGACCTGTGACCAAAGCCAGGAGATCCTGGTGCACTACATCCTGAATGGACAAGTCCTGAAGGAACTGAAGGAGCTCACCTTCTATTATCTGGTGAGAATGGAAACCAGAACTCTGATCAACACACAAAGCTTAGGAATTGCCCAACACTTTGAGCTTTACCGTTTTCCTTTCTCATTCTTTTCCTTTTTTCCTTTTCCTTGACAACTGGCCTTAGCAACAGGTGTCAAATGAGAGACAGATTTAAAATAAAAATGGTGGTAAAGGAAATTTTTTTTCTTTCTACAGATCATGGCCAAGGGACTTATCATTGATACAGGGACCCATGTACTGCCTGTGGAGGCAGGAGACAGTGAGTATTCCCAGCTTGATTTCTTCTAGCCATTTTGTAATCCTTCTCAGTCCTTGGGACATACATTTTTGCATACAAAGAGAGAATTCTCAACTTCCCTTGTGTAATTAAGAACTACAAAAAGTGCTTCTCCTGTTAGCTCTTCCACATTGAATTTCTCTATTGCGGTGTCCATATATCACAGGTCATCATGAGAAATAAAATGGAATTTTGCAGAAGCCACAGATGACACATGAAGGGTAGCAGACAGCACAGAAAAAGTTTAGAAACTCAGAAATGCATAAAAATATCTGCATATAATCATATCGTATCAAAATTATTTTATTTTTAATACCATAATAATTCAGACTTCTCTTGTATGAAGGGAGAGTAAAAAAATTTTATATGGATTTTCCAGATCTCAAGCATCCCTAACCCCCATGATGTGAAAGGGCTAACTGTAGTTTAAAATTTTTCAGGCTTAACAGCCTTAGGCTTGTAGGGAAGACCAGATTTAGAGCACAGTTCTAAATATCCACTGTCTCTATTTCTGATCTTGTACATTTTTTATTGCCCCATTCCAGACTTTTCATATAGTATTGTTTGCCTGAGAATGATGGTGATCACAATGATAGTGAATAATATCGTTCTTCACCCCACAACACATTCATTATTGAATGGCAATAACAACTAGGTTATGATGGATTAGGAGTGTAAATCATTAATGATGTTACCTAAGGAGGATCATCTAATCCATAAACTAAAGACTCTGCTCAAGAAAACAAGACAAGGAAATACCCAATCCTTCTTTTACCATTCTCTAAAGGACATGAATTATCAGTGTTCAGTGACAAGGACCTCTGTCAGGGCCTCCTTTGCTTAGGTAACCAGATAGTTCATTTTTAGCCTTACTTTTGGACTCTTCAGGGGTAGAGAACCTGTGGCCTTGAAGCCATATGTGGCCCTCTAGCTCCTCAAGTGTGACCCTTTGACTGAATCTAAATGTCCCAAAAAGTTCATTTTATTTAGATTCAAAGAGCTACACTTGAGGACCTAGAGGGTCACATGTGGCCTCAAGGCTGCTGGTTCCCTACCTCTGCACTCTAGACACTATTCCTTGGAAATGTCCCAGGCAGAGTTTATGTCTAGCCCCTATTGTAGTGGACAGCACCCAGTTTTGAGTCTTAGCTCCAGCCCATCTTTGTGGCTCTATTTAATTCTCTTGACCTCTGTAAGTCTCAGTATCCTCATCTTTTAAAAACCTCTCACAACTGATGTTAAGAAAGTTCTTGGCAAACTTTGGATTTTTTTTCAAACTTTGAATTTCTACATCAATGTGAATAATTAATATTGATATCTTTAGGTGAGGCAAAAGAGTAGGGCCCCAGTGATAGGAGACCCCAATGGGAGACATTTGTTAAATGTCATGCTGAATACCAGTGATGGGAGAGAGTTCCAGAAAAAAGGTGTCTCAGAGTGGCTCCACTTTTATATGATTTCCAGTTCTTAGGTACTATCAGCCTTATCTTTCATGTGATTAACTTAAGTCCCTGGATTGTCTTTGTTGGAATGGCTTTGATCGCACTCAACCCAATTTGGCATCTGCTTAAGTCACCAAATGGATGATGAAAAGATCAATCTATTATTACTCTTTCCTGGTGCTACCATTATCTAATTTTGAAAGTTTAAGGCCACTTCCCTAAGTGTCTACCTATAAGTTGCCATTTGGAACGCTTGTGTTGACATTTATTGAATGTTTAACTAATGACCTGAAACAGCTTTCAGATCATAGTGTTTAGAGAAATCTTAGAAGCTCTACATCACATTAAAGTTTCATCACTGGATTCAAAATCATAGTAAAATGCTAGATATTTCCTCACAATTTTCCCTTCTACTAGCCTGAGGTCTGCACAAAAGTCAACTCCTGTAGCCCTATTGTGGCACGTGTAAGCCTAGGTTCTTGAAGGAGTACAACCTTCAACAAAAGAAGTACAACCTAGTAGAGATTCCTGGTTAGGAACCAAGCTGGAAAGGCTTTGAGAATGGACTAGCAACAAACTGAAGCCCAACCTAGCCAAGCTTGGTCAGGTTCTTCACCAGTTTGGCTACAAGTCTCAGAGACTAAGATCTGGCAGGGTGGTGACCTGCGTGGGTGGAAGAAGTACCCACACTGATTAGATCATGGTTCCTCCAGAGACTGAGATATAGTTTGAGGTTTCGGTGGAATAATGATGAAGAGTGGTCTTCTCACAGTATGATGCAGTCATCATCATAGCTTACATTTATGGAGATAGCTTTTAAGTATTGACATTCTCTAATGTGATCCTCATAACAATTCTGGGAACAGACAGAACAAGATTATCCCTATTTTACAGATGAAGAACTAAGAGAACAGGTAACTTACTAAACATCATACCATAAGTAAATGATGGAATCAAAAGCAGAACCCAGATTTTCTGATTTCAAGTCACTTTCCACTACAGCTCTCTACCTGTAATGACAACATTCTATTTCACTTTAGGATATCTAAAGTTCAAATTAGGTGGAAGATGCCTGGGTCCCCTTCTCTGCAATTAGAGATCTGGATGGATTTCAATATTTGATTACAATGAACATGAGTTAAACAATAGGCTAGAGTAACTAGGTGTCACAGTGGATAGAGTGCTAGGCCTGGAGTCAAGAAGATTCATCTCCATGAATCCAAATCTCACCTTAGACTCTTACTAGCAGTGTGACCTTGGGTAAGGCCCTTAACCCTATTTGTCTCAGTTTCCTCATGTCAAATGAGCTGGAGCAAGCCACTCCAGTATCCTTGCCAAGAAAACGCCAAATGGGGTCACAACAAATTCAGACGACTGAAAAAATGACTGAACAACAATAAATGATAGGTTTCCTGATGCCCTAAAGATGAAGACATGCTGTCCAAAGCTGCCACGTTTTAGGGACAGTCTCTTGACCCCTAACTATTATTTTTTTAACTCTCTTTATTCAACAGTGAAAGGGACATTTTCCATTAGCATGCCTGTGAACTCAAACATCGCTCCCATTGCGCGAGTACTCTTCTATACCATTTTACAGAATGGGGAAGTTGTTGCCGATTCTAGGAAGTTTTCCGTTGAAAACTGTTTTGCCAACAAGGTGGGTGATTTATGTCATAGTATAATAAAGGCATCTATAAAAGGTATCCCACTCAGCTCTGTAATCACACATGACTTCGGTTTAAGGGGAACTGCATGGTTAAAACTCCCATCTAATGTTTCATCACCAGTACACCAAGTGAGAGCCACAAATCAAATAGTAAGTGTTTAACTGAGGCAATAAATTTTTAAAAAATGACAGTAAAAAATAGAAAAACTATGCATTAGAATTACTCTCAGCTCCCGTATATAAATGAATATAATCTCCAGAGATTGATATGTCTATGGAAAATGACCAAATTCCAGAAAAATTCAAACGGAGAAGTGAAAAAGGATTTGGGCCTCAGAACTGTGTGCTTTGCATCAATAGAAATGCTTCCCCTGCCTTAGTTCCCCAAGTTCTGTCTTGTAGCAGCACTCTAGCTTCCAATACTGTCACTGACTTCCCTCCACATGGTTCTTGGAACTCCCTAGCAACTTTCTTTCCACCTTCTCTGTAGTTCTCATCTGCTGAAGCCCCACCTTTTTTTTAAATTGTCACCTCTTAAAGGTACTATTCTCTACCTCTCAGCCTTGCAGCTTTTTAGTTGCCCTCTACGGAAGCTGCTGGGACCTTACTGTTGTTGCTGCAACTACTGCTGCTTCTGTGGAAGGGTAAAATCATTTGGAGATGCATTCCTTGCAGCAAGTCAACACATTTTCAGTTTGGTCTTTAGCCCAATAGCTAGCACTCAAAAGGGCCACCGAGGTGACTGTGACTTTTTTTCCTCCTACATCCTAAAGAAGGTTTCCAGCCCTTATTCATTGCCAAGTCTCTTGCTCTTTGGTCATTTCAGTTGTGACCCATTCTTTGTGACCCCATTTGGGGTTTTCTTGGCTGATCTATTGGAGTGGTTTGCCATTTCCTTCTCCAGATAATTTTACAATGAGGAAACTAAGGGAAACAGGGTTAAGTGACTTGCCCAGAGTCATATAGCTGGTAAGTTAGATTTGAACTCAGGTCTTACTAACTCCAGGCCTGTTGCAGGATTCATTGCTAGCTAGCTACCTTTCCTTTCTGAGTTAGAGAGAGTGAATTGCTTTTCCTCTTTCTCTACCTGAGGGTGAAGAATGCAAATCCTATAGTTAACAATAAATAGGTATATTCCTTTTTATCTATTTTTTCAATTCCCTTCATTCACATCCTTACTTTGAACCCAGCTAAATAAATTGCCTTGAATGAATGAATAAATGAATGAAAAAAGCATTTATTTAGAATTTGCGATGGACTAAGAATTTACACTGTGCTAAATGCTAGGAATAGACATTTTAAAAATGAGGAAACAGTTCCTACTCTCACTTTCTAACAAGAGAAGATAGCACACATAGTTGAATGGGGACTAGGGAGGGCGTTTTGGTTAGGAAATTAAAAGGAAATGAGTTGATCCATAAGACAGGCAGTTGACATGCCTTTTCCAGAAGGAGTGGAATATTAATTCCATTATTAGGACTAGACATAGAGGTGGAAAGTAGAGAAAGTTGAGAAGAGAAGAGGTGGGAAAACCTGTGGGAGGCAGAACCGATGACAAGGTGGCCTAGTTGTGAGGCCAGCTAGATATAGAGGGTTAGGTAAATTTACACTCACTCAATCATCAATCAAGATGTCTCAGACCCAGGGTAAGAGTTCCAATGATGAACAAATTCACTTCCTGGGGATATAGGATGGTCTGATGTTGAGCTTATTTATCCCAGAAAGCAGGGCATCGGTGTCAGGAAAATGGCAAGATGGCCTGGGTGCACAGTTGGATGGGATGAAGTTCCATCAGGCCTCCAAAATACATTAGAAACCTTGGGGAAAACTGACAGACTTTGCCATATTCCATCCAAATTTATATTCTCTTTATGCATATGAACCTAGGGTTGACAGGGACCTTGGATATCATCTATAAAGCTACACCTGACCTCCTCAAAAATGTTTGTGAATCCTTTGAAAGTAGGAGCCACATCCTATTTATTTGTGTGTCTCAGCAACCACCATAATGCCTTGTAACTAGGATAGTGACTGGATCTGTGATTTCATTGATAGAGATCTTCCAGGTGAAGAAACTTCCTTTACCAACACAGGTCAGCATCTTTTCTACAACTTAAAGTCTTAGGAAGTTGCCAAGAGGATCGTGAGTTCAAGTGACTTGCCCAAAGTTCACACAGCAAATATGTATTACAGTGAGGACCAAACTCAGGTCTTCCTATCTTTGAGACTAGCTCTGTACCCACTATACCATACCGTGTATGATACCAGTTTGTTTAATTTGAATTTGCCAGTGGTCACATGCCAAGTTGTTGGAAGAATCAGCATTAGAATTCAGATCTCCTAATTCTATTAATTCTCACTACCTCTCATAATATAACTCAGTTTTGTGACTCTTCTGCTCCTTTCCTTTGTGATAAGTCGTAGGGGGTGTTGGATGGAGGATCTTACACCAGATCAAAGAAATATGCAATGATATACTGAATCACTAGATCAAAAGGTCTTTGAGGGTATGGGCTATGTTTTTTACCTTTATCTTTGTATATGTCCCAGTATATAGCACAGTATCCTGCTCATAGTAGGCATTTAATAAGTGCATTCATAATGCATGATTGGGGGAGGCAGATGACACAGTAGAGAGAGCACTGACCCTGGAGCCAGGAGGACCTGAGGTCAAATTCTATCTCAGACATTTACTAACTGTGTGTGACCCTGGGCAAGTCTTAACTCCAATTGCCTCCAAAAATAAAAAAACAAAACAAACAGGACTATTGATGAAAAATGTTATCAGTTCCCAAAACTAATGAACTCTGAGGACAGATTAAAGCCTTTTTTTCACTTTCTTTATGTTTCTTGCTTTTTTTTTTTTTTTGGCAACATGGCTAATATGGAAATGTTTTGCATGACTTCACAGATATAATGGATTATTTCTCCATGGGTGAAAGAAAGACCGAAGGGGGGATTTGGAGAATTTGGAATTCAAAATTTTAAGAATATTTAAAAATTAAAATATTTTAAAAAGAATATTTAAAGAATATTTTTAAAAAATTTAAAGTTACCACAAAAAAAAGAATGAGTGTTCGATGTATTAAAAATAATTATTAGGTGCATATTAGAGGTGAGGGGGGAGGGGCTTTGAGAATTAATTAAAAAGAAGATTCGCAGTTATGATGTTTGTTATATCTTAGGAATATGAATTGATTACTATAGATCAGATATTCATTCAAGTTGGGTGAAGAAAAGAGGCTCAAAGGATGGCCAGGACTCTTTTAACCATGGTTAAGCCATACTGAGTTGTATGTGTTTTGAGTGTGAAGAGGACAAGGGAGAAGACTGATCCCAGGACTGACTTAGTAGGAAAACTGTTCAATTGACCTCTGCCCTTTTCTTTACAGGTGAATTTAAGTTTTTCATCACCAAAAAGTCTTCCATCCTTGGAAACCCACCTGACGGTGAAAGCCTCTCCTCAATCCCTCTGTGCTCTGCGTGCAGTGGATGAGAGTGTCCTTCTCCTGCATCCTGAAGAGGAACTTACTCCTAGACTGGTAAATTCTATCTCATCCTTCTTACCATAAAGAAGTCATAATTATGTGGACAAGAAATATTTAGCAATCTCTTATTTCAGTTGCTCATTTAGAGATTATGGATATTATTTAATGCCACATTTAAAGTACAGATAATAAATACCAAGTAGATTCAAAACATCTGATGAAAATAAGTTTTGCATAACCATAAGAATAGATCAAGGAGAAGTCGTGTAACATTAAGAGCTGGTCAGGAAGGCATAAATAGAGAAGCTAAGGGGACAGATGGGTTTGGGGAAAGACAGTGAATGAGTTCTGTTTTGGATATGATGAGTTTGAGATTCTCATGGGACACTGAGATGGAGATGTCAAAAAACTGGAAGGCTCAAGCTCAAGAGAGAGAAGAGGGGTGGATATATAGATATGGAGGTCATCTGTATGGTTAAATCCATGGTTGCTGATGAGTCTCACTTTTTCCTTAGCAAAAGAATTATCCTAATGAAAGTTAAGAAAAGCCCTCTCCATCATCTATGAGATAGTTACAGAAGAAAAACCTACCTTTTAGCACAGAGAGTTGTGGGGTCTTACAAGAAGGGGCAACTAGGTGGCACAGTGGATAGCATGTTGAGTTTGGAGTCAGAAAGACTCTTCTTCCAGAGTTCAAATCTGGCCCCAGATACTTCCTAGCTGTGTGACCCTGGGTAAGTTACTTAAGCCTGTTTGCCTTAGTATTCTCATCTGTGAAATGATACGGAGAAGGAAATGGGAAATCATTCCAGTATATTGGCTAAGAAAATCCCAAGTGAGATCATGAAGAGTCAGGCACAACTGAACAACAACAAACATAAGGAGAAAGGACTTCCCTGAATGGTAATGTATATTGGCCAAGAAAATCCCAAATGAGATCATGAAGAGTCAGACACAACTGAACAACAACAAACATAAGGAGAAAGGACTTCCCTGAATGGTAACTACTATTACCTGGATAATTCAATTTTGAGTACTAGAAATCCCTGAGAAGATATAGTGCTCTTCCACAAAAGGAAGGATGTCCAGACACTTTTTGATAGGTACACATTTAATGGGTCAGAGGCAGCAAATGGTTGTGAAAAAATAAGTGAAATTTTTAGTGAAATTGAAAGTTAAAGAAAAAAAGGTTAAATGACTTGTCCAAGGTCACACAGAAAGTATAGCTAAAATTTAAACCCAGATTTAGAGGACCCCTCAATCCTACACTGCCCTGCCCTCCCCATGATTTACCACCATCATTCAGCAGATAACTTTTCTTCATTTTTTGCTAAGATAATTGAGACTATCTATTCAAAGCTCCTTCATTTCCCTCTTCAACAACTCAAAACCATTATACATTTATACTCACCCGTCTTTATTTCTTTTTATGTCAGAGTTTAAGATGGCTTTTGCAAAGGGTAATTCCCTTCATCCAATTTCTTGTACTTCAGTGAAAGAGTGGCACCTAAAGTGAGCCTTGATGCAAGGGAAGGACTCCAGAAAGCTGCGATAAGGAGGGAGTGCATTCCAGCCATGGAGAGTGTTCACAAATCAAGAGTCAAAGCAGCATATGTGGGAAAACTTAGAATTCCATTTTGGTTGGGATGTGCGGTACATAAAAGGAACTAAAATAAAATAAGACTGAAGGAAGGTTAGTAGTAGGTTGTGAAGATTCTTAAGGTCCAGGACGAAGAGTATGTTTCACTGAAGAGGTATAATAGTAGCGAGCGCTTATATAAAGCACTTTATAAATAATATTTTATTTTATTCTCACAACGCTGGGGGTTAAATGCTATTTTTATCCCCTTTTTACGTATGAGGAGACTCATATGTAAAAGACAGAGGTTAAGTGACTTTCCTAAGGTCACACGATTAGTAAGAATCTGAAGCTAGATGTGAATTCCAGTCTTTTTGTAGATAGTAGCACTCTCTCTACTTTGCCATTTAGCTGTTTCAGGTAACTACTGGAAGGTAGGTCAAGCACTAAAGAGGTAAATGATTGGACTCTTCCTCAACGTCTTCTTATCTATTTGTTCCTTCTCACTACTCATAGACATGTTCAGATCTCTCCTATATTAAAAAAAACCAACTCTTCCTTTACTGTATTAGCCGCTTAAATCCTATGCCCTCCACCTCAACTTGGGATAGAAAAATTAATCTATACTCTGCTTTGATTTCCTCACTCCACATTCATTCTTCAATGCTTTGAGATCTGACATTCTACTGAAACTACTTTCCTAAATGTTACCCTTACCCTCTTAATTTCCAAACCAAGTGGCCTTGACATTTAAGTAGCATGTGACACTATTGCCCAATCCATCCTGCTGGGTTCTCTTTTTGGTTTTGACTTCTGTGACAATACTCTCTCCTGGTTATCCTCTTATCTGTCCGACCTTTGTTCAGTTTCCATCACGGGTCCATCCCCCTCCTCTGTTTCCTTAAGCTCTGTGGGCAGCCCTCTTATCTCTTCTGTTTTCTCTGTGCTCTCTCCCTTATTGATCTGTTCTGCTACTACCGATCTTTATGAAAATGATTTCTGAATCTGTGTATCTGGCACTAACATCTCTTTTGATGAACTTCAGTCCCACATCTCCATCTGCCCACAGAATATTAATTGTCACTTTGATGCCCTTCATAATCAGCTCAGTGTCCAAAAGTAAACTCATCTTCCCTCCTAAGACTTTCTTTCCTCTAAAATTCCCTGTCCTTCCAGTCACAGATCCTCAAAACCTTGGAATCATCTTTGACTCATACTTCCTACTCACTTCTTACACCCTATCAAGTCAACAAATGCATAAAGATGATAATTGAACTCATAGAAATTGATGAGATCACCTGAATGAGATGACTTTGGACAGATCCAGGTTTAGTGGGCATGATTTAGAGGACTATCCAAAGAAGAAGACTTAGAAGGAGTGGTCAGAAAGGAGAACTAGGAGAGAGCAGTGGGGAGAGAGCATCTAGAAGACAGTGATCAACAGGGTCAGGTCAAGAAGTATGAGGACTGAAATAGACATTAGATTTAGCAATTCAGAGATAATTGGTGACTTTGGAGAGGATTGTTTTAGTTTGATAATGAAGAGGATTTAAAATACTATGAGAAGAGAGGAAGGAGAAGGTCTGATTGTAGATGCCTTTCTCAAAAAGTTTAGCCATGAAGGAGAGAAGAAAAATATGATGATAGCTAGCAGGGATGGGAGAATCAAGGGAAATTCGGATATGTTTGTATACATTAGGGAGGGAGCTAGTCAATAAGGATAGATTGAAGATATGAAAGAAAGTGGGAATGATAGTGAGAGTAACCTGCTGGAAAAGGTGAGAAGTTGTGGGGTTAATGGTGCCTGTGGAGGGCTGGCCTTGGCAAGAAGAGGGGTACCTCTTTACATGAGAGAAGAGTGAAAGAGAAGAAGGGAGGGTTAGATGCCTAAATGATGTGAGATGAAGAAGGGGGGAACTCACAGTGAATGACCTCAATTTTTATATAAAAATATGAGGCCAGGTCTGTAGCTAAGATGTTGTGGGAGCATTGAGAGAGATGAAAAGGTTTGGAACAGCTGCTGTGGTGAATGGGATAGCAGACCAATTAGGGACGTATCAATGGATTGCCTTGCTTCAGAGAGAGTCCAGTTAAGATTATGTATCATAAATCAGCACAGTTTCCTGATTTTCTCCATCTTCATTCATAGTACATGAATAATAGCAAAGTCACAGATGGTTGGGAGGAACACAAGACTGGATTTTGGCAAGACTTGATCAGTGATTGAATAAGGGAGACAGGGACTTGATTGTAAAGGACAGTGTTGAATAGACTGATTCACCTCATGGCTAACCAATGGGTCTATAGATAGAGAAAGAAAAAAGTGTAGCAGTGCAGAAATGATAGTCAGGAAAAGAATTTAGGGGTAGATGGATTCAAGGTGATGGTGAAAACAAAGAATGCAGTAAGGGGTCATAAGACAGAGGGAAAGATATATTCATAAAATATTATGATCAGAGAAGTTAATTTCAGAATCCATGAGCATGGGAAATTGAACACTTCAGGGTGATGACCAAATCAAGAGTGATCAATCTCAGTGAGTAACTGAGGTGGAATGGAGGAAGAGGAATGGAGTCCCTCAGTGGAATTCAGTGGAACACTGAAGGATATTTAGTAGAATGAAGGTCATGGGAATGAAAAGAGGAATGAGGAACTGGGAGATCAGGGAGTTTGAGGGATCTATCTATATGTGTATGTATGTATTTGTATGTGTGTGTGTATACATATTATTTTCAAATATGTCCCTTCCCCCTTTAGAGGATGTCAGCAAATGTGAAAACATATGAAGTACTTGCCAAGTACAGGGAATTGCACTAGGTTCTGAGAAAAAAATACAAAAATTAGGCTCCATCTTATGGAAATTTTATTCTAGTAGGGGAATATGGCACCAATTAAATGAAATAAACCCATGATAAATGGTACTGGGGGATCCAGGTGAAATTTCTGCTTGGAAGCTACAGTTGGGTGTGTACTTCCCTTGCATCACAATCCTTTTGGTTGACTTCTGTTCGCCATATCTCTTTTCAAGGCAACGTAGTGCTCCTATTAACTCTTATAAATCTTCCAGTGAATTCATTTGAGTGCAGTTGTATCAAATCAGCCAAATAATCTCTCTTTCACAGATGAATCTTTTACTAATTATGTTCCTTGAATAATTCACGATTTGGAAAGCACTGTTCTACTTTACCTAGATGGGGATTACATGTGTGTTTATGTTAATGAGAAAGAATGATATTTACAGAGGACTTTCTAATTTACAAGTACTTTAAGTACATTGTTCCTTTGCTTAATTCACATAACAATGAATTAGGTAGAATAATTTTGCTTTTACAGATGGGGAAATTGGTTAAGATCTTTTCCTAGAACTGCACAGTTTAGTAAGTAATAAAGCTGTGATTGGACCCTTGGTCCCTTCACTCCAAACCCAGTGATCTTTCTCATACACAATGCTGCCGCCTACAGTGTAGTGAAAATAGGGTACATGTTCTTACCCATGTGACGTAAAGGTTATTTGAGGAGGATGTGGTCCCTAAAAATGGCATTGATAAAATTCATTATTTCTTCCTACTAAATTTTGAGGTCAGGAAGCATTTCATACATATTCATATTTCCCTGTGATGTCTTACACCGGTCCTTGACACACATTTAAGAAGATCTGTTATTTGATTGGCTGCTGGATAACTTCTTTCCTTTACAGTCTAGCTGTACTTCTTAGCAGAGTTTTCTATGGCACTTGGCTCCTTTTTTAATCTTTCTACTGACTCAAATAGTAGGTAGGTGGATAGGTAGTATGGTGGATAGAGTACTGGGTTTGGAATCAGGTAAACTCATCTTCCTGAGTTCAAATCTGGGCTCAATCACTTTACTAGCTGTGTGACTCTGGGCAAGTCACTTAATTCTGTTTGCCTCAGTTTTTCATCTGTAAAATGAGCTGGAGAAGGAAATGGCAAAGCACTCTAGTATTCTTGCCAAGAAAACCCCATATGGGGTCATGAAGAGTTGGACACAACTGAATGACCGCAATAACACTGACCCAGGAAAGCTTAATGCTGATGAAAGAATAGTAACAAGAAAAAAATGATATTAGCATTTCTATAATGCCTATACTGAGCACTTTACACATGTTAACAACCCTGGGAGGTAGGGACTTCTTATCCCCATTTTGCAATTGAGGAAACTGAGGCATATAGCGATTGAGTGACTTGCTTGGGTCACACAGCTAAGTGTCTGAGGCTGGAACATTCCTCGACATGATTGCCATTCATTATGGTGGTTTTCCTGGATCACTTGGAAGAGGAGAGTGGAGACTGTATCACTGATGTTCCCTCTATAAATTAACATAGAGAATCACAAGAAGTTTCTTTCTCTTTTCTCTTTCTCGAACATAGATATATGAGCGCCTACCTGTGAAGGACCTTACTGGATTCCCTAGGGACCTAAATATGCAAGATGAAGATGTGAGAGCATGTATTCCTTCCAAAAATATCCTTATTAATGGAATCACCTACTCCCCCATATTTAGTAGTGAAGAAGAAGATGCCTATAACTTCCTAAAAGTAAAGTCCATTTTTCCTATTCACATACTTGGTTATAAATTTCTTGAGGGGTAGGAGTTATTATGCAAAAGAGAAAGAGCAAAGTTTAAACTGTCTATTAGAAGTATTCTGACAGATAACCCCATGTCTGTTCCCTATACCACGTTTGTCTCTTTGGCCTTTCAAGATTAGAATTCTGAACTAATTGAACTGGGTTAGTTCAACCCTTCCTGTTGCTACTTAGGTGGGATTAGAAGGTTTTGCCTCCCCTGGCAAAGGGAGGAAATATCCCCTAGATAATGGTCATTTATTTATGCTACGTCCCTCTCAGCATTTTGAAGGTTTTTGTTTTTTCTGTTTACTGAGGTTGAGTCAAGTTTTGAATATATTTTTGAAATATCTGGCCTGCTGAGTGATTCCGTCCCTATGGCGTCTATGGGCCATAACCTTCCTATGTTACTGGTGATGCTTGCATTCTGCTCCTGATCCTTCCTGTTGTTCAGGGCAACCAGTAGTCTCTTTCAAGGGAACAGCGGACCTCTTTGTGACTGTGAAGAGTACGGAAGGAGATAGGGCTTGGACACTCTAGTTGAGCCATTGGTGGATCCGTAGCTTATTCATTACTTTTGAGCCAATATTTCCTTACAATTCTGCCTGAGTTGCAAAGTTCTGAGTCTCCACCCTTATTATCATTAGAGGAAACAAACGCAAGAGAGAAACATCAGCCATAACAGTTACTACCAAAATAAATTTAAAGGATGTCAATAATGTTTGTGAATTGATGCACTTCCAACTTTCTTTCTAGGATATGGGCTTGAAGGTATTTACTAATGCGAAGGTCCAGAAGCCCAATTTATGTGCATTCCATCAACCACCTGTTATGGCATATTCAACATACCCAAGTAAGACACCAAAATATCTTTTGTTTTAAGTTGAAGAAAATATGTCATATATCATGGAGAGCCATTTTTATAACATTGGTTCAAAAATATGATGGAAAATGATTTTGAATGGAATCAGGAAAGGTAAGTATTGAGCAAATGTTTCTATTTCGTCATTCTTCCAAGAGTATCGAGGGATCTTATAGTTCTAGAGTTGGAAGGAACCTCAAAAAACCATACATCCAAAACCATCATTGTACTGAGCAGAAAACTAGGGCTCTGGGAAGTTAAGTCCTTTGTTCTAGGTCATACAGTCTACCAGTAATAAAAGCTAACATTTACATAGTACTTTGAAATTTTCAAATATTATGTCATTTGATCCTCATAAAATCCTTGGGAAGAAGCTATCATTACCCCCATTTTCCAGAGAAGGAAACTGAGGCTTAAGTGACTTGCCAAGATCACCTAGCTAATACCTGAGACTGGATTTGAACTCAAGCCCTCCCGAAGTTTTCTTAATTCAGTACTTTCCCCACTGCACTTTCTAGTCACTTACTAAATAGGCATGCGTGCAAAGGGAAGTATGACCTGCAAAGAAGTTTAAAAGACAAAGAAAAGAAAGTAAATCAAGATGGTACCAAGAAAAGAAATGAGACAATAATCATGTTCCCTCCATTGATTTGATCAACTATTCATTATTCATTGAATAAGAAGAATAAGTGCGGAATACGAAGTTATAGTATGATCCTAGACTGGGAGGATCTCACATGAAGGTGGGGACATGAGATAAATATACTTTAACAAGTAATAAAAACAAATTTAAAAGATTATATGTAGCTCAAATTTTGATTAGTAGAAATAATAGTGACTTGATAGAGTGTTTTCTGGTTTATAAAGCCTTGTGCTAACAACAGCCCTGAAAAGTAAGCAGTGCATGTATGGTTGTTCTCACCTTATGGATGAGATGCCCCTCGGAGAGGCAAAAGCTAAGTGACTTTCCCATGACAGCAAAGGATGTGTTAGCACCCAAACAGAATGCAACTCTTCTGACTTTAAGTTCATTGCATTTTTTTCACTATAATCACATTTCCTAATTATTTATTGAAAGCTTTTTATTAGGGGTTTTACACTTTTTTTTAATCACCTAAAACAGATATTTTGGCATAGTGACTTCACACTTACCCACCTCCCCCATCATGCACTGCCACTATTCCCCACCCTACCTCCCACTGCACTCCATACTCCTTGCTCTACCACCATTGGGAAAAGCAGCAGCACGTAAGGAGTTATTTCTTTAGCAGGCATAAGCAGACCCAAGAACCTAAGACCGAATCCTTTAATCTAATTAGATTGACCCACTTTTTTTTTTACCTTCCTTTTGATCTCCAGTTAGCTGCATATATTTCCCTGGTTTCTGGGTTATCTCTGTCCTTAAGAGAGAGGAGAGAGTTGTATTTATTTAATTTAAATTTTTTAATAATTTCATTTATTTAGAAGCAGACACAAGCATATAAGTCAAATACCAGGCACAAGCACCTAATATAAAATTTATATGATTAAACTAATGTATAATTAGACTTATATAATTAGATGAATTATATAATTATATCATAATTATATTTACATAATTAGATTAATTATATAATTGGTCTTAGACTAATTTTCTACTTGTTTCTGAATTGTTTCTACTTGTCACTGAATTCTAGTCATCTCTCTACATTTGCCTGGCCGTTGGCTCTCTGTGAGATGACTGGTTCCAAGTTCTCTGTTACTAAGAAAGAGCTTTATTTTCTACTACCTCTTCTACTTTTCAAAGTTTCCCCAGTGCCTGCATTTGGCAGACAGGGAGAGAGAGAGGAATGTGAATCTGCCCTGTCAATGACTTTTCCAGGAAGGATAATGACTATATCATAAGGATAGTAGAAAGAATTCTAGGCATGGAGTCAGAACACATGAGTTTGAGTTCTGGTTGTACCACTTACTACCTGCATGTAACCTTGGGAAAAAAAATCACTTAACTCTTCTGTGTCACTGTTTCTTTATCTCTAAAGTGACAGAGTTGGGATAGATGTCCTCAAAAGTCCCTTCTAGCCTCTAATATATGATCCTATGGTCTTGTTCTTCATGCTGTGAGACCCTGGCAATGCTGAGATGCTGGTCCTGGTGAGGACATTCAGAATGATTTCATCCTTTATAGGGTACCCTGGTTATTTGAAAATTTTCTCACAGACTTATTATCTCTCTATCTCATTCCCCAAAAGTTTTACTGTTTTCCCACTATGCCAGACTTTTTCTTCTCTCTGATCACCCCTCAATAATTCTCCTGTTACCCACTTATAGCAGATATTATTCATATTTTATAAATAGGGAACTGAGGCTTAAGTGACTTGTCCAAGTTGTCCACGCTAGTAAGTGTCTAGGGCAGAATTTAAACTTGGCCTCTCTTGATACCATGTCCAGCACTTTATAGCAGGTAGCCTTTTCTCTTCACTAAGAAGTTTGAGGTCAGCCTTCTTCTTTCCTTACAAATTCTCATCATCATTCACTCTCTTTTCTCTAAACACACAACAGGTACACCTACTCCTTTACAAGGCCAATCCTCTTGCTCATGCCTTTGATCTCCTTGCCTCCCACCTCTTCAAAGACTTTGTACCAGTGATCTTTCTCTTTCCATCAACTTTTTGCCATCTACCTACAGATCTACCTGTATGATCAGGTCTCCTAATCCCTTAAGGTACCCCTGATTTACATATGAGTCCTCTCAAATAAACTATCTAAGATTTATACATGCAAATTAATTGAAGGAGGAAAGAGAAATGAATAAAACCTGTTAGATGGAGCTATTTTAGACATCAAGCTTTATTTCAATCATCTCAATCCTGTGTTTCAAATTCTTGCCTTTATTATGTATGTGTGGCCAGCCCTAAAGTTTTCTGGATTTGAACCACCCCATCCACTAGAAAGAGTCTTCTTTTCGTTATCTTCCTGTCTTATCCAGCCCATCTCTATCTTCCCCTTCATCACTAAACTTGAAAAAATTGTCTCTACCTAATTTCTTCATTTTGTTACTATCTACTACCCTCAAACCTTAACAACCAAGTTTCTACTCATATTATTCTGTTGAAAATAGTCTCTTAAAACCTGTCAACTGTCCCCTAATTTCCAGATCCAATGTTCTTTGACCTTGCTTTAGTTTTTGCCATTTTTGACACCCTTCCATTTTCACATCTCCCTCTCTCCATGGATTCTCTCTCCTCTCTTGGATTTAGAGGCACAATGCTCTTCTAATTTTCTTTCTACTCTAGCTACTCTTCTCTTAGTCCCTCATCCTCTTCCCTGAACCTTAATGTCTCTCTCTACTCCTTTCAGGCAATCCCATTCACTGGCATGGATTCAGTTACCATCATTATGCAGAAAAACACCAAATCTATCACTGATTCTAGACATTCTTCTGAGGTTCAGACCTATACCTTCAACTAATGATAAAATATTTTCTTCTGGATTCCTCAGACATAGCCTGTCCAAAATCAAGCTTATATCCTTCCCTCTAAATCTGCTCCTCCTTTCTGTCTGTGGTACAATCAAATTCTGTCACTCAAAAAACAGAAAAATGCAAAATGTCTTGAGTTCAAAAGATGTGACCCTTTTTTGCTTCTACAGTGACAGAGGGAAAATGGAAGAAAGGAGGACAGAAGGTATACATCATCAAGTTTTCTATAAACCTTCATTTAATTGTTGAAACTCAAAATGTGAAATCCTTGTCTAATGACCAGGGAATGAAAATACTACTAGAGGAGCTGAATCATATCAATTTTGATATTTTCAATATAAATGAAGCCTGAAAAAAGAAGGAAGTTTAAACTAAATGGTTGATTCTGAGTTTCTTTGGAGGCAAATAACAAAATTGATATAGTTGAGTGTCTAAAGGCAACAAAAAACATAATTTCATGGAATGTATTACTGTACTCATGCTAAGTATTTTCAAAAAGAGTTCCATGAAAATAAATATGAGATGTGCACACATCTGTTGTAGGCAATTAAGAAATAGAAAGTGTATTCCAAGAATATGTTAAGAAATTTCAAATTAAATTAACATAGACCTTGATACATAATAACTGTAGTCCATAATGGATGAGAATATCCTGGAAAATATAGATCAGGAAAGAGAGAGGACAAAAACTTGCCTCATTCCTATGCATCATGCAAACTTTCTTGGAGAAAAGAATCAGAAGGCATGATACATGGCAAGCAATAAATAACATCATACCAAAAAATAAACTTAATTACATTTTAGCAGATAGTAAATGATTCATTACAGATATGACAGTCATTCCTAAATGATTATCTTGGATAATGGATAAACTTGCTAGTGCAGAGATCAAGATGAGTAAAAAGTTAGAAGGATAAAAATAAGAAAAATACGTGGTTTTGTTGTAAACACTAAAAAGTTAGATTTCCTTAAAATGTTGCACTTTCAAGGTGGTGTAAGATAGCATGCAAGTAAAACAATTTCATCCTGACCTGTTTAGATGAGTTATTGATGCTAAAGAAAAATTAGGATGAGGATGAAAAAAGGGATATAGACATGGATGACGATAATTAATTTCACACAAAATTTTAACCATCGTAGAATCACTATAACAAAGACTCCGAAAGGGACTGAAGAGCATTTTAATCAACAAACACTTGGCTACTGTGGCAAGCAGAGAGATGGGGCAGCCAAGAGTCACACAGGCTTAGAATATAAACTATTTGTAAGCTCTTGCAGAGAAAAATGGTATAAAATTATGCATAGTGTAACTTTTTTTTTTAAAAAGCTACAAAGAAGATTGTTGTTGCTGAGTTGTTTTGGTCATGACTAACTCTTCCTGACACCATTTGGGGTTTTCTTGGCAAAGAGTGGTTTGCCATTTCCTTTTCCAGTTCATTTTACAGATGAGGAACTGAAACAAACAGGGTTAAACGACTGACTTGCTCAGGGTCACATTGCTAGTAAGTGTCTGAGATCAGATTTTGATTTAGGAAGATGACTTTTGCTGACTTCAGGCCTGGTGGAAAATCTAAGGAAAATCATCTTAAGGGTGTTTGAAGGTGAAAGTGGAAGGAAGACAACAAAAGAAGAACAATGGAAAAGATCTGCAAAATGTCTTGTCACCATCAGGGCTAGAAGAACTATCGAACTTGTACTCTAACACCACAGATTCACTTATTGAGAAGACAGAAATAACATGAAAAAGAATAAAGATGGGAAAAACAGATGTATTAAACAACATCGACGAGATTTTTTCCCTGGAAGCAATATGATTATTAGGGCATTGAGGAATTGATTCAGAAGGAATCTGAAGAAGGGAAAGGTGTGGGGAAAAAAAATCTCAGATATTAATATTGTCCTCCATATCTTCTAAATAGAAGGTGACTGAGAAACTGTATCTCATCTATATAAAACTTTCTTTCTCTAAAATAACAATAATAAAACTTAGAATTTATAATTATAATAAATTAAAATTTTTTCAACTATGTGAAATTTTTAGCACAGTCCTCTTCAGGCAAAGTAAGGGCACCCTGAATAGGAATAATAATGGAAAAACAGACTTTCACATGCAACATTCCATAGCAGAATACCACTTAGTCATCACACAATCTACTGAGGAGTGTGGACAGTATAAAATTTTTATTAAAAATGCAAAATTTCATTTATTGTTCATTTACTATTTTAAAAAGCTTTTAATTTGTTAAAGCATAATGCTTCTCTAGAGCAAGGTGTCTTCCATGCAAAAATACTGAAGATTCTTGGAAAGCTATAACAAGGTTCAATTCTCCTCTGATAATTAATATCAATCAAGGCATTAAACAGGGAGAAATATGCTTGCCAAAAGTGTTTGCCACTGTCATGGTTAATCAGCGAGGGCTTCCCTATAGGTTATAAAGTTCTCCAAATGTCCTTCAAATTTCAACTTATCTGTTACTGCCTCCACAGAACTTTTGTGACTGCTGAATAGAGTAAGGTTCTTTCCTTTCATTCCCAAATTTAAATCTTGCTTCCAGTGTTTGCTGCCTGTATGATCTCAGGTAAATCATTTCACATGTAGGGCTCACTCTGCTCAAGGAGGTTGGACTACATAGCCTCTAAAGTCTCTCCTAGCTCTCTATCTATGATCCTGGGATCCACTTTATTTTGTCTCTTATATCACATCTGTCTATTATATATCACATATTATATCATATATTTATATTATAACTATCATATCATTTTCCTTTCCCCTTATAGGTCCTTGAAGAGAGCACCTTGTATAAATCTTATGTGATCCATTCTTGTGTTTCACACAATATTTGGCACCCGTTATACTTAGTAGAACATAGTTGGCCATTAAATAAGTATTTAGTCAAGAATTTTAAAATTTTATTTTTGTAGTGCAAGCTGCAGGTATGGCAAGACTGTCACCTGGACCAGTATTTCACTCAGAGTCTCTAATTGTGGAAGAACACAGCATCCCTGCTGAAACTGTGAGACAGTATTTCCCTGAGACCTGGATCTGGGACTTGGTACCATCAAAGTAAGTAGTTTCATTTTTACTTTATTTCTTCCAGTGAAGTACTTTGATTCTTCTAGATTTTTAATTCACTGACAGTTGTCCTCAGTTCCTGGTTCTCTTCAGGACAGATCCAAGCTAAGAACTGCAGAGACTCATTAGTCTACCAATCTTGAAGATAAGCATTTCTGATTTAATTTGGTGCCATGTACTCCCAGAAAATAGACATGGGGACCAGAGCCATGACTAGAGAAAGCGGTTGATATTTGGAGGACTTGGATAGCTCTGGGTGTTCAGAAGTGTAGGAAAGCAAAACAAAGCCTGTCCTTAATACCTAATTATCAAGCAATACCTAATTATCAAGCATAATGAAATCAATACTTAAGAGAGTACCCATCTCTCCCTCTGGATCCAGGAGCCACATCCCAGGTAAGGTATTCTTAGCATTCTCTCTAATAAGGAAGTTCTCCTAGCTCTTGCTCAGTTGCATTTTTAAAAATCAGTTGAAAAGTACGTTGTTCTTATCCTGGCTTACCAGTTATCCTGGCTTGATTGGTCCTGGGTGTGAAAACTGCTAGTTATATTTCTGCTGGCCAATAACCACATCTGACCTAATTTTGCAGAACTCCACCCAATTCAAGGGCCCTGCTGGGACTGCCAGGCTGAGAGCAAGTATGGAATCAGTCACATCAAGACACGCTAGTATGGTGATAATCTGTAGATATTTCCTTTGGCAGGACTATATTTTCCAGAGTTTAAGAATGATCGTTAATCACAAAGTTAGGTTTCCAGTTGTAAGGACTAGGCAATATGGTCAGAAATAGAGGAAAAGGTGTAAATTTCTCTTGTTTTTCTACCTCAAGCCTTGGTTTACCAAACCTAATAACCAACTACTTCCTGTTGTTTTCATTGCGTGCTCTCTCTCTCTCTTTCTCTCTCTCTAGTTCAGCAGGTGAGGCCGAATTGGTAGTGAAAGTCCCTGATACCATCACTAAATGGAAGGCTGGAGCCTTCTGCCTGTCAGAAAATACTGGGCTTGGCATCTCCCCTACAGCCTCCCTCATCGCCTTTAAGCCTTTCTTTGTTTCTCTCACCTTACCTTATTCGGTGGTTCGTGGAGAGGCCTTTACCCTCAAAGCTACTGTCTTCAACTATCTGACTCAATGCATCCGGGTAAGAGACTTTCCCACACGAGGGCAAATGGAGGAAGGGGAGGGAATGAACAATGGCCTAAACCGATCACCACTTAACCCTGGATCTTGATACTTCTCATTGGAGTGTACAAGTTGTGATCTTTCATGCTTTTGCTTTCCTACACATGCTTCAGTGTGGTGGTGTATATATGATTCTCAAAATATTGACTTTGGTCAGAGATTATCCAGTCATGAAGGACATGGATATATTTTCAGAAACTTTCTGTGTACTACCTAGTATTCTCACACCAACTCCCCACTTGAAGGCCCCATATTCACAATAACCCAAAAGGAAGACAAAGCATATTCTCTTAAATGGGCAAACGTTAAACCCCAAACCCTCTATAAACGTACACATCTCCAGAATCGTCCACAGTCCCAAATAGTTGCTCTAGTTAAGACCTTCTGAGGATACATTTACTGAATGTTCTCAGCCAAGGGCTCTTGGTGTACCCCTCTGTCTCTCCCTTGTTCCTTATTGCCCCTTAAGGTTAACAGATGACTGTCTATGTGTCACAGGAAAATCAAAGGAGAAGCTTTAAAGGTTCTGTCTTTTTGCATAATCTCTAATAAAATCTATATAAAAGGCAAAGAGTGAAGTCTTAAGTTTTCTTTGTAGGCAGGAGTTACCATTCTCCCTGCTCTAGCAACATAGGCTCAATCAGGGATGCCCTCTCCTTTGGGACTGGCATTGACAGTGCTTATTTTATTGTTGTAAACAACAATTATTTTTTTCTAAATTTTTTAAACAAATACTAAAACTTAAATGTATAATAAGAAAAGAGAAAGAAACATTATAAACTTAAATATAAAGGAAAAAAGAAAAAACATCATGTGCACAGCAGAACATAGGAGAGCATTCTGAATATATAGTAATAACTTTATCATTTCAAGAAAGCCTATATATAAAATACTGTGCATTAAGTTGAAAGTGTCCATCTTTGCTTCCTTGTAGGTTTTCTTTTGTTGTCTGCTGTACACTTTTTTACTTTGTCCTTTTTACCCCCTTACTCTCCGTGCTCACCACTCCAAGGCTACAGTTGAACATGGATATATTTATATAGAGGTATTGATATATACCTATATACACATACATATATATATATCAATACACACACACATATATTTTTCTTAAGAGGTTCTACTCCTAACCTTGTTTTTATGTTTGTGCGTATTTCTTTTATCCTACCTCTTCTAATTTCTTTTTTTCTTCTACCTTCTACCTTGCCCTCCTATTACTTAATCTATTCCCTACAGCACTTATAATAATAGCTAGTATTCATATGATTCCTAGCCTTATGTTTCACAAAGCACTTCACATATATCTCATTCTATCCTTACAACAACCCTGGGAAGTAAGCGCTATTAATACGTCCATTTTACAGATAGGGAAACTGAGGCAAACAGCACGTATCTTTCTATTTTTCATCTATTTATTTCTCTATTTGCTTTACTAGCTGTGTGAATTGCCCAGAGTAAGTTTCTGAATCAGGATTTGAACTCAGGTCTTCCTGACTTTAGATTCAGTTGCTCATATAATATCTCCTCAGATTGCTTTTATTCCCCTAAATAGATGCAGAGGAAAAGAGAAGGAAAAGGCAATCTTGGAATAACTGACAGTAGTGAAGAGTTGCACTGAGGGCTATATTTTTCTGATCATTTTGATAAAGATGCACAGAGGGATACAGAATTTTGGCAGCTAGATAGTATATTGGGGGGAATACTGAACTTGGACTCAGAAAGGCCTAGTTCCCCCCCCCTCACTTTTATTATTGATTTATATACTTTTTAGCATTCATTCTTTTAAAATTTTAAGTTCTGCATTTTCTTTTCCTCCAGTTCCTCCCCCATTCATTGAGAAGTGAAACAATGTGGTATCCATTATACATATGAAGTCATGCAGAGCATATTTCCATATTAGGAAGACCTGATTTCAAATCCTAATTCAGGCATTTACTAGCTATGTGGCCCTAGGCAATTCATGTCTTCTCTCTGAGCCTCAGTTTCCTTATCTGTAAAATGGAGGTAGTTATGGGACCCACTTCACAGTTTCGTTGTGAGAATCTAATGAGATAACACATGTAAAGTGCTTTGCAAAGTTTAAGGTGCTATGTAAATGTTATATTAAAAATAATGTGTTATTTTAAAAAAATTGGATCTGTTTCACTATTGTATAGGAAATGTCAAATGAGGGAAATCCCTCCACCAAGGCATATCAGTATCTGTTCTGCAACTTTTAGTCTTAGATAACACTTCCTCTCAAGGCTCAAGTTAGAGCTTGTTTCTGAACCATTGACTTTAAACTTCTTTAATTCTAATTTCCTAAAATATAATTTCTCATGTTTTACCAATGCAAAATTCATGATTTCTTATTATGGTATTATATAATTTTCTTGCAATTTAAATTTACCTGAGTAAAGCAGCTTGCCTAATTCATTCAGTCAGTCAATGAATATTTAGTAGGGGCTTATTATAAGCCAGGCACTGTTCTAGGCACTGGGGATACAAATACAAATGGAAAGGAAGACAGACCTTGCCCTCAATTTAGAATTTATATAGAGAATAGATAGATAGATAGATAGATTATAGAGCTTATATTCTAAAATAGAGCTGTAAAAGGCAGAGGGAAGGTGCCCAGGTCGCAGAAGGGTGATAAAATCTGGAGAATCAGAAGCAAAGCTGAGAAAAGAATGAAGGATGGCTGACCTGGGACCTCTCCTCAAAATATAAGTTCTGGGAAGAACCCACCCAGAAGAGAGTGAGAAAAGGGGCCATAAGAATGGAGGAAAGTCTAGGGTATGTATACAATTGGAGCATGATGGTGAAGTCCCAAGAGACAGAAGAGGAACAAATTATTTCTCTTAATCCAATTATTTATACTCTCTGCAGTCCTGTGAATTCTAAAACCTAACTAATCCCTCAGACTCTTATCTCTCCAATTCTGATCCCCATAGACCTTTTCATTTAGCCTAGACCTCAAAGTCTATTTTTTTTTAAATTACTAATTTCTTCTCTCTATTCACCCTTGGTTGTCAGGTTAAAGTGCTTCTAAGCGAGTCTTCCACATTCTCAGCTGTTTCCAAGAAAAAAGGTGACACGTTTCCATGTGTCTGTGGAAATCAGCAACAAACGTTCTCATGGGCTGTGACTCCCAAATCATTAGGTAAGTGATTCAACCTTCTTGAATCAATCTATCCACATTTATTAAGTGCTTACTATGCTCTAGGCATTGTGCTAAGCACTGGGAATACAAAAGGGACCAAAAGATAGTCCGTACCCTCAAGGGGCCCACAATCTAATGGGGGAATACAACATGTAAACAAATATATGCAAACAAGCTAGATACAGGATAAATAAGAAATAATTAATAGAGAAAAGGCATTAGAATTAAGAGAGTTTGGGAAAGTCTTCCTTTAAAAGTTGAGATTGTGGTTGAAATTTAAAGGAAGCCAGGGAAATCAGGAGATAATTAGTTGAGGAGGGACAGTCTTCCAGTCATGGGGAATAGCCAGGGAAAATTCCTGGAGCTGAGAGTGGAGAACAGCCAGAAGAACAGTGTCACCAGATCAAAGAGTACATGTTGATGAGTAAAGTCTAAGAAGACAGGAAAAGTAGAGGGGGCTAGCTTATGATTACCAAACAAAGCATTTTGTATTTGTTTCTGAAGGCCATAGGGAGTCACTGGAGTTTCTTGAGTAGAAGGATGACATGGTCAGACCTGTACTTTAGGAAAATCACCTTCGTGACTGAATGGAGGGTGGATTGGAGTGGGGAGAGACTTAAGGCAGGCAGACCCACCTGCAGCTATTGTAATGGTCCAAGTATGAAATGATGAGGGCCTGCAGTAGAGGGGTGGCAGTGTCAGAGGTGTATTTGAGAGATGTTACAAAGGTGAAATCCATATTCTGGTTTGGATATGGAAAATGAGAGCTAGTGAAGAATCCAGGATGAACCCTAGTTTTGAGCTTGAGAGACTGGTGGTGTTGCTCTCTATAGTAATAAGGAAGGAAGGAGGTGTGGACAAAGGAGAAAAGAAAGTAGGGAGGGTTTGTTGTTGTTCAGTCAACTCTTTGTGATTCCATTTTTGGGGTTTTCTTGACAAATATGCTGGAATAGCTTGCCATTTCCTTTTCAGTTCATTTTACAGATGAGGAAACTGAGGTAAACAGTTAAGTGACTTGCTCAGTCACACAGCTAGTAAGTGTCTGAGGGCACATTTGAATTCAGGAAGATGAGTCTTCTTGACCCCGAGCCTGGCACTATCCTTTGCACCACAGGGGTAGGTTTGGAGGGAAAGATAAAGAGAATTTGTGTGTTTGTCCTTCGTTCTCAAAGAGAATCATGGCATCAGGGAGATGATGGCATGACTTGGAATTGAATTTGATTTGAGTAAGGGAGGGTTATGCAAAGTTACCACCTCACTTTTTCCTCCAGAGCCATTGGCATCCAGTGGTCAAATATTCATCAGGATAACTGGAGAATCTGGGCCTTTAGGCTAACTGAGTTTATGACAGATGTTGGAAAAACAGTTGGGGATTACAGGTCAGCAGAGAGGTGGGGGCAAGATAGGTAGATTTACAAATCATCAAGCTTAGAAATGATAATTAAACCCATGGGAGCTGATAAGATCACCTAGTGAAGTAATGTAGAGGCAGAAGAGAGGCTAGCATAGATCTTGAGGGACATGTAGGGGTAGAGGATATGATCTGGGGATGGATCCAGCAAAGGAGAAACCAGTCTCTGCTTTTGGGATGATGAGTTTGTATGGAACCCTCCCCCTGGTTCTTACCTTGTCTTCCCTAGTGTATATAACTGATTTTCTACCATCTTTTCATTCTACTTGTTGCACTGGGTGGAATTTAATGTCATTTGACCTCCAATATTAGCTACTTCACAACTCTGGCTTTCCTCATATCATGAAATAAGGAGAAAATTTATACCCAAGCTAATCACTTATAGCTTAAGACATCATTATAATAGGCCCCTAAATTTTAGAAATCACTAAATTTCAAACTTGTATATGATTTGTTAAAAAAAACAAAAGCAGAGGAGCATTCAGAATAGAATGCTGTGGAATTATGATGACTGCCCTTGGTCCCAAAGAAGAAGAATGAGATCGTACTTACTTCCCTCACTTCTTTGAAGAGCAGTGACTTATGGGTGTGGAATACTGCTTATAATGTCACACTTTAAAAATATTTGATTAGTTTTGCTGAACTATTTTTTCTTTTTTAAAAATTCTTTGTTGTAAAAGGGGCTCTCAAAGTGTAGGAGAAAGGGAAAGGGATACTATGGAAATGTAGGTGATGCAAAAACAATAAGATGGTAAAATTTATTTTGAAATAATAAAGAAGAAAACCACATTCTACCTGTGTGCCTATGTATGCAAATATAAAATTTTAGTGACTGGTCAAGTCATTTAACCTCACTAGGCCTTATTCCCCTTACTTATAAAATGGAAATTATAATAACTGCACTACCCATTTCCTAAGATAGCTGTGAAGACTGTCCTTTCCAAACCTACAGAATGCTACAGGAATGGAAATTATTATTCTTTTTAGAGACAGAGGAGTATACTGACAAGACTTAAAATCCAGAGACCAGCTCCATACCCATACCTTTACCACTCTTAGCCTCAGTTTTATGATTTGTAAAATGGAATTAAAGTACTTGCTCTACCTACCCACCTATGTCCTTGGACAGAGAGAATTGTTGGTGTTAATGGCAATAATATTAATGTGTTCTGGGGTCTCAGTATGCTTTGGAAACTGATCCCAAGGCAGAGAACTGTGGGAATTAGAGGATATGGGGTGATAGAGAAACGTGCTCATCTCTATTTGTCACTTTTTTTTAAAGGAAAGATTACTTTCGTTACAAGTGCGGAGGCAGTAGAATCCCAAGAACTGTGTCATAATGAGAAGGTTACGGTTCCTGAAAGTGGAAGGAAGGATACAGTCATCAAAGATTTGTTAGTCGAGGTATGTCAGTAGCATATCCCCATGAGTTATGCTACATCCTAGGGAAAGCATCAAGATAACCACAAATCCCCTGCTAATGCACTTACTCTAAGTAAGAAGAGACAATGATTTGAGTCTCAGCTCTAATTAGCTCAGCCACTAATCAGCTTTAAGGAGTTGAACAAAACAAGGCATATTATCTTTGCTCTCTCTCTCTCTCTCTCTCTCTCTCTTTCTCTCTCTCTCTCAAGAGCTTGCCTCACCCATCCAGTTGGTTGTGAAGTTCTGTCTATCACAGCATCTTTGATATTCATTCATTCATTATAGGAAATGTCTCCTTTTCTCTTTTTTCACAACCACATTTCTAGAACAAGCTTTTATGATGCCCACCTGAATTATTGCAATAGATTCTCTCCTAGATTAATCTTCCCAAATATATAGATCTGGTCATGTCACTTCTGCTTAAATTTGTGTGAGTGAAGTTCAACTCTTTAGCCTAGCACCTAAGAACTTCCACCATCTGGCAGTATCCTACCTTCTATTTAGCCTGTAAACTGCATTACTCATCATACATGGTCAAACCCTACTCTTTCCTGTTTCCATACATTTTTCCACACTATTCTCTACACCTCAAAAACACTCCTATCTTTTTGCTCTCCTCACCTGTTGAAACATTCCAAATATTGTGTTCCTTACTACCTGTCTCCTTTAGAGCTTGACAGAATTCCATTAAGGAGGGGTAGGGGCCAGACTGGTGGCAAACTTTTCCCAATATCTCATAGTTAGAGGGATCAGGGCCCAGGGGTTGTAAATCAGAGTACTTAAACTTACACCAAGAAACAAGTGTACTGTTGCCATGAGTATCACAAAAATCATAATCTCATATTCCCTTCAGTGTCATAAAAGTCGAACAAACTTAGCTGAATGGAATCATGACCTCCATCACCCTTTTAGGAGAAAAACCTCATTAAATATAGGTAAACTAAGTCAGATTACAAATTAAACCTCCATTTGGAGGATTCAGAATAGATTGATTGAGAGGGGAGATTTATATGTCACCAAGGCAACCATGAAAATGCCATGTTAGGAAAATGCTTCCTTACACAGTTGGCTAGGTTGCTGACAAGTAACTAGATCATTTTAGGAAGCTCAAACTTCTATTTGGCTTCTACAGGAGGAATGTCAAATAGTTAATTTATGATTCCATAAGTCAAGTTTTGATCAGACATGGTTAATATAAGTAGAAAACAGACTCAGTTGACCAAAAATTTCAGGAAGAATGGCCCTGGTTCCTAAAGAATAAATATAAGAAATTTGGACATACTTCTCTTACAGGCAAACATTAATATACCATGAAACATCAAAGCCAAATGATCATCATTTAAATAACATAAAGTCTATTTGTAACCCATTCCCAATGTCATTTAATCAGCATATTTCATCTTGAGTCCTGGCCGTCACATGTAATTATCTGGTCCCTGGAAATATCTTTCCTTAGAAATTCTGGAATAGACCTTATTTATTCTCAGGGCAGCTCTGGAGGGGGTTCCTTCAGATCTGCTTCTCTGATTCTAAGTCACTTGCAGAGATCTCCTAGTCAATTTTCCTAAAATCTGTCAGGAACAAGGACTCAACACAATTTAGTGCAATCTCCTAAATTTGGTTTTCTAATACCTAGTTCATGTGGTAAATACTAGCTCAAACCTTATGGAACTAATCCTACTAAGAACAGAAATTTAAGAAGAATGACAAATTAGCTACCCATAATTCACCTGAAAGTTCAGAGAATTTCAGTGTCCCTCTACCACTTGATCTATCTTTACCTGAAACCCATTCCATGATATGAACAATTCCTTCAATAGATTGACACAAGAATATTAAAAAATATCTATGAGGGCCTAACTTTAAAAATGAGTCCTTCTGTCTCAATATTATCAGGCAAAGACTCTAAAACTGGAAAAACTATTATTTAAAATTTTCTTTATAATTATTAACTCAATTTTACATGTAAAATCCTGAATCCAGTTTTGAGAACTTATCACCAAGACATGCTCAAAACCTGTATATCCCATTAGAAACATTAGGAAACGAATCATATATTTATTATCCTAGTTCTTAGAGAAAACAGTCTAATCTTGTTGATTTCTCAAAGTGAAACTTACTATTCCATTGAAACTTTAATAATTTGTCTCTTATCTGATTCTCTTCCTTTTGAGGACATACATTACCTTTCTATCATACTGAGAGAATAAGATACTTTTAAAGACCTAATCTTATATATGAATATATAACTATTGGCAAGGAGATGGCAAGGCTGAGTCCATTTATCTAGTTATTTTCACTTCAAAGGAAAAACACACCCAATTAAATACTTCCTCAGCTTCCATGGTGTTGAAGAGACTTCAAGTTTACTCTAGGCAGTCAGGGAGATCCCTTCACGGGTCATCATAATTGTTAGTCATGGGAATGAATCCCAAGATCTGAAATACTTTTAGAAAGGAATTTATTTGGTAATTTGATAGAGGAAGAAAACTGAAAGAATGTTCCTCTACAAGGTTTACATTATATAGGGGCTCTAGGAAGAGTACCCTTAGGAACAGCACATGGCAGTTAAGCTATTTGGTATAGAAGGCATTTTCCAAATAACTGAATCTATTAAGATTTAAGCACAGCCATTCAAATTTGGGGAACCCAAAACACAAGCATTGGGTTTACCCAAAGCCTGGGTGGGAAGCAAGCATTCCCTGAAACCATCTGGCTTCCCTGGAAATATCTCTGAGGTCAGCTAATTTCTAGCCATATCAAGCTAGGTTCAAGCAACATTGATAAATAAGATTTTCCAAACAATGTAATAAAATATTTTCCTAAAAGAAAATGTTCCCTCATCTACAGAATTGGTAAAGATTTTTTAAACCCTTAGGTTTCAAACTAGGGCAGCTAGGTGCAGGAACACAAGTTCAAACCAAGTCTCAGATACGTACTAGATTTGTGACTGGGCAAGTCATTTAAACTCTGTCTACTTTGGTAAGAGAGAAATGGGGTCCAAATTGAGAGAGATGATCAGTGCTTTGTCCTGATCACACTAGAATTGGAGTACTATGTTCATTCAGCTAATCAGGAGCAGCTAGAGGGCACAGTGAAGACAGAATCAGCCCTAGAGTCAGAAGTTCAAATCCAGCTTCAAATACTTGACACTTACCAGCTGTGTGACCTTGGGCTTAACCCCAATTGCCTCACTTCCCCACTCCAAAAAAAAAAAAAAATTACCGATCTGCTAATCAAATTTAAGTAGTAATACTAGCAAAAGGGATGGTGGCCATTGGTTATTGACTAGGGTAGTAAAGACCCTCAAGACCATTTTGATATGAGGAACTGGCAGTGTTGAACCTACAGAAGGGACGACAACAGTGAGACATGATAGCCAAATTAAAATATTTGAAAGGTTTATTTGAAGGGTTATCCTGTTAAAGAGTAGTGATGAGATTTATCCTGCTTGACCCCAGAGGGGAAAACCAGGAACAAATGGGAAAAATGCAAAGAGATAATTTAGGAGTGATGGTGTGTGTGTGTGTGTGTGTGTGTGTGTGTGTGTGTGTGTGTGTGTGGTAGAATAGTTAATAATTGGAGCTATCCCAGAGTAGAATGAACTGCCTCAGGAGATAGTGGGTTCTTCTGCACTAAAGGTCTTTCAGTAATAATAGTAGATAGTATGTACTTTGTACTTTAAGGTTTACAAAGTGCTTTACAAATGTTATTTCATTGGATCCTCACAACAACCCTGGGATGTAGGGGCTATTGCTATCCCCATTTTATGGATGAGGAGGCTGAGAGAAGTTGATTGAGTGACTTGCCTAGGCTCACATAAAGGTGGATTCGAACTCCAGGTCCCACACTCAAACCACTGTGCCATCTTGTTCACTAATAGGTAAAAGACTGGTTGCCCTCTTTGTGGAAATGTTGTAGAAGGGACTATTGGTCAGATATAGTTCGGGAAGAGTGAACTCTGAGCTCGGTTCCAGTTCTGAAATTCTATGATCCTGTGTGACTTGATGATCTCTACTCCAGAATTCTATTTCTAATTTACCAGCACATGGCACGAGGAAAAAACTCATGAGAGAAATTTTGCAATAGTGAATGAACAGTCTGTTTATTTCTTGCCTTTAAGTTATTGTTCTTTTTCACAGACTAAACATTGATCCAGATTTATTTAGAGGTTATTAATTTTCTTTGTTTACTTATCCATTATTTTGCCATATTTTTCCTCTTCTCTTTCTTCCTTTCCTTTCTTCTTCTTTGCTCAGAGCTAACAAAATGATAGAAAGAATGGAACCTTTTTTGATACTACTTCCCGGACTGGAGAAGGAGCATTTATTCAGTCAGTCAATAAACATTTATTAAATGCCTACTATATACCAAGCACTGAGAATACAAGAAAGGCAAAGATAATTCCTACTTTCAAAGAAGCTACAGTGTAAGGAGTGGGGAGGGAGAAAGGAGACAACATGAAAACAATTATGTATACATAAGATCTATACAGGATAAATTGGGCAGAGTCTCAGATGGAAGAAATTAAGATTAAGGACTGAGAAATCTTCATGTAAAAAGCAGGATTTTGGTGATGACTTAAAGGAAGCCAGGAAAGCTAGGGATCAGAGTTGATAAGGGAGAGTCAATGAAAATACCTGAAGTCAGGAGATGGAGCAACTTGTCTGAGGAGCATCAAGGAGGCCAGTGACCCTGGACCACAAAGCATATGGCCATGGGCTGGGAAGTGCAAGGTGTAAGAAGACTAGAAAGGTAGTGTAATGCCAATGCAATATCCACAGCAGCCACTATGGATATGCATGTGTATTTCCAGGGTAAATTCGCAAAATATAAACTCTCTTCCTCAAAGATGAAACAGAAATATTTACTCAGATACCAGAAAGTCAGTTCTACCATAGTAACAATAAAGTTTGTATACATTATCGGTGCAGGGAGCACAGCCATCCCCAAGCCTTCCCTCCTCATCAGATCTTTCCACAAACAAGCTCCCTTAGGCAAAATCACTCCCTCTCTCACTTATGCTAATTGCTGTGCTCTTCCTGCTCTCTCTCTCAGCTCCACTTCACTCTTTCTTCCTGCTTCACCCTTTCACCAAGCTCCTTTCACCATCAACTCCATGTGACTCAGGCTGTGGGCTGGCCCACAGCTCAAAGCAGATCACATGAACTTAGTAAGGGGCAGGGAAAAATCTTCAAATTCCCTTACCATTACAGGTAGGAAGGGGCTCAGAAATCCAAGCAGAAGATTGTTGTATTTGATCCTGGAAGCATTAGGGAACCTCAATAATGCATTGAGGCAACCAGCCAGTAACAAGTTGACCAGCCCCTAAGTGCCATAGCAAGCAGAAGTTCCCTCCTTTATATGACTATTTTGCATTCTTTCTTCACCCAAAATCTCAGTCCCTTCTTATTTTTTGCATTTTTCTTTTTTCCTCCCAAAGCCTGAAGGGATTGAAAAGGAGGAGGCTTTCAACTCCATGCTTTGCCCAACAGGTAAGAGCCAAAATAGTATGGGATAGACAGTAGCCAGAGACTGACCCCAGGAGAAATTGAATTACAATGACCTTGAGAGAAGGGTGCTGGTTTGGTGGGACAATGTAAAAAGTCATCGTCTTATTTATTCAAGGGGAGAAAATCCCACAAGGGAAGGGGATTCAAGTTTGGACTTAACCTTTTTTCTGCAGAATGAGTTGTCAGAACCTTCACCATGTATTTGCTCTATGTCCTCTGTAGGTGTGTTACTATATAATTCAATGGACAAGGAGCTAAAAGGTTAATGACAAAATGTTGGGGAAAGTGCTAACTTGGAATCAAGAGATCTATGCTTCAATCTTGGCTCTGACTTTTACTAGCTATGTGACCTTGAATAAATCATTGCCATCTCTGAGTATAATTTCTTCACCGATGAAACATGTTTTACATGAAAATATAGAATAATTTATGTACAAATAGATAAATATGTATATTACATAAAATAATACATAATATACTAGTATTAATAGTAAACATGGTTATATTAGGTAATTATAATCATATTTATAACAAATCTAGTTATAATATTACTATTTGCATTATAGACTAAACAGAATTGTAGTAGTAAAAGTGATTGGGAGACTTTAATGTATTCTATAAAGATGAGTTGTAACTATCCTTCCTATTTTTATTCTGGGCAGCTAGGTGGTGCAGTTGATAAAAGTGTTGGGCCTGGTGTCAGGAAGACACTTCTTTCTGAGTTCAAATCTGGCCTTAGACGTTTACTAGCTGTGTGACCCTGGGCAAGTCATTTAATTCTGTTTGCCTCCATTTCCCCATTTGTAAAATGAACTGAAGATAGAAATGGCAAACCACTCCAGTATGTCTGCCAAGAAAACCCCAAATGGAATCACAAAGAGTTGGAAAGGACCAAAAATAACTCAGTAATTCTCACTTCCTTGATAGTTTTCTATTTTAAAGCATTGGCGAATATTTAGCATAACAGGATCGGGAAGCCTAGAGCAGGTGTTCTCTCCTAACACAGATGACACACTAACATTGATTCCTTTCTTTTGCTCTTTTTAAAAAGTGGTTAGCTTTTGTGGGTGATGTTCTTTAAACTTTAGATGGTGGAAAGAAGGCCTGAAGAAAATGGGACATGTAGATAAATATCATTTTCTACCTCTCAAGTTCATAAAATTTCGCAAGATTGACTTGGTGATGGAAGAGATGTTATTATCAGCCAATATTCAAATTCTGTTCTTTTTTTATCTTTAAAAGTTTCCTATCAAAATAGCACCCTGGTGTATCTAATGACATCTGATGAGTTTACTGGAGTAGAGAGCATGACATCAGATTACAGATCCCACTATTGGGCTCCTTGTATACTTGGAATATATCCAGGGAAAGAGAGGGAAAGGAAGGAAGGAAGGAAGAAAGAAAAAAAGAAAGAGAAAGGAAGGAAGGAAAGAAATGCTTCCTTTTTATGGTTCTTCACAAGAAGGCCTTGTCCAATAATGATGATGACGACGGCGATGCCAGTGGTGATGATAGCCAGCTTTTCCATAGGACTTGAAGTTTGCCAAACATTTTGCACATATTATCTCCCCTTCACAACAGCCCTGGGAGATCGGTGCCATTACTATCTTCATTTTACAGATGAGAAAACTGAGACCGATGATGGTGGATGTCACACAGCTAATCAGTGAGGCAGAATTGGAATTCAGATCTTTTTGACTCCAGGTCCAATGCCCTACGACTGCACCACCTAGCTGCTTCTGAGAATAGAATTGTAGAAGAAAAAGCTCCTTCCAAGATTTATATTCTACAATTCTATCAAAATCCTTAAGACTTTTTATGAATGATCACTGTTATAGCCCCAGTCATGGTTTTCCCCAGGTAGAGACATACATGTCCACAAGGAGTTTTCTTCCTTGTATCTGATTTACTTTTTTTCCAAGGTGCTAAGCTGTCTGAACCAATAACCCTGAAACTCCCACCAAATGTTGTGGAAGGATCAGCCAGAGCCTATTTCTCAGTTTTGGGTGAGTCATCACTTTCAGCTACATATTTAATCTATTAATTCATGACCGTAATCCTTCATTTTTCTCTTGCTCACTTGTCCTTTGCTCTCTCGCCCTGCCTGTGCAGCTATATGGTTTCAGTGGTTGCTAACCAAAGGTCCCTTGTGGTGATGAAGAGTAGGGAGGAGATTTTTAGTACAGACATTGCAGTGTAGAGTGTGGGTGTAGAGTAGGACTGGGGGAGAAGTACCGCAATAACAAATAGAGCTTGACGGTCAGAGGTAACCCAAGTTGGTGTTGGTAGTGAAGATTGCTGATCAAGAAGTTCAATATGCCTGCTATGGGAACAATGAAATCTGAAGAGTGGGCTGGGTGTAAACTAGCAGCAAAGTAAAGTCCAGAGACAACCTATAAACTACAAAGATGTAGAATCATGGATTCTGTATCTGATCAGCAAAAAAGATGTTGAGCTAGACTAGGAAAATCCCAATTCACCTCTTTCCCCATTCTCTTGGTAAGTTTTTAGGACTGGTATAAGTTGCTCCCACCTCACCTACAGTTTTTCTGAAATTCTCATGGATAACTACCACCAGCCCTGACAACATCATTAATCATGGACTGACTCTCCATTGCTATGAATCTCTCTCATTTGTCTCACTCTTAACTTTCCCTAGACCCATTCCCTCCCTAATTTCTCTCTGATTTCACTTCCTCACCATTTGTAAGTCATTTTTTTCTGTTGTGATTTTAAAGATGAATTATTTATCTTTTACCCGCATTCCTATTTCGTGTCTCTGGTTTCTCATCCCGTTTACTTCATAGGTGACATCCTTGGATCTGCTGTGAGAGACACACAAAACCTCCTCAAGATGCCCTATGGCTGCGGGGAACAGAACATGGCTCTGTTCGCTCCCAACATTTATGTCCTGAATTATTTGAATGAAACCAACCAGCTAACCCCAGAAATCAAGTCCAAGGCAATTGGATTCCTCCAAAGTGGTAGGAAAAGGGGAGGAAACTGTATCCCATGATCTTAGCTACTCCCTTCACAAATATATTTAGTTAGCAATTCCTTGGAAAACATCTGGCATCATGGCAACCCTATGGGGCATCTCATAAGAGTTTTGGAACTAGAACCTTCCACACTCCTGGGGGATCTGTCTAATAGAATTAGTTGTTACTAGTCTAACTCACTTCAGTGCCCACTCTAACCTGACCCATCCTGATAAAGAGCCTGGATTGCCATAAGATATTTATAATGATGAACTTGATAAAGCATCCTATTTTAGGTTACCAGCGGCAGCTAAACTATAAGCATATAGATGGCTCCTACAGCACTTTTCAACACAGCGAAAGTAATACCTGGTAAGATGTTTTACTGTGCATGGTCACCCCGGGTCCTGTGATAACAAGGCTCAGTCATTGGATGGGGAAAAAGAATTAATAATTAAGTTATTGTTAATTAGATATTAAATAAATGAAATTCTTAAACAACAATTCCTATGAAAAAGATCCCCATTTAGTGATAGCAGGCTCAACATGAGTCACTAATGAGGTATGTCAGCTATAAAAATCTTATGCAATTTCAAACTGGAGAAATAGAGGCAGAGTATCCAGAACCAAGCCAGTATAGTCCCTTTTCATTCTTACCTGCCTTCTGGAGTCAGAACTCCCTGAACTCCCATGTTTTATGAAGCACATTGATACAAGCTAGAACATGTTCAGAGGAGAATGACCTCTTCTGATCACGGGTGAAGGGATTCAACATCATATCAGACCAGCATCAGGTGAAGAAAATGGTGAAGGAATGCTTGAGGAAAGGAAGCTTGGGGTAGATTGATACGATAACATCTTCAACTATTTGAAGATCTGTCACATAGAAATAAGGTAAGTTTCATATCACCCGAAAAGATATAAATGAATAAATGTCACAGAGAGGTAAACTTCAGGTTGGTATCAGGAAAGAGTTTCCTAAGCATTATGGTGGTCCACAAGTGAAATGAACTGCCTGACAGGGTAATGAGTTCTCATCAAGGGAGTTCTTTAATCAAAGGCTGAAATGCCATGGCTGAGAGTCTGTTAAAGGGGATTACTGCTCAGATATAAAGTATGCTGCAAGACCCAAGAATTTCTGACTGAGAAATTCTATTATTACTCTAACGTGAGGGTTGGGAAAACTATGGCCCCACGGCTAAATTCAAGGTCAGAGTAACTTTTAGGTTTTAAAATAATTTTATTTAAAAATATAAAAAGCATTCTTAGCTCACAGTACAGGATTTGACCCTGGGCCACAGTTTGTACTTCTACTCTAGGCATCATTGTATATCATCTAGAAATGCTAGGAACTGAATCTAGAAAAGCTTCAGTTGTTACTTACAGAGAAGACCCTAGCAATTTGTCTTAAGTAAGACAATCATTCTTGACTAAGACGAAAGAAGGATTAGATTTATTATGCTTGGCCCAAGAGGATGGTGCTGGAATCAATGGACAAAAACTATAGAATAAAAAGATTTTAATTTCATATTATTAATAATTTATTTTAATTAGTAACCATTTTAATTTATTCAAATTAATTTATTATTTTAATATTGTATTTATCATTAAGATCTAATTTTTTATTATATGACATATAGCTATATCATATTAATTAATTAATTAGGTTGTCAATTTAGTTTAAGTTGACTATTTTAATTATTAATTAAATGTTTTGCTTTTATGTGTTATTAATATTAATAATATCAATGTTATTTAATATTGCCATAATTTCCTAATAATTAGACCTATCTAGAAAAGCTATGGACTACCCTGATAGGTAACGAGTTCTCTGTCACTAGAGGTCTTCAAGTGGAAAATGAATAAGCATTTTGGAGGGTCACCTTTGAGGACCTTCTACTCTAGGGTTCTGTGATCCTACAAAAGAAATAGAAAGAGAAATGAATAGAAAGATATGGAGTAAGGAGGTGACAGGGAGGGGAAAAGAGGCTTAACATGTTTGAGGTAGGTAGATAATTGAAGGCAATTATACCATAAGACAAGAACTATAAATGAAGTCGTTCTTTTACCCTGGAAATACAAGGAGGTTTGTGGATGGGATGAGGCAAAAACTCCAACATTAAGAACATTAAATCCTCTTCTAAGCTCTACTAGTAGTTGGTTCTTGTGGGCATTGAGATCATATGGAGCCAAGGTTCAGAAAAAGAGTATAGAATTGTCTTATCAAGACAAAGGCTTCAGTCCTCTACTCTTTCTTTCCCTGGGCAGGCTTACTGCCTTTGTGCTCAAGACTTTTGCACAGTCTCGGCGATACATCTACATAGACGAAACTCACACCAACCAAGCCCTCATTTGGCTGTCACAGAAACAGAAAGAAAATGGCTGTTTCCAAAGCTCAGGTTCACTGCTGAACAATGCTCTTAAGGTGATGTGTGCTCTGGGGCACAGGAGGAAAGACAAGGTTGAAGTCCTATTGGCCTTCTAATATGGTTCATATTGTAGATAACTGAGGGAAGGAAGGGTGTGGGACTTGCTGGGATGCAATGTGAGGGAGTTGGCCATAGTCAACAAGGGTGGAGTTCTTTTTTGGTACCACAATAGTTAGCATAGGGCTTGAAACATAAGAACCAAATAAATGCTTTTTTTCATTCATCACTCAGCATGAGAAAAATGAATATAGGTTTGTAGTTACATTGGGTCTGGTTAAGGAGATAGATAGATGGATAGATGGATGGATGGATGGATGGATGAATAGAGATAGATAGATAGATAGGAAGATCTTCCACAGGACAATAGGTGAGGAAGGGGTGACAATTAAAGGGAGTGAAAGAATCTTCTGGAAAATCTGAAAGCTAAGTGTTCCTATGTCTCTTCTTTACAGGGTGGGGTGGATGATGAACTGACACTGTCTGCCTACATCACCATTGCTCTGCTGGAAATACCACTTCCTGTCTCTGTATGTGATCTCTCATCACCCTAAGATATCTCATTATGCCCAGTTGCCTCTATAAAAATGAATGATCAGCAATATGGCATCCAATCCCATTAGAGGCTAAAATATCAGCATTTTGGGTAGAACTGTGGGCATTAAAATCGTAGAAATCATAGAGGAATGGGTTAAGATGGTTTACCCCTCCCCATTACATATATCTGCACAGCTCCATAACCACAGTTCATTCAAAGATAGACAACTGGTAGCTTTGCCCACAGAAAACTCAGAGGTAATGGAAATACTGAAAACAAGTGGTACTATAATACATGCTCATTTTAAAAAGAATTTAAGATTTTCAAAAATGTATTTATCTATAACATGTATGAATGCATGATATGCCCCAAATGATCACTACCTTTACATTTCTTCATTTTCTTCCTTTACAAATTGGTTTTGACATGTTCATATATGACCTAGTTATTAAACAATACATTTTTGAAAGTTTTCAGTTCTTTTTTGAGTCACCCCCTACATTCTGTGACCCGGGTCAAGCTTTGGTCCTACTCCTTCCCCTATTTTTGTCCTTGGGGCAACACATATGTCAAGGTCTTTCCACATCTGTTCTTACAGCACCCTGTTGTCCGGAATGCTCTTTTCTGTCTGGAGTCAGCCTGGGAAGCACAACAACGTGGGACCGTCCAGAGCAATGTCTACATCAAAGCGTTGTTGGCCTATGCCTTTGCCCTGGCAAGAAATCAAGACAAAAGGAAAGAGATATTAGAGTCGTTGGACAAGGAAGCTGTGCAGAAAGGTGAAAGGCTCTTTTGGGGACTTTTATCATAATTCTTCCTTTTTTCTCCCATTCATTTCCTGCTTCCACTGGGAAGAGGATGGAACTCCTGGACTACTGAGTTCAAACCCTCAGCCTTTCTTCAGGAAATGACACATAATAGTGTCCAGAGTTTTTATAGCAAAACCTTCCCTGAGGTATCACCTTGTACAGTAGGGAGGCACACAGTAGGTGAATCACACTACCCCAATCTCACATGCTAGGACCATTTTATTTTATTTTATTTCGACCAGACACGTAATTGCATCAGTATAAAGAGAACAGATAAAAAGCTTCCTCTGCCAATTTAGGTTGGCACCTTTGCTGAAACAAAGTTACCTGATGTACCTAGAGTATAAGTGACTTATCCAGGGTCACATAGCCAACACATGCCCGTAACTAGACTTGAACCCAGCCCTTCCTCACTCTTGGGGCTAGCTCTCTATTTACCTTACCACTGTCTCTTCTAACTAAAATGTACAATCGTGAATACAAAGGCTGCTCAGAATAACAGAGAGAATTATACATATACATAGCAGGTAGATGGCACAGTAGATAGAGTGCCAGTCCTAGACACAGGAAGGCTCATCTCCCCCCAGTCTAGATTTGGCCTCAGACACTAGCTATGTGACCCTGGGCAAGTCACTTAACCCTGTTTGTCACAGTTTCTCCATCCGTCAAATGAGACAGAGAAGGAAATGGCAAATCACTCCAGTATCTTTGCTAAGATAATTCCATTTAGGATCGGAAAGAATTGGACAAGACTGAAATGACTGAACAATGAAACATAGCATCCATACTTTGCAAAGCTCTCCTTAATCCACTATGTCCCTTGATCCTTATGACAAACTGTTAAGTAGTTAAGATTCAATACTCTCTTCTGAACAAGCAAGGATGGAAAAAAATCTGTTTCTACATTCCCATTGCCACCTCATCTACTATAGCAATATTGAAAAAGGAGATTATATGCTACAAATTCCTTTCCCTAACTGTATTGTTTTTTCTGTATTCCCGAATCCTACTAAATTCATATCTGATGCCCATATGAGTAATATAGATAGTGTGGTATAGTGGGTAAAATACTGGCTTCAGACTCATGGACTTTAAGTTCTGCCTGTGACAGATAATGACTCTGTGACCGTGGGTAAGTCAGTTAACCTCTGACAGCTCTCTAAGACATAATAATAATATTAACAGCTTGCATTTATATAGTGCTTACTATGTACCAGGCACTGTTCTAATAATACTTATTATTAATTGAGTAAATATTAGTAATGTTTGTAATATCTCATTTGATCCTCTCAACAGAAGGAAGGTACTAATATTATCCCCACTTTATAATAGAGATAATTCTTCATTATAATTCCTTTATAACGAGGAAACTGAGACATACAGAAGTTAAGTGGCTTGCCTAAGGTCATATAGCTAAGTATCTGAGGTTAGATTCGAACTTAGGTCTTCCAGACTCCTGACCCAGCACTCTCACCATCTATGAGCACCTTTCCAGAGGAACTTTCTCTTCTACAGAGGAGGTGTTGATCTGCATTGGAAGAAAAAGTTCCTGACTAGTAGATGTCTACACTGGTAGAATGACTGGTCTGGACACTAAACAAAGAAGTAATAACATATGAGAGCTGCTTATTACAACTGTAGCTGAAACCAGGCTGTGGTTCTGGGTCTGCTAGAATTAATTAGCATAATTATACAGTTGCTTCTTATTAAACACTAATAGGTACCAATTTCCTCTCTATTCTTACCCTGAAGACGATTCGGTACACTGGCAGCGTCCAGAGAGACCCCAGGAGCCAGCAGAACCCCACTTCTACCACTCCCTGGCTCCTTCTGCTGAAGTGGAGATGACTTCCTACGTGCTCCTTGCTTGCCTCACTCATCTTCCCAGTCCATCTACTGAGGACCTGTCGATGGCAACTCACATCGTGAAATGGCTCTCCAAGCAGCAGAATAGTAATGGGGGATTCTCTTCTACTCAGGTGTGGGACAGTCTTAAATATGGTCACCAGATCAAATAGCAAAAGGGAAAGAAGTCATTAGAAGGAAGATGGTGGAAACAAAATGAAATAAGACTATTTATATTGGCATTTTGGTGATAAAGTTCTGACGGTTGAAAAGGAAACTAATCAGGACCCATACAGCGATCCCCTCCCTATCCCATAGCACTACTATCTAATTACTTCTTTACACCTTCTTAAAACAATTTCATGTCACTAGGATTATGGGGCCTAGGGTGGACCTGTAGTTTCAAGACTTCCAAGAGTACTCTTCTTGAGGGAAATGAAATGACAGATCATGAAGAATCTAAGGAAGGAAATTCCTTCTTCCTTAATAGAAGAACTCAAGAATCTCAACCAAATTATCTTTATAAGGTTTTTAAACAATGTTTTATTTTTCCCAATTACATGTAAAGACAGTTTTCAACATTCATTTAAAAAATTTTAGTTTCAAATTCTTTTCTCCCCCCACCTCCCTGAGACATTAAGCAGTTTGATATTGGTTATCATTTGCAATCATGCAAAACACATTTATGTATTATCATTCAACCAAATTCTTCATGAAATTTGGCTTAGGGTAGGCTGTGTGTTTGACCCTTCCCATTCGTTCTCTTTTTCTCAAACTTTCTCTTTCAAACTGGCTTCTCTGAGCTACATTCCTTATACTTACATTTTATAGGGATATTCCTTATACTTTACAGCCATATCCCTTATTCTTTCATTATCCATTTATCATAATTTTGAATATCTTTTCTCCTTCTTGGAATCATTTTTATAGCTATAGCAAATAGGAGGCTGTAGGAGTTTGATATATCCCATGAAGTGTCATTGTGAAAAGTAGTTAGTGGCCAAGACCATGCATATTTTTTTAAATAGTACAGTGCCTGGCACATGGTAGGTACTTAATAAATATTTGATAAATGGTTGGTTTGGCACCATCAAATTAGTCAATTGTCACATACTTTACTCTGTGGCAAACATTGTGCTAAGCTATAGGGGTACGAAGAAAGGCAAAAACCCTGTCCTTGATGTCAAAATTTTCACATGCCAATGGGAGAGACACTTGTAAATATGTGAACATTAAAAATATATGGAGTAGATGGAAGGCAATCTCAGAGGGAAGACATTAGCAGCTGGAGGACTGGGAAAAACCTCCTGCAGAAAATAAGATTTTGGGCAGCTAGGTGGTACAGTGGTTAGAGTGCTAAGCTTGGAATCATGAATTCAAATCTAGCCTCAGACACTTACTAGTTGTGTGACCCTGGGCAAGTCACTTAACCCCAATTGTCTTCAAAAAGAAAGAAAGAAAACAGGATTTCACTTGAATCTTGAAAGAAGCCAGAGAAATGTAGAGGCAGAGGTAAGGAGGGAGAACATGCTAGGTAAGAGGGACAGCCAATGAAAAGGAACAAGATGACCTTTTTACAATTCCTTTTCTACCAGTATTGGTCTGTTATGGTGTGAAGAGACCTATAAGTAGGAAGGGACAAGGTTTTGAAAAATCATAAATGCCAAACAAAGGCCTTTGATCTTGGTAAGAGGGAGTCATTGGGATCTATGGAGTAGAAGAGAGGGATGAACATGGTCAGAATTACACTTTAGAAACATCACTTTCATAGTGGAGGAAAACTTGGAGAGGAGTTAAGAAAGGCTTGAGGTAGGAATATGAATTGGAAGGTTATTGCAATAATAGTCCAGGCAACAGGTGATGAAAGTGTGGTCTAGAGTGGTAGCTGTATAAATGGAGAGAAGGTGTAATGTGTGTAAGATGTGAAGAAAGAAATTCAATATTTGGCAACTGATTGGATATGTGGGGTGAATTTGAGTGAGGAGTCAAGGTGACACCCTCAAAAGGAATGGGAAATTTTGAAGAAGGGAGAATTTTGGGGGAAAGATAATGAATTCTCTTTTGGACTTGTTGAGTTTGAGATACCTAAGGGACATACAATGTGAGATACCCAGTTGGCAATGGAATAGTTCAGGTAGATCTGAGTCATCAACATAGAGATAACCATTGTACCTATGGGAGCTTGTGAGATAATCAAGGGAGACGATATAAATAAGATGGCCCAGGCAAAGGAGCCTGAGAAAGATCTATTGGATGTATAGGAGAACCAGCAGATTATAGTATCAAGAGAGAGGAGAAAGTAATTAAGAAAGAGAAGGAGATCAGTGCTACAGAGAGGTCAAAAAGAAAGCTTAACTGAGGAAAGACGATTAGATTTGGCCATTAAAAGATGCTTGGTAACTTTGGAGAGAGCAGTTTCAGGTAAATGATGAAGTCTAAAGGCAGATTGAGGAGGGTTTAAAAGAAAGTAAGAAAAGAAGAAATGAAGGAGTTTAGCCTCAAAGAGAAGAAGACATATAGGACAATAACTAGCAGAGAGGGTAGAATCGAATTTTTTTAGATTCTTTTTAGATGTTTTAAGAAGGAGGAAGATAAGAGCATGTTTTGAGGCAGCAAGGAAGGAGCCAGTAGATTAGGATAGATTGAAAGTGGGGGAATGATAGTGAAGGGGATCTACTATCTTCTAGGGAAGAAGGGAGTGAATGGGACGAAGAAGATGGGAGAGGTCAGCCTTGTTATCTGAGATAGGAGTAAAGAAGGAGAGAGTGAGTGGAGATGCCTAAGTGATGTGAGAGGAGGAAAAGAGAAAAGGAAGGACTCTGGGTGGATGATCTCAATTTTTCCCATGAGATATTGGGTCCAGTTTTCCTCTGAAAGGGTTTGGAACAGACAGTGAATCAGAGATATCAACTCACAACCCATGGGCTCAGCAAAACTCCTGAGTGCAGCCTGAACCAGATTAAAATACAATTAGGAAATGTTTATCAAAATAAGTAAAAATAGAATACAACACATATAATGTTAATTGATGATTCTCTAAGCCAACATGAGGTCAGTAGGGATCTATTTCAGCTTGTGTTTGACACCAGTGCCATCCATCAAATTCCAACCCTATCATTCCCCACAAAAACACCCACATTGTTCTTCTTGTAAGTTTTCTCTAAGTATAACCCAATTCATTGGTTTTGTAAAAATATAATTTTAGGTGAAGTGACTTATAAGGTATAATTCGGTCCATAGACAGAATTCCATAGTTCTCTCTCCTAAATAGGAGACATAGCATTTAATTTGTCCATCAACATCTTTTTAAAAATTATTATTCTAAATTTAGTAACTATTAACAAAAAGTCAAATAAATATAATTTAAAATATTTTACATAGATTCCAAATTATTTGCAATATGCCTGTAAAATGTACATATTAACTTGGAGTAAGACAGCATGGGTAGAGAACCATTCTCACAGGCAGGAAGACCTTGGTCAAGTCTTACCTCAGATGCCTGTTGACTCTGTGACTCTGGATAAGTCATTTAACTTTTCAGTGACCCAAGTCAGTCTCTTAGACTATAAATTGCAGGTACTGATTTGCATTGGTATCAGGAGTTTCCTCACAAAGAGTTCCCTGTGCCAGTGAAATCACAGATCCAGTTCTGAAACAAATCACCTTTATGACAGTAAATGCCAAAAACATCCTGTTTACTTCTGTGCCTCCTCCTGGTCACTTTTTTTAATGAATTTTAAAAATGTCAGCTGTAAGATAAAAGAGAGTCAAAGTATTTATGGGTATTTATAGGGGTATGAGAGAAGAGGTGGATTTGAAATTGAGCGGGGGAGAAATAGGCATTACTAAAAGATATATCCCTTCTCATATTTTTTTAATGCTTAATATAAGTAAGCAAATAAATTTTTAAAAATCCTCTGAGACATTCATTCTAAAGGTGAGTATGTGAACTTCATGCCTGTATTTTAGAAGATGCTTAAGTAGTGCAGATACCCTAAAATTATCCTGGCGGCATTCAACGTAGGGCTTTGGGATCCCATCCTCCAAATGTTTACCTCCCTGGGAACTCCCACGTTCATTTCTTCTAGGACACAGTGGTAGCACTCCAAGCCCTGTCCCAATATGGAGCAGCCACTTACAATAAGCATGGGAATGCTGCAGAGGTGACTATTCAATCTTCTGGAGGCTTTTCTGAAAAATTCCAAGTGGACTCTGCCAATCGCCTACTCCTACAGGAAGTCTCATTGCCAGAGGTCCCTGGAGAATACAATGCAGCAGTGAAAGGGGAAGGATGTGTGTATCTTAAGGTGAGATGCCTAATGGCAGGGTGGGGAGAGTCAACCTTACCTTTGAGATATGTTCATTCCTCTTAAGGAAAATCATGAAGAGAGCTGATGGGAGGTGATAATGAAGTAAATATCCTGGGGATACAGAGAAACTGACCCTGTTCTGAATGTTCTACAGACATCCCTGAAATACAATGTCCATGTGAAGAAAGAGGAATCTCCATTTCATCTGTTAGTACAGACCATTCCCCCAACCTGTGATTCTACAAAAGCCCATAAAACTTTCGAGATCTCATTCAATGCCAGGTAAAACCATCTGTCTTCACCTTTTGATTCAGAAAACTATAGTTCTCCACCACTTCATTAAGCCAAAGAGATGTAATTCAATAAACCTAGAAAGTAAGCTCTTGAATTAAATAAAATTGAATTAAATAATTAACTTATAATAAATAATACAAGATATTATAATTATAGAATACATATTATATAATTATGAACTATATAATTATGTGATCATATATTCTATAATTATAATAATATAATAAATAATAAATCAGAATAAAATTGAATAAAATATTGGAAGAACAGTATACTCTCAAATGTGAATAGTATAGATTGTGTAGAATGAGACTACATTAAATCTGTCTGCCTCTAGTCTGCACTATGACAGTTTATAGTATTCAACTTAAATTTTCTGAGAGGGAAAGGGATGTGTTTCTTTCCATAAGCTCTTAGTAGTTCAGAAAAGGAAGAGTTTGTTGTGTGAGGGTGGTTTGGGAAAGCTTTCAGAAGGAAGCAGAATTTGAATTAGACCCCAAAGGATTGGGAGATATTTGCAGATTCTAATTTCTTTCTTCCATGCATCCATAGTTACCAAGGAAGTCGTCCTGCTTCCAATATGGTGATTATTGATGTGAAGATGGTGTCAGGTTTCATCCCTGTAAAACCATCTGTGAAGGCGGTATGTACATCAAGAGCACAGGAAACCCTATATGGGAGGGCTATATGTGAACCCATCCTAAAACTACATCCTTGTCCAAACCCAGTGAAAATCACTGTAAATCTAAGACCTATTTTGCTTCTATGCCCAGAAAAGCCAGTTCAAGGACTATTTGTGTTCAGCATTGTGCCCATTACAGTGAGCTCTACAAGAAAAGCAAAGCACATTTTATCTCTTCTCATCTTTGTTCTTTTTGCAGTATAGTCCTTACCTAAAAACCCATTTGAGACTCCCTGTCCTGTTTTAGGAATGCAGCTCTCACTCTTTGCTTATTTCTCCTACTGATCTCTAAGGACTTACTTCATGTATTTAGTAATGTTTGTGACGTCTCTCACTTTTCTCAGCTTGTAAAATCTGGTTACCTGAGCAAGGCGGAAGTGAGCAGCAATCATGTCTTGCTTTATGTGGAAAAGGTGAGAGTCTTTCACCCTTACTCAAGAATGAACAATCCCATTAAATAAGAAACATCAAATCTGTTCTAGTTTAATATGAGAATGGCCTGCTGTAACTCATGTTAAAACTGGAGTATTTTCCCCCTCTTTTATAACATTTCAAACTTCTCTGAGGTTTGTTGGAAAAAATGGTTTATATCAGAATTAGGATATGTGGTTTTCCTGTTATAGGTCTTCCTGGGTTCTCTTCCTGGAATGGCCAATGGCTGCTTAGCTAAATGAATCATTTTAAGGGCACCAAGTAAAGAGGGAAGTAAACAGGGGTTAGTCAGTCTGACTTTGTTCCTCATTCTGAAACATTCACATAGAAAAAAAATCAAACATTCTATCTGTCTGGATGTTTTATGTGACTTTAAAGCAAGCAGGGCAGATTTCACAAGCTAAACATAAAAATCAGTCTCATCACTTTATTGTCTCATTTCATACAATGCCAAATATATGATATCTGGAAACGTTCAGGTGATAGACCTTTTTCACTTTTTTATCCCAAACTTTGCTGCCAGATGAACATTGTAAAGTTGGTAAGTCAGCAGAGTTTATGGATCAACCCTATTCTAGATGTTCTGGGGAAATAAAAAAATTGAAGGCAATACCTGTAACATCTCCTCTGTGACTAAATAATGACTTAGATATGAGGTATATAAGTCTATGTGTCTACACACACACACATATATACACACATACATATATAGGTATTAGGGATTATCATCTTATTTAGTCAATAGAAGATGGTTTGGGGAATTTCTCATTTATTGAAAAGGACAACCTACAAGAAGTATAATAGTTTAGAATTCTATTCTAGCACCCATTTTATCTTTCACTTATGTGGGATCATATAAGGATACTCGACTAGTTTGAAGATGAACTCTCCGTCCAACAATGGTCCCTAACTTGGTAGCTCTTTGCTCTCTACCATTTCTTCATTCTCACTTTTGTCTGTAAAACAAGTTAAGGCAGCCAAAAAGATGAAGAATGAGGGGAAGGAAAGCAGGGGAAGGAAGTCTCCATTGGTTGTTACTTATGCCTGTTTTCCCTTCTAGATGACCAATCAAGCATTATCCTTTTCCTTCACTGTGATCCAAGATATTCCAGTAAGAGACCTAAAACCTGCTGTGGTGAAAATCTATGATTACTATGAAACAGGTAAGTAAGTGCACTCTAAAAACACTAAACTTTCTACCTCTTTGATCCTCCACAGTCATTCCTTTTTCTTTCTTTTTTTTTTTGCCTATTGAATTAAATTTTATTTTTTCAAACAAACATCTGCCTCCTCTCCTCCCCTCTCTCCCCTCTTCCTATCCTCCATCGTAAATTGGGAGACCAAGAAAAACAAAACCCCTGTTACAAACACAGCAAGTTAAACAAAACAAATTTACACATTGGCTGTGTCCCAAAAAATATGTTTCCATCTCTACTGTGACTCCATCAGCAGGATGGACGACTGTCTACAACCGTCTGTGTTCTCTGTCAGGAGGTGAGTAGCGTATTCGATCATGAGTCCCCCGGACTCATAGTCAGTCACTGCCCTGATCAGATCTCTCAAGTCTTCCAAAGTTGTTCAACCTTACAATATTACTTTTGGTGTATAAATTGTTCTGGTTCTGCTCACTGCTTCCTGGTTTCTTCTTGGCTCATCTTTATTTTTCCTGTTTTTTCCAACTCTCTGGACCCCAGTTTCCTCAGAACATTGAATTTGAGACCTCTGAGGTCCCTAAGTTCTGGAATCCTATGATTTTACCAGAAATTCCAAGAGACAGCATTCTCAAGCAAAGGAAGCTAGACTTGGAGTCAGGCTTGGGCACTTCCTAGTGACCTTGAGCAAGTCACTGGATTTTTCTGATGTAATTTTCTCTGCTGTAAAATGGTTATACTTCTTGTACTCCCAACCCCATAGGGTTGTTCTAAACAAAGAACCTTGTATATTTTAAACCACTATAAGGTTAAATGCAGGCCATAAATTCAGCATATATTTAGTGCGTATTACATGTCATGCACCTAGGTTCTATGGGTCTTAGGCATCCAATATCACATATGCTCATGTGAGAAGTTAGATCAGATAGTGAAAACGCAAGATAATTAAGGGCATAGATGTGGTACTGGTTGCAAGGATGGGGTTGGTTGGGAGTGGAAAAGTCTTTCTCTCCACAAGGCAAGAAAGAGGGCAGTGAATTGGCAGTAGGGAGAATTCAAAACTCTACCCAAGTACACCGCTTGACATGTAGCTGGAACTTAATAAATGTCTTTTAAATTGGAATAACTTTGTAGTCTTTCCAGTCACCCACATTGGCGACCTAAGCATCATTCTTAACTACCACCCCCCCTTCATATTTAAGAAATGGCCAAGTCTGATTCATCCTCCGCAGTACATCTCACATCCATTGCCTTTTCTCTACTGATGTGGCAATTACCTTAGTTAAAGCTCTCTCTCACCTGGATCATTTCACTAGTCTTGTAATTGATCTCCCCAGTCCTGGTCAGGGAGCTAGGTGGGATGGTGATTGGAGTGCTGGGCCTGGAGTTAGGAAGATCTAAGTTCAAATCTGGCCTCAGACATTTACCAGCTGTGTGACAGTGGGCAATCTACTTCACCTTTCTCTGCCTCAGTTTCCTCATCTGTAAAGTGGAGGTAATAAAATCATCTCCCTTCCAAAGATGAGATAAAGCACCTGGTACCTAGTTAGTAAATGCACTTAATAAATTCTTGTTTCCTTCTTTCCAGCCTCAATTCCTAATCCCTAGGATTAGGGAGCAACCAGACTGATATATCTAAGCATAGTTCTCCTCTCAAGACTAACCTCGGGTCTTCTTGACCCCAGTCCCAGTGTTCTTTTCTGCTGCACCACTTAGCTCCCTCAGTATTAACAAAACAGCAGGCCCATCACCATAAGGCAGCTATAGAAAGAAGAACACTTCCACATTGACAAAGAGGAGAAAAGAGAATTTATATTCTTAGAGCATGATTCATAGGCCCCAAACCTACTGAAGTACTTTTGGAATTCAGCCAGTAATATGTTGAAGCAGAACAAATGGTTGAGTCATGTGGACTTGTCTGGAGAAATAGAGGGTTTAATGTGACTATTTGAAACCAAGTCGTTGCTACCAGCAACTCCTGAAAGGTCATTTTGAAGGAACTCAGACTTAGTGAGCAATGTAGAGCATACAAGGAGATAAAGGAGGCTATGTAACATCCCAGGACAGCTAGGTGGTGCCATAGTACCTAGAGTATGGGGCCTGGAGTCAGGATGACTCATCTTCCTAAGTTCAAATCTGGCCTCAGACACTTACTAGCAGCATGACCCTGGGCAAGTCACTTAACTGTTTGCCTCGGTTTCCTCATTTGTAAAATGAACTAGAGAAGGAAATGGCAAACCACTCCAGTATCTTTGCCAGAAAGTCCCAAATGGGGTCATGGAGAGTCAGATACAACTGAAACCATTCAGCAACACATTGCTGCAGGTGATAAAAGTTTCACAGCTACTAAAAATACCTAGCAAGGCCTGACTTGGTGGCTAAAATCATCCATCAGAAGTCTACAATTTTTCATGGATTGGTAGATGACAAATCTCCACAGCATAATTACAGACTGACCTCTCAGTACTTGGGAACTCAGCCTATAAACAGTCCTACACTCAGACCATTATCAAAACAAACAGTTGCCTGGACTGTTTTGCCCAGATTTAACACTGGTCCATTAAAAACTTAAGAACAATATTTTACATAGATGTTGCCAGCCCAAATATTCATAATCTTCTAACTACATGGCATGAAAAACTTTCAAAAGATATATATCAGGCTGGAGAAAATCATAGGAAAATGATTTTTTGTGTGCGAGGAAAATTGCACTGAAAAAAAAACAATCCTATCATCAAAACCACATGGGACAGGGTCAGGTTGACATCTCTATTGTCCTTTTTGCCACTGATCTTGTACCAGTAGCTATGCCAGGGATACTTTCCCTGAGCCTATGGGAGCAAAACTTATATCTTTTTTTAAAAAATTAAATTATTTTATTTGTTTTTAGTGTTCTACAACCATTTCCATATATCTTAGATATTTTTCCCTCCCTCTCCTTCAATTCTCTCTCCCTCCCTACTCCCTCCCTGAGACAGCGTACAATCTTATATAGGTTCTACATGTACATTCCTATTAAATATATGTTGCATAGAAGAATTAAAATGAATGGGAGAAACCATAAAACAAAACAAAACATAATACAAAAGAAAATGGTCTGTTTCCATCTGTGATCCAGTTTCATAGTTCTTTCTCTGGATGTGGAAGGCATTTTGCTTCAAGAGTCCACTGAGATTTTTTTAAGTCTTTGCATTGCAATGAAGTACAAAGTATACCAGAAAAATTCCTCGCACCCTGTGGTTGTTGCAGTGTACAAAGTTTTCCTGGTTCTGAAGCTCCTTTCAATCAGCATCAGTTCATAGAAGTTCTTCCAGGCTTCTCTTAAGTCTTCCTGTTCATCATTTCTTATAGCACAATCGTATTCCATTACATTCATATGCAACAACTTGCTCTGCCATTCCCCAGTTGATGGGTGTCCCCTTGATTTCCAGTTTTTGGCCACCACAAAGAGAACTGCTATAAATATTTTTGTACATGTGGGACCCTTTCCCATTTTTATGATCTCTTTGGGATACAGTCCCAGAAGTGATATTGCGGAGTCAAAGGGTATGCACATTTTTGTAGCCCTTTGGGCATAGTTCCAAATTGCTCTTCAGAATGGTTGGATCAACTCACAGCTCCACATGAATTAATGTTCCAACTCTCCCACATCTTTTCCAACATTCATCATTTTCCTGTTTTGTCATGTTAGCCAATCTGATAGGTGTGATGTGGCATCTCAGAGTTGTCAAAGGAATTAATGAAAAGAAATGCTAGGGAAAGTGGCCTAGCCCTACCAGATCTCAAATTGTATTATAAAGCAGCAATCATCAAAACCACTCGGTATTGGCTAAGAAACAGAGGGGTAGACCAGTGGAATATGTTAGGTATGCAAGACACAGTAGTCAATGAATATAGCAATCTACTGTTTGATAAACCCTAAGGACCCCAGCTTCTGGGATAAGAACTCACTGTTTGACAAAAATTGCTGGGAAAATTGGAAAACAGTGTGGCAGAAACTGGGCATAGACCAATGCCTGACGCTGTACATGAGAATATAAAGTTCAAATGGATGCATGATCTAGGTATAAAGATTGATACTATAAACAAATTAGGGGAGAAAGGAATAGTATATTTGTTAGATTTATGGAGAATGGTGAAATTTTTGACCAAACAAGAGACAGAGAAGATTATGAAGTGCAAAATGGATAATTTTGATTGCATTAAATTGAAAAGTTTTTGCACAAACAAACCCAATGTAATCAAGATTAGGAGGGAAGCAGAAAAGTGGGAAAGTTTTTGCAACTAGTATCTGTGATAAAAACATCATTTCTAAAATATATAGAGAACTGAGTCAAATGTACAAGAATACAAGACATTCCCCAAATGATAAATGGTCAAAGGATATGAACAGGGAGTTTTCAGAGGAAGAAATTAAAGCTATCTATAATCATATAAAAAATGCTCTAAATCACTATTGAGTAGAAAGATGCAAATCAAAACAACTCTGAGGTACCACATCACATCTATCAGATTGGTTAACATGACAAAACAGGAAGATGGCAAAGGTTACATCTTAATATTTGTACTTAATTACAAAAAGGATTTACATTAGTCACCTATGTAAAAAACAGTTTATAGAATATTGACTATGAAGGAATTATAATAACACAAGACTATTAATAGCTGGAAAAGATGAAATGAGATGATGATGTTGATGACGATGATTAAAATATTTATTGAATTGAAATGTAAGACCCACTTTCACCTTCAAGGAACTTACAACCTAGACATGAAAATTAGTCACGTGGACATGAAAAAGTAACTAACAAATTAAGACAATAATTCAGGCATAAATTAAGATTCCTTCATTTCCAGAATATCCTTGATATGATTCATCTAACTTCTGCTTGAATACTTACAGTGACAAAGAACTCATTGCTTACTGAGTCAGCTTGTTCCCTTTTTATACAACATCAATAGTTTGAAATGATTTTCTATTCAAGCCAGAATCCTCCCATCTATAATTCCCACCCATTGGTATTTCTGCTCTCTGGGGCCACGCAGAACATAATGCCTATATACTGGCTCCGTCCTGAGATCCAACCTTTCTCTCTCCTTGGATTTCCCATTTTCTCTGCCTCTTTAGATGCCAAGTGTACCTTGGATTTGTTTAACCCCACCCTGTGATCACTTTTGTACCAGACCTGAGCATTCATTCTAGGTGCCACCCTAAACCTGCCTCCCCGTATTATTGCGGTCATAATAACTAGTATATACTGTAGTTAATTTTGGCTGAACTTGGTTCAACCTAGGCATAAGTCATGTCAAGAAGCATTTATTAAGTGCTTATTATTTGCCAGGCACTGTAATAGTAAAGACCCCGATATACACAGAGGGGCCTGCTATCGCAGGCTCTTAGATCTGCTTTTCTAAAAGGAGAGGATCTTTTGAGGGGTCAACAATCACTTTAATCAAGTACATGTATCATTCACCTAATTCAGGGGAAAAAGTCAGCACCCTGAACTTCAGGGAAAATACAGAGAAATCAAAATTAACAGACAGGGCTTCCAGCTGTCTGACAGATCAACAGACAGATAACTGACCATAGGTACATAGTCACCAGAGAGAGATGGGGGGGCTCCTTAATGAGTCTCATCTGGCCAAAAACACTTCCAATAAGTGAGCCCCAAAGTAAAGCCTCACCTCAGAGTATTTATACATTTTTAAGAGAAAGAGGGCATCACAGCCCTTGAGAACCAGTGTCTCATGAACAAAAGGTGTGAGCCTTTCTACAGATCCCTCTAATCAAAATCCTCTTAATTGGCAGGCCC
>JAQQSK010002362.1:0-223147 GCA_028658325.1 Potorous gilbertii | reverse complement strand
GAAAAAAAAAGTTTCAAGAGTTACAAATATTGTCTTTCCATGTAGGAATATAAACAGTTCAACTTTAGTAAGTCCCTTATGATTTCTCTTTCCTCTTTACATTTTCATGCTTCTCTTGATTTTTGTGTTTGAAAATCAAATTTTCTTTTCAGCTCTGGTCTTTTCATCAAGAATGCTTGAAAGTCCTCTATTTCATTGAGTGACCATTTTTTCCCCTGAAGTATTATACTCAGTTTTGCTGAGTAGGTGATTCTTAGTTTTAGTCCCAGGTCCTTTGACTTCTGAAATATCATATTCCACATCCTTCTATCCCTTAAGGTAGAAGCTGCTAGATCTTGCGTTATCCTGATTGAATTTCCACAATACTCAAATTGTTCCTTTCTAACCACTTGCAATATTTTCTCCTTAACCTAGGAACTCTGGAATTTGGCTACAATGTTCCTAGGAGTTTCTCTTTTTGGATCTCTTTCAGGAGGTGATAGGTGGATTCTTTCAATATTTGTTTTGCGCTCTGGTTCTAGAATATCAGGACAGTTTTCCTTGATAATTTCATGAAAGATGATGCCTAGGCTCTTATCATGGCTTTCAGGTAGTCCCATAATTTTTAAATTGTCTCTCCTGGATCTATTTTCCAGGTCAGTTGTTTTTCCAATGAGGTAGTTCACATTATCTTCCATTTTTTCATTCCTTTGTTTTTGTTTTGTGATTTCTTGGTTTCTCATAAAGTCATTAGCCTCCAACTGTTCCATTCTAATTTTTAAAGAACTATTTTCTCCAGTGAGCTTTTTAACCTCCTTTTCCATTTGGCTAATTCTGCTTTTTAAAGTGTTCTTCTCCTCATTGGCTTTTTGAACCTCTTTTGCCAATTGAGTTAGTGTATTTTTCAAGGTGTTATTTTCTTCAGCATTTTTTGGGTCTCTTTTAGCAAGCTGTTGTCCCACTTTTCATGATTTTCTTGCATTGCTCTCATTTCTCTTCCCAATTTTTCCTCTACCTCTCTTACTTGATTTTCAAAATCTTTTTTGAGCTCTTCCATGACCTGAGACCATTGAATATTTATTTTGGATATTTGGGATACAGAAGCCTTGACTTTTATGTCTTTCCCTGATGGTAAGCATTGTTCTTCCTCATCCAAAAAGATGGGAGAAGATATCTGCTCACCAAGAAAGTAGTCTATGGTCTTATTTTTCCCCCTGTTTTGGGCATTTTCCCAACCAGTTACTTGACTTTTTGGTCCTTTGTCAAGAGTAGAGTATACTCTGGAGGTCTGTAAGATCTCAGTTCCTCCAAGGTGGTACAATCAAGCATGTACACTAGTCTGGGAGCAAGTAGAAACTTTTTTGCCCAGAATCTGAGTATTAGAGTTTCCTCTTCACAACCACCTAGCCTCCAGTTCTGTCAAGACAGCATTGGGGGCTGAGATTCAGATAAGCTACAAGGGCAGGGTCACCATTCAGTGTGAGATAAAGAGATAAAGATCAGCTGCTCAAATCCTTCAGAAGTATTAGATGGGGGCAGGGCCTCTACATAACTGCTCAGTTCCCCCAGGAGTTTTATGATCCAACAATGGATGTGGGCCACTGTAGGGGCTGCTGTGGAAGCTGCTGCAGCCTGCCCCATATGGCCGCCACCTGAGGCTAGAGTTATTGGAAAGCCCTTCTCCTTTCTCAACCAGCTGAAAAAACCCTATCACTGACCTTGGGTGTTGTGGGTTGAGGTAGCTGCCAACTACTGCTACTGCAACTGTGGTTTCCACCTCCAAGGCCTCCTCTTGTCCTCCTCCCAAAGCCACACCACGCTGCCAAGGCTGGGCTGGGCTCTGCTCCACGTCCTATGTGACAGACATTTCCCATCAGCCTTCCAGGCCACCCTTTGCTGGAAATCTCCTCCATTCCATTGTTCAGTGACTTCTACTGCCCTAGAATTTGTTGAGAGTCTTTCTTTATAGGTATTTTGTGGGCTGTGAAGGAAGAGCTAGTATATGTGCATCTTTCTACTCCACCATCTTGGCTCCACCCTTGAATTGAGTTTTTGAGAAAAGTAGAGACTATGAGGCAGAGGTGAGGAGAAAGTATATTTTGTACATACAGAAAAAATATCTTAAAAGTACAATGATGGGAGATTGAATGCCATATTGAGAAACAGCAATAATGCCTCTATAGACTGGAGATTATGTGAAGAAGAGTAAAATAAAAAATGCTGACAAGTGCTTTAAATGACAGTGTATTTTGTATTTGATCCTATAGGGAATGAGGAGTTGTTGAGCCCGTTCCAGTGAATGACATGGTCATAATGATGCTTGAAGAATATAATTTTGCTTATAGAATGGATGGGAAAGGGGAAAGACCTAAGGCAGGGAATTGAGTAGGAAGCTATGGTGATGATCCAAGTTGGAGATAATGAGGGCTCAAACCAAGGGGATGGCCATGTGATTGAAGACAAAAGGATAGCTTTAGAGATGTTGCAAAAGCAGAATTGATAAGATTTGGTCATTCATTAGATATATGGGGTGAGGAAAAAATGAGTGAGGAGTCAAGGGAGACTCCAATATTGTGAATCTGGGTTACTGGAGGAAATGGTGATAAATCTGACAGAAATAATGAAGTTTAAAAGAGGGGTGAATTTGGGGAGAAGAATGAGCTCTATTTTGGACAGGTTCATGGGGTGAACCAGCATCCCGGAGCACCAGGGTTCCTCATTACAAATCCCTTTGGCTCTTATTATTTCCTTTACGCATTTTCTTGCACATACTCCTACCACTTTCAAACCTTTCTAGGACTCCCAGTGAGGATGGTAGCAGGGGTCAGCTTCCTTAGAAAATTTAAATCTCAAATACTTCCATTTCTTTTTCACCTAATTCACTAGGGTCATTACTTTTCTGCAAGACTGACATTTTTGTTAAATGATCATTTCTTGTAGATATTTCTTGTGCCTGACCGGGTGAGAAAACAGTATAATAAAGGCCATAGACCATGTCCAGCTTGTGCAACTACTCGGAGAGAATCCAGCAAATTCCATAGTGAAAACCCTATAGGTACTAAAAGCCATTTTCCAACTAATCCAGGCCTTTTCTACTCTTTTAAAAGGTGATCTCCTCAAAACAATCTTTTAGAGCACTTAAAACTCAAAGTATTTTACACACTTTACTTACCTTGTTCCATCCTCAGCAACCCTTTGATGTCAGTAGTACAAATTATATTTCCATTTTACAAATGAGGAAATGGAGACTTCGGGAGGTCAATCTAATCTTCTGACTCCAAGTCAAATCTATTTCTACCATACTGCAGTGTCCTTAGACCAGCTCATCCTATGCAGGTCTAGATTTATCTGGGTTAGTAGAGTATATACTGTTGGAGAAGGATCATTGGGGTCATTATGCAAGCCAGGCTAAGCCATGGTTCTAGCAAGTTCTGGGTTCCCCGGGTTCATTAGGAGATAACATTAAAGTGAAGTTAAACAACTAGGGGAGTGTGAAAAATCTATTTCATGTACAATGAAATACACACTTAACATATTTGTACAATGTATAATGAAATCCATGTATAATGGCAAAGACTTCCTGTGAGGGAACAATCTAGTGAAAAAGCCTAGGGTCAGGAGATGGAGTATTCTGTGGAAAAGTGAATGGCAAAGATAAATATCCCACATGATGTGATATAAGTATTCCAGACCATAGGTATTCCAGTAGAATGTGACAAATTCAAAAAAACCCCAAATAAGCACCAAGTTCCAAAAACCAAAACCAAATCCACAAAAAAAAAAAAACCACCATACTTCAGGAAATAACGTCTAAAAGAAAATTGGTCAGAATTTCTGAATCTAGACAACAATGAATTAATTGACTTAATCCACAAATTTATTCTAGAGGGAAAAATCCCATCCTTGAAACTCCTAGGCACACAGTGGTTAAATTTTTATAATTTTAATACCTAACAACAAATTTTGCAAGCAGCTAGAAAAAAGGATATCAATTTCAACATTACAAAATTATTCTTTAAAGATATGAAACTGGAGAAGCAAAGGAGCTCAACGTTCAACCCAACATAACAGACCCTTCAAGGCAGATCCTAATCGGCAATGAACAGAGATGAAACTTTAGCAAAAGAGGCATTCTTTAGGGGAAGAAAGAAGTCATCAGAACATTGCAAACACTCCAAACAAAAGAAACACAAGAAAAAAAATAAATACAATTATCTAGAAAAGATTAAGAAGCAAAACTATCTCTCATGTCTATAGTCTTTAAAAAAAAAAGAAATTGGCTAGAGGAGAAAAAGACAATAAAAAGGAATCATCAAATGACAAAAAAAAATCTAAGGATTTAAGGGAATCAGTAATTAGGAGAAAAGAAGAAGGAAAAGGTATTTTAGTACTTCTGAGTAGTAAATCTCCCATGCCTGCTATAACTTCTTTTATAGGAGGTGAAACACAGTGTGAAGTGGGGGCTTGAGGTGGGGGAAGTGGAGGTGTTGGTCATGGGTGGTGGTAGGGTCACCATGCTGGTGCCAGATTTAGTGTGGACAATTGATAAGCTTAGCCCACTACAACTCAGAACTCTTGAACTCAAATGATCCATTGGCCTCAGCTTCCTCAATAGCTGGGATTATAGGCCTGTGCCAGCACATCTACCTAAAAAGAACAGATTAAAAATATATATAATTTTAAACATAGAAGATAAACAAAATTAAGGCTGCTAGGTGGCACAGTGGTTAGAGCTCTGGGCCTGACGTCAGGATGACCTGAGTTCAAATCTGACTTCAGACTCTAGTAAAAGTCACTTAAGCCTGTCTGCCTCAGTTTCCTCATCTGTAAAATGAGCTGGAGAAGGAAATGACAAACCACTCTAGTATCTTTTCCAAGAAAACCCCAAATAGGGTCACAAGAGTTGGGCATGACAGCACGAAAAATTAAAATTATTACAAAATAGGAAATCTGCTTTGCTATGACATCATATCTACCAAAAGCCAGAGGAAGCCATGGGAGTACCTATTGATATAACCCTTTTGAAATCTGGCAACTAGGAAGCTACATGAGTTGCTTGAACTTTAAGTCATCCAAGCCAATTAACCAAGCCTTCTCAACAAATCTGACTCTCTCTGAGCCCCCTCACAGCCCACATGGTATGGGATTCTGAGAGATATCACAGCACGCTTATTTCATTTGCAAATGACATGAAACTGGGAGAGAGAGCATACATATTGGCTATCACAAATTAAGCTAAAAATTTAACACACATATAAATGTAAAGTTCTAAACAGGTTCAAAAAATTAACTTTCAATCCAAGATAAAAGATGTGTGGCTAAACACAGCAAACTCCCCTGGTTCTCCTGCCAATCTCACTGCTCCTTCTGAGTATTCTTTCCTGGATCTCCACTTTGTGTGCTCTGCCTGGTTTCAACTCCACTGAACAAGATGTCCCTCCCAAGGTAAGCTCAAACTCATCACCACGCTGCTAACTCAAACCTTGATGGACACCACCAAAGACTGGAGGATTGGTGGGTAGAGTACCAAACTCCTCCCAGTTTCTATCCTTTATACAAGGCAGTAGTAACTGTATCCTTAGTTCACTCCACTTTGCATCTGCCACTGTGCCCGGTTTCAACTCCATAGAACAAGATGCCTCATGACAGCTACCTCCTGATGTCCCCTCCCTCCCACCCATGCAATGCTTTCTTGCCTCTCTTTGTGTACTGTTTCACCCATTGAATTATATAAGCTCCAAGAGATCAAGGACTATCTTTTCATTAATTATGTCCCCGGCATTTAATACAGTGCTTGGCATATAGTAGGAATTTAATAAATGTTTATTGGATTGAATTGGACTGGATTGTATCTTTATCTACTTTATGCCCACTAACTATGAGTGTAACACTAGGTTCTCTTCTAGGCTTCCTTTTCTTCTTCCTCTATATTATTTCACTTGGTGATCTCATCAGTGCCCCTGTTTAAAAAAAAAATAGGAAAAGTACCTATATGTTAAAAAAATTTTATAGCAGTTCTTTTTGGGATGGCGAAGAATTGGAAACAGAAGGGATATCCATTAATTGGGGAATGTATGAACAAGTTGTGGCATATGATTGTGATAGAATACTGTTGTGCTATAAGAAATAGTGAGCAGGATAGTTTCAGAAAAGCCTAAAAAAGTCTTAATGTGAACTAATGCAAAGGTAGGTGAGCAGAACCAGAAGAACACTCCACAGTAACTGCAATTGTGTTATACTGATCAACTGTGAAGGACTTGGCTATTCCAATCAACACAAGGATCCAAGACAATTACAAAGGACCCATAGAGGAAAATACTATCCACCTCCTGAGAGAGATCTCAGGAACTCTGAGTGAAGTTTAAAGCATACTTTTTTTCATTTTCTTTTGCTTTTTATTGGATTTTTTTGGCAACATGGTTAATATGGAAATGAGTTTTACATGACTTTACACATATAATTGATATCATACTTCTTGACTTCTCAATTAGTAAGGGAGGGAAAGAATTTGGAACTTTAAAACATTTTTTTAAAAGAATGATAAAAAATAAATATTCCTAAAAAAAGAAAATAAAATCTCATTGCATTTCAGGATTGAAGGAGATTTTTTCCATACCTTTTTTCCTTTCTGTCTCCTAGTGGGAGTAAATGTTTTCAAATGACCCAAGTCTCTAGGGATTTAGCTATTTTCTTCACTTTTGACTTCACCCAAACACAAATAACTGACAAGAAAATCAAATCTAGTACAATGAAAGTGAACCCAGGAAGTAAGATCCTGGGGCTTTCCCACACTCCATGAGTTCCATTCCATGTTGGTCCCATTTTGCCTCCCTTCTATCTACAACTTCAGTAATATCTCCTTTTATATCCTTATCCCCTAAACAGACACACATGGATGGCTCTGGTTGACTTTTCTTCTGTCAGTGTCTTGCATCACTACTATAACACCAAAAAAATAAACCTGTTTTATGGAGAACTCACACAGGACAATGGTTCGCATGGTGGCCAGAAGAAGCAATACAAGGACTCTCTCAAGGTCTTGCTTAACAACTTTGGAATTGATTTGTGATACGGGAGACACTGGCTCAGCCTGATGTGCCCACATCAGAAAAGGTGCTATGTTCTATGAGCAAACCAGAATTGAAACAGCTCAAAGGAAACACAGATGCACAAATATAGAGTATCTACTCCAAATATTCACCAGATTATTTTTTCTAGACCTGTGGTAGAGCATTCTGAGCTGATCTGATCAGTCACAATCAGACACATTGAAACTTGACTCTAGCACAATGATGTCATTTGGTCCTCTTCTAGAATGAAAGACAACAACAAACCAAAGCTCACTTCAAAATTCAAGGTGATATTGATGCATGAATTTTTGCCTGTAGAAGTAAGATTAAGTAATTTATTGCTTAGTTTATACATCTAAGTACTCTAGAAAATTAAGTCTATAACTTGCAGAGAAGGCATTGACCTACACTGTTAAAGGGATTTTCCTTATCTAGGATTTGTCTGTGAAATCACTGGTACAAGTCCTATCCCTACCCTCTTGCTGTAAAACTAGGTTCTTTGTGAATGTTCAAATGCATATTTGAAGTAAATTGAAAGAGAAAACCTAGGCGAAAGGAAGTCTTTCTCCTAACATATTTTTCTGAATCCAGGATAACATCTTGTATGCCATTATGTGAATGTTATATTTGACTACAGTTACAGAGTATAATTTATTTCCTTTATTTAACATTCTTGAAATTGGAACATTCCTGAAACTTACTTTAAAAAATTCAAATGTATTCAAATGCACTAAGTTAAATACTTCTAAATTTGCCACAAATAATTTAATACCCTTAAATAAAGTCCTCAATCTTTGATAGCATTAAACTATTAGGCCAAGAGGACTTAGGCAAAACTGCCAAGTTTATGCTCAGCATCCTTGACCTCTCCTTTCTTTGCCTTCCCTTCCGAGGCAACTACTCTTGGGGTGGTGTTTTTTTTCCCCTTTCTGAATCCAAATCTGTTCACTCCTCTTCCACAGACAAAATTTCTTCTCAGAAAGCATCTGCTATGACATTGCTTAGCCTAAAACCCTTCCATGTTTCTCTCTTCTTAAAGTTCAAACTCATCTACTCAGTGTTCAAAGCCCTTCACAATCTGAAACCTTCCTCCCTTCTCAGCCTTATCTCACTCCTCTTTATGGCTTTTTTCCTAGTAAACTATATTACTCGATATCTCCCTTACATATCCAGTACTTCCCCATGTCTATATTTATACTCATAATGCTCCCTCTTCTTATGATGGTCTCCCCTTTGTCCATCCACATATTGAATTACTACCTGTCATTGGTGTGTGTGTTCATCCTTCGTTGCTGAAGAAGACCATGCCATCAGGGAAATGATGACATGACTTGCACTTGACTTTGTTTTGAGTGAGGGAGGGCTGTGCAGGTCACCAGCCTCATTTCGTCTCCAGAGTTATCTGAATCCAGTGACCAGATACTCATCAGGATGACTGGAGATGACCCAGGATGAGGTAATTGGGGTTAAGTGACTTGCCCAAGGTCACATAGCTAGCTAGTGTGTCAAGTGTCTGAGGTGAGATCTGAACTCAGGAGAATGAACCTGTCATTTAAGGTTGAGCTCAAATGTCATGTCTAGAAAGCCTTTTCTGAATTCTCTAATCTGTTGTCAATTTCCACTTCTCCCCACCTCAAACAGCATTTTGTATCTCTCTTATGTACTTATCAATTCAACACTTATTGAGTACAGACTAAGGGCCAAACGTACTTAACATATATTAACAGCTATGAGTATCCTCCTACTAGACTATAAGGATATCTAAACTTTGTACCTTGATCTGGCACAAAGGGAGAAATATTCATTGAATTGAGATGTCATTAATATTTTAAATTAGGACTTAATTCACTCCAGAATGTTTGTTTTGAAGTTTCTAAATTTAAAAACAACAATAAAAATGACATTTCCATACAAATAGCAGAGTATTTTAAAATAAATATTCTGAAATTTTTTCTGTTCTCTTCTGTGCATGTTTTTAAAATATTACAATAGCCTGCTTTTTTGGCATTACTCCCTGTCCCTCCCCACTCTGCCCCATTAAAAAACCTAAAGAAGCTGAAAAAAATAACTTAGCAAACAAGCAATAGTCAAGAAAAATTAATCCATGTAATGGCCATGTCCAAGACCACACGTCCCTGTACCTTGTGTCCATTCCCTCTCCATCAGGATGTGAGTGACATGACTCACCACAGATCCTCTGGAGACATCATTGGGTCATTGTATTGGTCAGAACTTAAGTCTTTCAAATTTATTTTTCTTTACAACATTGCTGTTCTGTTCTTATTCTACTCACTTTACTCTCAGTTCCTACGACCTAGGATTGGCTGAACATCATTTCTTACTACACAGTAATATGCCATTACATTCATATACCACAATTTGTCCAGCTGTTTCTCAGTTGTCCAAGAGACGTTCTCTTGAAATAATATTTCCCTTAGATTATATCTCTTTTCTTTTCCCTTAGTTTTTAATCCCACTTTCAGGATCAGGGAAATTCTGCTTCTATTTTGTTCCCATTCTCTTAACCTCTCCCTTCCCTGTCCCTGTTTGTTTCCCTGTTGAATTTGATTTGATTTATTTATACACCAAACTGTTTACATGTGTACACAATGAACTTTTTTGTCCTTCTCAGAAAAGAGCTAGATTCATCTGATGCTCACTCAACCTTCCTCCTTTTATATTTGTAAATCTTTTCTCTCAAGAACCTTAATAGTAAGAATTAGCAAGTTCTACTCCTGTTTTTTCTCCTTTCTACGCCAGTGTATTCCTTTTACCTTTCCTTATTTTTTTCCTCTTCAGTACCTCAGAACAGAATCCACCCTAAGGATCTCTCTTTATTTAACTCCCTCATTAACATTTAAAGACCTTAAGGTTCTGAAGGGACTCCTGATTCTTCTTGCCTTATTAGAATGTTAGCACTTTATCATTGCTCAAATAAATATATCTTCCTAGATTTCTCTGCACTCTTGGGTTTGCATGTCAAAGTTCTTTCAAACAGAAATATTTGAAAAAACCTCTATTCTATTAAATTCCCCAACCCTCCCACCACCACTCCCAGGATGATATACAGCTTCACAGGTTATTATGAAAATGAACTTACAATTTTTGTCTTTGGGAATAGTGTATTCTAAAATCTCTTATTTTTAGCAAAAGCTTCCAGGTTTTATATGATCCCAACTACAATTCTTTAATACATTTATGTTTATTTCTTCTTTCTGAAAGCTTGCAACAATTTTATAACTTTGACATGGGAACTCTGACTTTTGGCTATGGCTTTCCTGGGACTTTTCCTTTTGAGATTTCTTTCAGGAGAAGATTGATGGATTCTTCCTCTCTTTACTTGCATCTGGTTCTAATAAATTTGGATAGTTTTCCTTTACAAATTCCTGAAATGTAGTTTTGAGACTTTTTAACATGGTTTTCAGGGAGGGGTTTTTAGTCCTTACGTTATTCTCAAGTCATTTAAATTATTTGTCATTCTTAAATGATCTCTCCTGCATCTGTTTTCCAGCTTAGTTGTATTTAATATTAGATACCTTAGCTTTTTTCAACCCTTCAATATTGTTAGAATATTTCTTTTTGCTTCAAAGTCATTGATTTTTGTTTGATTTACTAGTTATCAGATATTCCGTTTTTCAGGTATGGTTTACCACTTTCTCTTTGAAGTTACTTAATCTTTCTCTTTTTTCTAGAACTTTTATTTCATTTTTAGTCACTTGCTTCATTTCTTCTATCCATCTAGATATTCATTTTATCCTTGGGGAAATTAATTATTTTCCTTTGGATCTCTTGCTTACATTTGTTATAGAGTTTCTCTTCCTTTAGGGGGATTTTTAGATTTGCAATAATTTTTTAATAGTGATTGGTGTTTCATCTGATCTACTCACCTTTTCAGTGTTAGTTCCAACATTAGGACTTTGTTCCAAGGCCAGGCTCTACCACTTAACGTTCTTTTCAGTTGGGTGGTAGCCATGTGTGGTCTTACCCTAGGTCAGTTGGCTCTTGCACTGACCTGTACCTCCTGGGGTTTTGCGGTTCAGGGAGGTGTACATACTGGGCCTTTTCTGGACTCTCCAGTCAGAGCATTAGGGACCTCAGAGACTTTAGACCCCAGCTATCACAATTTGAGCTTTGTGGTCCAACACTAGCCGTTACCTGCTACAACTCCCTGGGATTTTCTTCCTAAGGAGAGTTCTTTTCTTTTGCTCTCTCTGGACATGGAGCCTTTCAGTATAACATGTCCTATCTCTGGTACATGATGATACACACCAGGCTTTGTTGGAAATCCCCCCTTTCCTATTTCCTATGAGTTTCTTTTTATGCATTTCTGGAGTAAAAGAAATCATTTGCCATCGCTTTCATTGAATTTCTTTTTTCCTTTCATTAGATTTCTAGATCATTAACTTCAGGGTTTTGCTAGAGTGAGTTTATGGGAGTTTGGTAGTCTGTCTCCTATTTAGGCAGCTATATTGGCAAGAAGTTCTAGTCTAGAGTATTTTAAATTCCAACTCTAATTGGGATTTGGATGACTTTGATGCTAGTTAAGATAAAGCTAAGTAAACAGGGCCATTTTGAGGGAGAAAGTTCCCTTTCCTGTATCCCTGAAACCACACCATATAGATGTTATACACCTATCTTTACTCTAATAAGGCCAATCAATCTTATATGAAGCAAGTCCTATTTAGAGTCAAATATTTTCAAAAATCAAATTCCTAACTACCTATCTCCTTAACCAGTGCTAATTGGCTAATGCAAACATGACAAATGTTTAATCTTAATTTGTAGTGTGGGTAGAATTATGTGCCTTGTATTAATTACCTAGTGTCAATGTTTATGTAATTATTGTCAAAATGCTGAGGCACCAATTTGGTCAATTTTTTTTCTTGATCTAAAGGCACAGTAGTGCTTTCATGAACAGTTTACATGAATGTGGAACTGTGTGGTTATGGTAAACTAGCTTGCAAAATGATGTTTTTCTTGCCTGCAACTTGGGTTTTGCACAAAGATCTGCCAAGATGAAACAAAATTTAATGGCAAATTTTAAAAGTTCAAGGTAGAATTAAACACCAAGAAGTTCCTCTGATAAAATATCAATTTTGCATATCTCAGCATTTATGAAATTAAATGTACTTTATATACTTAGGATTTGTATAGCACTTATGAAAAGGTAAAACTTTCTTGCAGATATTATCTTCAAAAATATCCCTGAGGGGTACTGCTTTTCCCTTTTAACAAATAGAAAATATGAAAACAAATAAGCAAATAAATAAATTTTTAAAAAGCAAATAGGAATCCTTATAATGAAAATCTGAAAGAATTTAATCCTCTTTTTAGTAAACAAAATAGAAATGGAACATGGTAGAGTAAAAATTCACTATACAAACAAATTTTTTTTAGTTTACTTTCATTACTATTACTCTTTAAAGTATCACTTAAATATACATATTTTAGTAGGAGGAAAATGGCGTAGACCTTAATGGATTTCTATAATTTGGGGGTTTTCACTCAGCTGCTGAGGCAAGGAAATATCGCCTGGTCCGGGACTGATGAAGGACTAAATACAAAGAGAGGCTTCCAAAAAAAAAGAGGGGAGAACAAACACAATGAGCATTTAGACACAGTGTTCTAGAAACAGGTCTAGAACATTCTTCCCCTCTCCAGAGGAAATGATAGAATTATTTTTTTTCTCTTCCTTTTTTGATCAGGTTGCTAGAAACTGTCCTGAAATACATAGCTATACTCTTAGAATTCCTTCATATTCAATCATCAGACTATTGAACAGATTGATGAAATAAAGACTTTTGGTAGTTGAATAAAAGTGTTGGGATGTAAGCTCATTCTCTGTAGGTTCACTGAAAGCATCCTTATTAAATCTCAAGTTGCAAGGAAGATGAGGATGTACATCATCTTATTCGCACATGATTTTTAATCTCCTCAGCCAAGTCTCTATTATTTTTGAAAACTTTTTATTCAATGTAGCTTTAATATCATGCAAGCTTGAAATTATGTCCATTAAAAAGGTTGTTCTTAAATTTTTATTTATCATGTTATACCTCACTATTCATGGGCTATACTAATGTCATCTTCTATAGTAATAGAGTGATTCTTGGACAATATATTGGTTGAAATTATCTAGGACATTTTGAAGTCTGTGTTGGTAGTATGAGAATTTCTCACCTCTCAACCCATGAGAGCATGCTCCTGATGTATAATTCTAACCACTAAGGTAGGTCTTGCTGGAGATTGGTGCTAAATTGTTAGGCTTCTGTGATAAACAACACAGTTCCTTGCATAACCTACATTGATCATTAAATTGGGCTCCTTAAAGATAACTTCTATAGTTTTCAGTGGCAATGACCTGGTCCTGAGTTGGCCTAATAAAGTCCTCCATTTTGACAAACAAACCTATGTGTGTCATTTTTTCTATTCTTTGTTACTATATTATTGATTGAGTCCACACTGATGTCACTCATGAAGGGCATATTTTATTTCACTCTTGGATCTTCATTATTTCATAGGCTTTATCCAGGAAAACCACTCTTCATTATATTCAACAAATCCAATGGTACATACCCATTATCATCCTGTACAGTCTTGTTCAGTTAAAAGATACTTGCTTATTCCAAAAGTATATCAAGAGGTATATATCATGTGCTTGAAGAGCATTTATCAATATTCTTCTTCCTTTTGGAGATGGAAATGTTCATCTTTCTATAGCTGTCTTAGCATGACAGGCCCTATGTTTTGTTAATATGGTACTGGTTTTTAATAGAGTTCTTTCCTAATCCACAGTCTATTTTATAATTTGGAAGGTGTACAGTAAGCATGATATTACACAGATGTTAATTACTTTAAATTTGTTTTTTTTCTAATTGGCTTTTATTTCAGACTTCTTTCTCCTTGATGTCTTTATGCTCAATGTAGTTATTATATCTGGAAGAAATCAAAGTATTGGTAGGCAGTACCTTTATCCTTCATTCAATGTGATTTCTGAATTCAAGTTTAAGCCTTGAGTGTCTATTTTCCCTTGTGTGTCAAGAATTCTGTACTTATTAAGTTAAGATATTTTTATATCATGGGAGAAAGATGATACAACATGAAGGAGTTGTTTAATTTGGTTTTCAGTAGACCCATATAGTTTGATGTCAGTCATAAGTATCAAGTGATTAATAATATGCATTGGTTGGTCTCCTTTAATTTAGAAACCATACTTAATCTCAATAAGAAGAAATTACAATGGATTTAAAGCTAGACAAAATCATATAAGGTTCAAGTCATTTCCTGTAAAACATTATACTTTATATGAATTTTTCTTGATGTTATTCTGTTGGTGGCATATTTTAAATAAAGAATAGTTTTCCATGTGGATATCAAGCAGGCTAAGTATTTTTACTATGCTTGGTTATATTTTCTATATTCATATAATATGAATAAAACATGAATTTGGAACTGTGTTAAAAAAAAGTTACACTAATCAACAAAGCCAATCAATATGTTATGGTAATTTCAGGCAGCTTGTTTTCTCTTGAGCCACTCTGCAATAGTACCATGCTATTTCAGGACTCTACAAGGAATCTACCACATGTTGGTTCAAACTCCTTTGTCTTGCCATGTCTTATTGGGGTAGAATTCGGGCTCTGTAACAGAGGGCTTACCTCAATTCCCTCCACCCTCATCCCTGCTACTATCCTTCCACATGGTAGAATTAAGATCTACCGCTTGTTGCAACAGGATGCTGGGGAAAAGATAGGGATGGAATGGGCCAACAGACTAAAGTGGGTCACATAACACAATCCCTTCAGTTGGTTTGTGTGTCTTGCCAGAGCTAAAAGGTTGATAAGGGAGAGCTGCTGAATGAGCACCTTCTGTTTGGTTATTATCCACTCAACTCATAAGGCAGTTACCTTGTGGTACTTCTTGCTTTCTTATCCTCTGGAAACAGCTGTAATTACCCTTTCTCTGACATATAATTCCTCTTTTTGTGGAGGGGGGGGTAGTTATTAGGATTGGAGAAAATACTTATTCATGCATCTTGTTAGATGCATAACCTGGAAATGTATACTGATCAAGAACTCATAAAAGACACTCAAATCTACATGGGTGAGGCCAATTTGCCCTTTCAAGCATAAGAGAATATGCCTTATACAGAAAACTACATTTAAAATTCAAGTATAAAAGCAAGATAGTTTCTCCCCTCTAAGTATGCATATTTACCTGTGGTTTTATATGTTTTTAAAGTATGGAACTCTAATTTCATTGATATTAGGAACTCCTGGTGGGGAAACCTCCAATACAAATGTTGATCAGCAATTGTTTATAGTCTTATGCCAATTTGTAGTCTTAGAAAGTTATATGGGGGTAGGGGCAGTTAGGTGGTGCAGTGGATAGACCACCAATCTTGGAATCTGGAGGACCTGAATTCAAATGTACTCTCAAACACTTGACACCTATTAGCTGTGTGACCCTGAGCAAATCACTTAACCCTGATTGCCTTGGGAAGGAAGGAAGGAAGGAAAGGAGGGAGGAAGGAAGGAAGCTATATGGGACACTGAGAGGTTAAGTATTTACCAAGTATCTCACAGTCTACATGTGTCAGAGGTTCAACTTGAACCCCATGCTTCCTAATTCTGATTCCAAGGCCAGCTACTCCCCCCATACACACGCATACACACATACACATATCCATGTGTGCGTTTCTATGTATGTAGATGTGTGGGTGAATTAAGACCAAATTTTACAACAAGCACCCCAACACACACAGGAGGGCCTGCTGTACAGGTTCTTAGATCTGCTTTTCTAAAAGGAGAACAACTTTTGAGGGGTCAACAATCACTTTAATGAAGCATATGTACCCTGAACTTCAGAGAAAAAAGCTTCCAACAGTCTGACCACAAGCAATATGTACATCACAGATCAACACACAGATAATTGTCTGACCATATATACATAGTTACCAGAGAGAGAAGCACCAAAATCTGAGTTTTCAAAGCAGGGGGGCTCCTTAGTGACTGCCCAGAGTCTCCTCTGGCCAAACAAATACTTCCAATGAGTAAGCCCCAAAGTGACACCTCACCTCAGAGTATTTATACATTTTTCAGAGCCAGAGGGCATTAGAACCCTTGAGAACCAGTGCATTAGAAATTAACAAAAGGCATGGATGGGCCTCCCCTAATCAAGCTTTCCTGCCCATTAATGGGTGGGAAAGATCTTTAACTCTCTGCTTAGCATTATAAATTTCAACTTTAATAGTATCAAATAATTATCTAGGTACTATTAACAAGGTTTTTATGAGACTGGAAAGTAACTCTAAGGGCCCCAATTAACTGTCACACATAGGTTTTTTTCAAATTGTTTATATAATCTAAAAAGTTTTATCTCCACTCACTTCTCCACCCATTCCCATTCTCTGGAAGCAATTTGTTTAATTGTTGGCCTTTTAAATTTGCTTCAAAAATTACAATATAAAGTGAGAAAATTGGCCCATACTTTTTTTCCCCTGCTAGTAAATGTTGCTACTTTATGCTAGGTTTCTGCTGCCCTCTGGTGCTCATTTCAATCCAAGTTCTGAAAGTAAGTATAGTACTAGGGGGAGAAAATACTGACATTTATGTAGCCTTTTCAGTTTTGCAAAAGTGCCTTACACACATTATATCATCTGCTGCTCATAAGAAAGATAGAAGGTAACTTTTCTTAAGTATTTTGATCTCCTAAACACACTTATTTCATATTATATTAAAGCTAAGAAAGTCTTGAATGTCATCAATTGTACCTTCCCCCTATTAATAACTTTTTCATATCACTTTTATTTCTGATATGTCCCCCATTAAGGGAACCATTCTTTGCAATATAGAATAGAAAAAAGAAAAAAGTTATCTAGCAAAATTAATTACCATATCAGTTCAGTCTGATAGCATACACAATATTCTGTACCACCACCGAAGCAGGGGAGATATTTTCTTCTCTCCTTTTAGGACCAACCTTGATCACACAGCATTCAGTTTTGGTTTTGTTGCTATAATTCTTTCCAGCTACATTGGTATTACCATTGTGCCATAGTGTATTTTATTTTTCTGGTTCTTCTTTACTCTGCATCAATTCATATATATTTTCCCACGCATCTCTGAATTATTCTTATTCATTGTTTCTTTTACTCCATTATGTTAGAGCAATCACAGTTTTTTTAGTCATTCCCCATTTAATGGGCTCCTGCTTTGTTTCCAATTTTTTGCTACCACGAATAGTACTGCTTTGAATATTTTTGGTACATATAATACATTTCTATCTCTGACCTCTTTGGGGGTACAGACTATAAGATGAAACTTTTGAGTCAAAGGATAGGAACATTTTAATCACTTTTTTGTATGATCACAAATTACTTCCAAAATGGCTGAACTAATTCACAGTTCCGCACACAGCATATCATTGTGTTATATTCCTCCAGAATCTCCTCTGTTATTACCTTCTTTTATTAGCTTGGCCAATTTGCTGCCACCCTTCTCATTTTCCAGAGGATGAAAATGAGAGATTGTGACCTACCCAGCTTGTCTGTAAGAATTTTCGCAAAGATTATTAGCTAATCCATTTGGGTTTTTGTATAGCCAGCAACTCATTATCTATAATAACTGAGTAGGCATAAGGTGAATAAATGAAATCAATTGTCTTTCTTTAAAGACCACTAATAATAGCTTCTTATCTCTTTATCAACCTGAGCTGTTAACAAGTAGACAGATTTGAAGTCTGTTAACCTCTGTCTACCCCAGTAATAATGTAGGGCTATGAAAGTTGGACTATAAGGAAATGCCTCAGAATTGAAGTTTTCAAATTGTGGTGCTTTTGAGAAGACTTTTGAGAGACCCTTGGATGGCATGGAGATCAAGTCACTCAGTACTTGAAGAAATTAATTCAAACTATTCACTGGAAAGTCAAATACTGAAGCTGAACCTTAAATACTTTTGCAACATAATGACAAGACAGCATTCACTGGAAAAGACTCTGATGTTGGGAAAAATGGAAGGCAAAAGGAGAAGGGGGTGGTAGAGGATGAGATGGAGAGATTTTGTCATAGAAACAACAAACATGAACTTGGACAGACTTCGAAAGATAAGGGAGGATAGAAGGACCTGGAGTGCTGTGGTCCATGGAATCATAAAGAGTTAGAAACAATTAAATGATTGAACAACAACGCCCTCTGTCTGTACAAAAAGAAAAATAGTAGTAATGTAAATGAGAAGAGAATTTCAGTTCAATTCAATAAACATTTTTAAAGCACCTACTATGTGCCAAGCATTGTGCTAAGTGGTGGAATACAAAAATAGGCAAAAGGTGGTCTCTGACCTCAAGGAGCATACAATCTAATGAGGAAGATAATATAATATATAAACATGTATCTACAAGCACATATATAACACACACATATATAGGAGCACATATATAACACACAAACACACTATATATGAGCACATATATAACATGCAACCACATGCATACAGATACATATATAACATACAACACATATATACGTGTACATATATAATATACAAACACACATCTACAAGTACCTATATAATATACAAACACATCTATGAGCATATATATAATATACAAACACACATATACAAGCAAATTATATACAGGATAAGTAGGAAATGAATAACAGAGGGAAGGCACTGAAATTAAGAGGCATTGTGAAAAACTTGCTGTAAGATTTTGTGAGGTTTTAGTTGGGACTTAAAGGAAGTCAGGGAGGTCAGTAGTCAGAGCAGAGGAGAGAGAACATGCCAGGCATGAGGAACATCCAGAGAGAATGCTCAGAGTGGAGAAATGAAGTGTCTTGTTCATGAAGCAGTCAGGAGGTTGATGTTACTAAATCGAAGAGTATACGTTAGGAAATAATGCATAATAAGTCTGGAAAGGGAGGAAGGGAGGAAGGGGCTAGGAATAGGCAATGAAGGGCTTTGAAGGCCAGACTGATCATTTTGTATTTGTTCCTGAAGGCAATCGGGAGCCACCAGAGTTTATTGACTATGGGAGGGGCATATCATACTTGCATTTTAAGTAAATTACTTAAATGGTCAAGTGGAAAATGTATTAGAATGGGGAGAGATATAAGACAGGCAGAACCAACAGCAGGCTATTCCTGCACTAGAATGGTGGCAGTGTCAGAGGAGAGGAGGAGACATATTTGAGAGATGCTGCAAAAGTGAAATGATAGGTCCTGGCAATAGCTTGGATGTGGGAGTGGGGAGGGGGGGGGATGAGAGACAGTGAAGAATCCAGGATGACTCCTGGGTTTTGAGCCTGAGGGGACTGGGAGGATGGCAAAGTAGGAGGGAAGGAAGGTTTGGGGGAAAGAAAATGAGCTCTGTTTTGGAAGTGTTGATCTTAAAATGTCTACTGAACATTTGATTTGAGATATCTGAAAGGCAGTTGGAGATGTGAGATTGGAGGTCAGCAGAGAGACTGGGGCAAGAAAGGCAGATTTGAGAAACATCAGCATAAAGATAGTCATTAAACCATGTGAGCTACTGAGATCACCAAGTAGCAGAGAGAGAGAAGAAAAGAGAATCTATAATTGAACCCTGTGGGACACCTCTAGTTCGAGGGAGTGGTCTGGAGGAGGATCTAGCAAAGGAGAGAGAAGAGTGGTCAGATAAGAGGAAAACGAGGACAGTAGCATCCTGAAAACTTAGACAAAAGAGAGTATCAAGAAGGAAAGAGTGAGCAGCAGCATCAAGGGCAGCAGAGAAGTCAAAGAGAATGAAGACTGAGGAAAAGACCATCAGATTTGGTATCTAAGAGATCATTAGTGACTGGAGAGTGTTGTTTCAGTGAAATGATAAGGTCAGAAACCAGAGGAAAGAAAGTGCACAGATTTTACAATTAATTCCCAAATGAAATATAAAGTACATATTAGAGGAGACAGATGACAGATTTGGGGTAGTCAACCAGCTGAACTCTCCCAGTATTCCTCCCCAAATAACTGTAAAATAACACCTCCTATCAGGCAAAGCATCCGAACCAACAGAAGTTTGGGTGAGACATTTTTCCAGCCTAAGAAAACTTAAGAGATCAACAGGGCAAGTCTGTGACACTCAGTGGAGGCCTGTCTAGAGCCCACAACATCAGCAGTTTGGGGAGCTCTAAGCCCTGAGAAGGTAAGGGAGTCTTTCTGACAAGTGATCAGAAAGAGATTACAGTGGACCCTTAGTGGACACTGGGTACAGCTGGCACTGGTGGGCGACTCTCTTGCCCATACACAGTCCTGAATTGCAGTTCCAGGGCAGAAAGGAGTGCTGGGAGCCAGTCCCAAGGGAGCAAAATCCCTGATCACAATTCTGAGACAAAGAGAAGCTAGTACTTGTGGCTGCAGGGGACCAAGAAACCTTCTTGGTTCAGGGACCCCTCAAAGAACAAAGTACAGGAGAGGGTAGTCTGGAATGAGTTCATGGACTCAATCATTCTTTAAGTCAAGTAGGCAAAGGTTTATTGTAATGCCAATATGTTGGACAGAGCTCCTTAGGGAACTTGCAACCTAACAGGAATGATGCTGACGCTTATATAGGAAAAGTAGTGGATTATCTGACAGATACACTAATTAGGTGATAACATAAAACCTTGGTCACAGGCATCATTCTCTACTGAAAACCAGGAGAATGGGTTTCTAAGGGGTGTATTTTTGGTCTAAGTCTGTAGCAAGATAGCTTTGGGAGTTGACATCTATAGCTTGATCTTGTATACAATAACTGTGGGAATCAACACATGATAATTCTGTGGGCACAAGATAGTCCTGTTTTTACCAGGGAAATTCTACAGAGAGATCAGTTTGCTCTTGTAACAGGGCAAGATATTTTGCCTTACTGGGGACCATTCATGAGTAATTTGTAGGTATAGTGTCCTTGAACAGGGGGGAAAACTGTCAGGGATAGTGTTTTGAGGCTAGGGAGAAAAGTGATCCTGGAATTAGGGTCCAAGTACAAGCACACAAGCATCCCATCATTGTGGCAAATAAAATCCCATAAGGCAAAGTTTCTGGGTATTAAAAAGCTATTTATTAATTAGGCTAATACAGGGGAAAGAGCTCAGACACTAATATAAAAAAATCTGAGACCTAGTTTAAAATTCTCCCTCTAATATTTACTACCAACTGTGTAATATGAGACAATCAACCTCCCTGCCTCAGTCTCATCCATTATAAAATGAAATAGTTAGACTAGATTGTTTCTGAAGACCTTCCCAGTTACATATTTATGATCCTAATAACTCATTTTTCCTCACCCCACATCTCTAAAAAGTTGACAAGTCTTGTTCAATCTTCATAGTATCTGTTATATCCATTCCCTTCTCTGTACCTATATCACAATCAGTGTAGTTCAGGTTTTTAATACCTCTTATCTGAACTATGACAATGGTCACCTAAGTGGTTGCCTAACTTCCAAGCACTCTCTGAAAACTGTTAATTTGGGATTTGTCTGGGAACGGTGATGGATGAACTCCTTGGGACTTTTTAGTATGGCATTTCATACACTGGGGGAAGAACTTGAAGTTTCAAAGCTTGAGTCTTCCCAGGAATCTAGAGACCTTTTGAGAATTGGGATATTTACAAATGTGGCAAATGCAGCCCAGTTGATTTACTAAAACTGAAGGAAATGGGAGGGAGCAGGATAAATTAGCTTAAGAGACAGCTTTGATGCTTGTTCCAGATCTATGACCTGTAACTTTTTTTGATAGAAATTCCAATGAGGGGAATACAAAGGGTGTTGGTAGAGTGAGACCCCAAATGAACATGGCCTTTAGAGAAACCTGAGATTGAGCTGACTCTTCTCCTTGGTGCATGTTTTCATGAGTGTAGGTGAGCAAAAAGCAACCCTTTGGAAACAGCCTTTTGAGTGTGAGAGATCAAGTACTCTTGGGTTCCTCCCTTGGAGAAGAAATTTTTTACATCAAAGAAGATAACTAACTACCAGCAGTAGGTCCCCTTCTCTGTCTCCTTCTCCTTGTACATTTCTCAAGCTGGAGGTGGCTCCATGCCCTGCTATGGCCCTGGCAGGCCCCAGTTGTACATCAGAGATCATGCTAGCCGCAGACCTCTTGTGCAAGATCCCCTGACACCTACAGGATACCTGGCACTGTCTATCTGTTGTAAGTCAGAGAGGAACACTGATTTCAAGTTTCTTGGAGAGGATCCAATTTTGTTTTTCTGCACAGTGGTTTATGAGAGTTTATGTCCCAATGTTCCAAAGTTCTGCTAGTTTCAGTCTGCCTGTGTGTGCTTCCAACTGGAACTAGATGGAAGAACTTTCTGATGTTTGTTTTTTGTGTTCTTGATAGCTAATTCATGTGGCACTCTCTTAGATCTTTCCTGAGGTGTTTGTGGGAAAACTAAGTTCCTCTAAAAACTTTGATGTCATCATCTTAACTGGAAGCCCAGAGGGTTGCTGTTTTTAAAGCTGACAGAAAAAATTTAATTATAACCCACATAAAATTACTTTATAGTTTTCCTCTCTAGATTTTCTCCCACTCTCATAATATCTGAACGTGTTATCACAGTAATAACCAAGTCCTAGAGAAACTTATCCTTTTATACCCAGAATACCCATCCTGGGGCCCCATTGTCTTAACTAAGTGTTACCTCCATCTGCCTCAAACATTGAAGCCTGGGTTCTAGATATTCCCTACTTGACTCTCCCGACTTCTCCTTACCATCTACGATGCCCAAAAAACAAACCCTGGAAGGATTTAATCTTATCTTTCCCATAATTCCCACCCCAAGGCCCCACTGTTTTGACTGGTAGTTGTCTCAGTTTTCCATTTCATCTAGGTTATGGATAAAGCTAAGTTCACGCTACTCCTAGAACTTTTCCAGTCACCATCTGCTGTGTAGGTAGCATGTATTTCCCCTTTTCCTCAATTTTCTAATTCAGTAAACATAAATAATCAAATCAGTTGTCATTACTTTGGTAAAAGTTGTGTTAACCTATTTCCCCATGGTTCTCCTGACAATCCCTATAACTTTCTATACCAAAATATTCCTCCTTTTCTACCCGTGGGATATATTTCTTGTTTTTCAGTTGTTTCAGTTGTGTGTAACTCCTCATGAGTGTATTTGGGGTTTTCTTGGCAAAAATACTGGATTAGTTTGCCATTTCCTTCTCTAGCTCATTTTACAGATGAAATAACTGAGGCAAACAGAGTTATGTGACTTGCCCAGGGTCACACAGCTAGTAAGTATCTGCAGCTAGATTTGAACTCAAGTCTTCCTGACTCCAGGCCCAGCAAAGAGCTACCAAACTGCTGCTGAGGTATGATATCTCTCCCTATTCGAATGTAAGCTCCTGAGGACAGAACCTTGTCTTTGACTTTTATATTTGTATCTCTAGTGCTTAGAAAAGTGTTTGTCACATAGTAAATATGCTTCACATTTTCATCCATTCATTCATTCGTTCATTTTTCAGAAAGCATGAGAGAGCAACACTACTCTGGAGACTTAGGAGACTAATAAAATCTAAAGTTGTTTTTTTTTTTAAAAAGAAGCTATTCCAAAATTCTTTTGGCTCATAACAACTACTGTAGGCTGTGCCATTTGAACCAGAAGAATGATGACTTGATTTGCATATTTTACACAATTGAAAGATTGTTAAGTACATTTCTGGGAAAAATACATGCAATTGTTACAGTCAGTGTTGTCTTTTACTGACTGCTGGAATTTTCTTGGTTTAAAATTTCTTGGTTGCCATTCTGGAGAGCAATTTGGAACTATGCCTAAAGAGTTATAAAATGTGTATACCCTTTTACCTAGCAATACCACTTCTAGGTCTGTATCCCAAGGAGACAGGATATGTGGTAAAAGAACTCACATGTATAAAAATATTTATGGCAGCTCTTCTTGTGATGGCCAAGAACTGGAAATTGAAGGAATGTCCATCAATTAGGAAATGACTGAACAAGTTGTGATATATGAATGTAAGGGAATATTATTGTGCTATAAGAAATGATGATCAGGCACACTTCAGAAAAACCTGGAAAGAATAATATGAACTGATGCTGAGTGAAATGAGCAGGAACAAGAAAACATTGTACACAGTAACAGCCACGTTGTGTGATGACTGACTTTGATAGACTTTGCTCTTCTCAGCAATGCAAGGATCTAAGACAACTCCAAAAGACTCACAATGGAAAATGCTATCCACATCCAGAGAAAGAACTTTGGAGTCTGCAGATGGAAGCAGACTATTTGCTCTCCTTTTCTTTTGTTGTTTTATTCTGTTATTTCTTTCTCATGGTTCCTCCGATTAGTTCTAATTCTTCTTTATATCATAATTAATGTGAAAATATGTGTAATATAAATGTATAAGTGGAGCCTGTTTCAGATTGCATGCCATCTTGAGGGGGGAGGAGGAGAGGAAGAGGGAGAAAATCTAAAACTCAAAATCTTATGAAAGTGAATGTTGAAAACTAAAAATAAATTATTAAAAATAAAATAAAAATTCTTGGTTGCTTATTTCATATTTGGAATTATCTCTTCTGTTTTAAACATAGTAAAAATTGAGTACTGTCACAAAAGGGCTCCAAATAAAGAAGGAACAAGTGAGGTCTCTTAGTGGGCCTCAAGATGATCATTTGATCATGCCTACATGATGTTAAAACAAGTGTGTTTCACTAATTTAACTATGTAGTGATAGAAAAACAAAACTTATCCTTTGCTTCAAAGTCTGGGATAAATAGTTCTTTTTTATGCTGGTCACAAAGAAATGGAGTATTTCCTTAAATACGTGGCTCCTATAAATCACAGACATACAAAAACATGTTTAAACAAGATTGACTACAAGGCATGGCAGCTTCCCTAATGATTACATTTTAGTGCAGATATGCCAAATACACAGCCCATAGCCACACGTGGGTCACAACACTCCTGCGTATGGAATTAGATTAAAATGTAATTGGGAAATACTTAAGAAAATAAACAAAAACATAATGGAACATAGATAATGTTAATATGATATTTGCTAAGTCAACATACTGTCTGAAGGGATCTGCATGCATGATTTAGTAGCCCCCATTTCTACTTCAGTTTGATACTACCGTCTTAGTGGAAAGTGAACTGGACTTGGAGTCAGAAGAATTAGATTTGAGTCTAACAGAAAATCTTGCTGTTTTGCATTTGGCAAATCACTTAATCTAAATGGAACCATTCCTCATACGTAAAATGAGAGAGCTGAACTCTGACGTCCTTTGTTTCTAATGATGCTTTAAACCATTTGTTCTCAGAGTGTGGCCAAGAACCAAGGGTAAGCTACAAGGTTCTGCAGGGTTCTACAGACTAATTTCATGAAATAGTCATTTAAAGATATGAGCTATTTTGTCTAAACTTTTGTTCATGGAATGAAAATATTTATTGATACTCATTAAATACCTTTATCTATTTACAATCTTTTATCTTTTAACCTTTCCCTATGCCTTGAGACCTCTCACTACTCACAATGAGCTCTATTCCCTCCACCCTGCAGTTCTTTTCTAGGACATCACTGGCTTCCATGTCATACCTCCCCAATCTCAAGCCTAGCTACTTTATGATATCCCCTATTTTATCTTTCCAAACCCAATCCTGAATTACTCCTACCGTACTATTCCTTTCAAATTTATGTTATCAAATTTCAACTGAGACATCATTGAAACAGGGCAATCCTACTCCTAATTGATTCACTATCCCATTGTCTATAGTGACTATTTCAAATATCCCAGAGCACCCCCTCCACGTACCATTTCTGCTTGGAATATTTAACACATTATCAGAATAATCAAGGGCATTTGTCAGGAGTTTCCTTCTCCTCCCTGCAACCCCATCTGAGATCCCTATTCTCCTGCCTCAGATGAAGGGTGACCCTTTTCCTTAAGAAGGTGCCAACCCCTCTGCCTGCACTCTTGGTTCTACCTTCCCTCCTGTCTTCTCCAGTGAACTAACCCCACAGACATTTCTATTCTTTTATCTTCAGTTTCATTCCTTTCTGTTGCCTACCAACATCTTCAAAAAACTCTCACTAGCAAGCCTACTATCTAATAGCCTATATTTCTCCTTTATTTCTCAGATAAACTCCTTGAGGAAATTATCTCTACTAAGCATTTCCATGCCCTTCCTTTTTTCTCTCTTTTTTCTAACTCTCTGCAATCTGGCTTCTGGACTCATCGTTCAATTCATCTCCAAAATTCCCAGTGATCTTTTAATTGCCAGATCTAATGACCTTTTCTTAATCAATCATCTTTCTTAAACCCTCTGCAGCCCTTAACTTGTTAAACATCTCTTTTGGATACTTCTCCCCTGTCTGATAGTCTCCTCTGTAACTCACTCAACTTCCTCCTCAGGACCCTTTAGTGGTTCTCTATCCATATCAGCCCCACTAACCACAGGTTATCCCCAAAGGCTCTGTCCTAGGTCCTCTGAGCTCTTCCTGCTATACCTCATATTGGCTTCCACAGTTTTGATTCTCATTTCTCTGTAGATGATTCCCAGAGTATATAGCTCTCTCCTGAGCTTCACTCCAGCATCAGTGACCTTTTGCACATCTTGAACTGGATATCACTCAGGCATCTCAAATGCAATGTATCTAAAATAGAACTCATTATTTTTCCCTTAATCAGAATTTTCCCACTACTGTTGAGGGCATCACTATTTTTCCAATCACCCAGGTATTTTACTTACCTTACTCATCACTATTCACCCCAAATATATAATCTTCTTGTGTCTAACTTCAGAACATCTCATTTGCATTCCCTTCTCACAGCCACTACCCTAGTTCAGGTTCTTGTCACCTCTTGCCTGGACCATTATAATAGCCTTCTAATTGGTTTCCCTGCCTCCAATCTCACCTCACTTCAATCCATCCTCCATTCAGCTACTTTTCCTAAAGTATAGGTCTGACCATGTTTTTTGTCTAGTTTTGTTTTTTTTTTCAGCCATGTCTGATTCTTTGTAACTCCTTTTGGTATTTTCCTGGCAAAGATATTGGAGTGGTGAGGAAACTAAGGCAAACAGGGTTGAGTGATTTGCCCAGAGTCACACAGCTAGTGAGTGTCTGAAGCTGGATTTGAACTCAGGAAAAGGAGTCTTCCTGACTCCAGGTTCAGTACTCTATCCACTAGCTGACCATGTTATACAGGGGCAGTTAGGTAGTGCAGTGGATAGAACAAGAGTCAGGAGGACCTGAGTTCAAATCTCACCTCAGACCCTTGACACTCACTAGCTGTGTGACCTTCGGCAAGTCACTTAACCCCAATTGCCTCATCCTGGGCCATCTCTAGTCATCCTGATGAATATCTGGTCAATGGATTCAGATAGCTCTGAAGGAGAAGTGAGGCTTGTGACCTGCACAGCCCTCCCTCACTCAAAACAAAGTCAAGTGCAAATCATGTCATCATTTCTCTGATGGCATAGTCTTCTTTGGCAATGAAGGACGAACACACACATGCGTTTTATGGGTACAAATAAGGTAATTCCCTTTTACTTCTAGGATCAAATATAATGTTTACTTGGCAATTTTAGCTCTTCATAACCCAGCCCCTTCCTACCTTGCCAGCCTACTTACACTTTATTCCCTTACACTCATCCTATAACCCATCTACTCTGGATTATTTACTGTTACTTACACAATACCCCATCTCTGATATCTATATCTTTGCACTGACTGTCCCTCATTCCTGGAGTGTTCTCTTTCCTCTTCTCTACTCTTAATTTTTTCCCAGATTCCTTCAAGTGTCAACTCAAATTCTGCCTTCTGCAAGAGACCTTTACTATCTCTGTATATATCTTGAATATTATCTCTCCCATTTGAGTGATAAGTCCTTGAGGACAAGTGTTGTCTTTACCCTTTCTTTGTATCCCCAGCACATAGTTCCAGTAAGTACTTACTCAATGATTTTTGATTGGTTAATAGTAACTCATCAAAAGCAATACCACATCCCTCATTCTGGTCTGGCAAGTATCTAATGAGCTATAACCAAACAAAATGCTCAACTGACCAAAAATGGTTTAAGGAATAGTGCCAGGAGGTGAGTACCTCAGAGTAGTACTTAAATGGTGCCTGGAACTTAGTGAAGATTAATCATAACACATTCTTGATACAAGCTTGAAAGTATCTATCCACAAATCTGGTCTACTCTTTACTAATGAAAAATATGGCATTTGAAAATGATTCTTGTATTGTCTAGAATTTCTGATAACATTTCAAGAAATGCATTATAAATGAATCAAAAGGAAAACTATTTGCATTTTCCTGATTAACCTTTTATATAAAATGACTAAAGAAAGATCACTGAAACAACCATTCAACTGAATCTCTTTTTCTACCCTTTCCAACATCTTTGTCATCAGTGAGGATTGGTTGAAGAACCATGCTTCATTCAAAACTATTTATTTTCCTTTAATTTAATTTAATCAGTGGAAATTTAAACCCAATGAATGTTATTTTTTCTTTTTCCAGTTTTGTTACCAGCAGTCATACCCCTGTCATCTGATCTTGTCTCTAGCTCCTAGTGAAAAAGCACACATGCAACAAGCTGACATAGTGGAACGGTATAAACAAAAGTTGTATTATGAAGTAATGTCAGGGAGACAATTGGACACAGTCCACTAGGCTACAGACTGTTCAATGGCCAATGAGCAAGAGCAACATCTAGATTGGCCTCCAGTTATAGAGGAGCTGGAAGCAAGTCAGAGATGCCAGTCTTTGGGAATGCAATCAGCGTACACAATATGGCACCATGGAAATCAGCACTCTAATATTACTGGTGACTTTTCATAAAATGGATGAGTACTAACAAGTTAAAAGAACTCAGCTCTGTCCAATCCTCTTCATTGTTCCAGAAACATAGCCCGATGAAGATGAATACAGAGATAATGAAAATGAAAAAAATAATTTAAAAAGCCAACATTGAAAAGGGCTAAATAGTGACTACTATTGCTTCCAAGGGAACCACGCAGATCCAAAGTCCTGGTACCTGTACTTAACCTTAAATTATAATGAGGCCCTCAATTGTATTATCTCCCCCAATCCAAATCCAAGGGACAATGTAACAACTCTCTGCATTTTGGAGTTGGAGGGAATATGGAGAATTTTAGGTTTTTCCCTACACTGTACACTGGATTGAACCTATCAATTCTGAAATGTTAACAGAATTTTTATTGAGCCCATCTCTAACCTGAGAATGCTCAGAGCTGCACAAAGCAGGCCTAGAGATAGGACAGTAATCAAGTGGTTTAATTAATCATTTTTAGAGTGAATAATGTTCTCCTAGCTGAAATAAAAGAATAGAACATATACTTAAATTATGAGTAGAAAAGGGGTGATGGTAGATTACAAGCATTTATTTAGTGGTTTCCCATGAGAAACAAATCCCACAATACAGCAATTCTGGAGTCAAGTCTTTGGGGGTTGTGACCACCTCCCCTAGGGTGCAGAACCAGAGTTCTATAATGGGAACAGGTTCTACAATCTTTGATTAATTAGTTCAAGCTGCATTGTGAGTCTGATTCCTGAGTCAGAGAGGCAGTTCTTCAGAAAACTAAATTATTAGTATATTCATCACATATATATCAATTAGTATGAAAATTATACTTCCCTTCTCAGGAGATATCACTCATGGGTAAGTTCAAACAGCTGGAAAGGAGTCTACCACCACTAGAGCACACAGAATCTTTTTCCTAAACCTAGCCTGAGCTGGGGCACCACTTCTGTGCCAACAGAAGCTCTTGGGAATTCCTTGGGGTCCTACCAATGTAGTGTGTAATTTTTTTTCTGTTTCAAGCATGAATTGAGTGCTAACTCTATTTGACCCTCATTTGACCAGAGCGTCAGTAATCCATGTACTGCCTTACCTGAACATGAAAATGAGTCAATGACTTTTAAAGTCACAGCTCAATAAAGAATTTCTGTGATATAAAGACTAAAGCAAAGGTTTGCAAAGATACACACACACACACACACACACACACACACACACACACACACACATATGAACCTTGACAAGGGGTTACACAATGCAACTAATTTCAAAAAACTGGGTTTTTTTCCTTGAGAAGGAAATATTCAACTAATTTCTTTGATGCCCTTTACTTCAACATCACATTGATTTCCAAATATACCCCCAACTATACCCATTGAATTTTCCTTGTAACAAAAGTTTTAAAAAGTTAAACAAAGCCAACCCACATATCAGCTGCATAATGCAAACATGCTCAAGATTCCATATTCATAGTTTTATCTCCCTTTAATGAAAACGGGGTACATTTTCTTTTCTGGGGCTAAACATGATTTTCTTTTTATTGTTTTTTCTTTATGCTTGTATCATGATACAATATATTTTTCCCTAAATTCACTCACTTTATTTGGCATCAGTTCATATGTCTTCCCCAAGTTTCTCTGAATTCTTCATATCCATCATTTCTGCTAGCACAACAACATTCTCTTCTATTTACATACCACAATTTGCTGTGCCATTCCTAATCCAGTAGCACTCACTTTGTGCTTTACTGCCACAAAAGGGACTGCAATGAATGTTTTGTTATATATGGAATCGTTTTCCATTTTTTGCCTCCTTGAACTATAACTATATGTCCAGCTTGTTGATTCAAAAGACACGAATATTTTAGTCACCACTTTTTGCATAATTCTAAATTGCTTTATAGAATGTCTGGACAAAGTTACAGCTCCATCAACGCTAGGGTCTGTTCAACCCCTCCAAAATCAATTTCCATATTTTGTCATCTTTGACAGTGTGCTACGTATGAGATGATATGTTTCTCTTATTAGTGCTTTGGGACAATCTTTCAGAAGCATATTGTTTGCAATTCCTATCAAAATTATTAATCTGTAATATCTCTTGGTCTTAAATAGATGTATTAATTCTCAGGGGCAACTAGATGGTGCAGTGGATAGAGTACCAGGCCTGGAATCAGGAAGACTCATCTTGGTTCACATCTGGCCTCAGATACGTACAAGCTGTATGACCCTGGGCAAGTCACTTAACCCTGTTTGCCTCAATTCATCTGTAAAATAAGCTGAAGAAGGAAAATGGCAAACTACCCCAGTATCTTTGCCAAGGAAACCTCAAATGGTGTCATGAAGGGTAGGATATGACTAATCAACAAAATTAACTCTCCTGTATATTTTATGGGACAACAAAAATTTAGAAATCATAGAAACCACTTAGCCCAACCTCCTCATTTTATGAATGAGGAAATCAAGGCCCAAAGAGTTAAAGTGACTCACAACAGGTATTAAACAACAGAAGCAAGAATTACAAGATGCTAGAAATGACCTAAGACTTCCTATTACCAGGCTAAAAGTATTTATTGAAGAAAGATAGTGTAGAATCACTGCCCTAATGTGGCAACTTCATTCAGTATACTTGGCTTCCAGGCTCATCTTTCTAAGCTCTGAAGTATACTTCAAGCCTCACTGATATAAAGTATGTGTGCCAATATATAATACACCCACTACTTTTGCTTAGCCAATCCTCTTGTAGCCACAGTAGAGTAAGGAGTAACCAAAATGGCAGCATTAACTAGTATATAATGCTTGCTGGAGTGATTATTGGTCGGTCAGCCCCCAGGGGATCCCAATTCTAAATGGCATGTTTTATTGATGATTCCATATTAATCTGTGTCTAGCACAAGCAGTAATCCTCAGCTCAAAAGAAAGGAGCCAAAGGACAAACATAAAAGACAGGATATGTATGAAGAAGCAATGTAATATTGAAACTGACCAAGTACTGAATGGATTAAATTGATTCTGTATGAAATTTTAATTGATCCTGTTTATAGTTAATTGATTCCATTAATAGGAAATTGATTTTTGTCCTATTATTGCCTAAATCATGGTTCTTTGTCTCTGAACTTAATGCAGAAATCCAGACAGCCTGTAATGAGTTTAGAAATCTACCTCTCCTGCTAATCACTGTTGTATTCTTACCCTAAGGAAATCTGATTTCCTTGGGGATATGTGAGTGGACACCAGGGAGATTGGTCCAGTATCTGTACACCATCAAGCTAACCTTCAAGGACTTCTGATCCACTATCTTTAACCTTGCAAACAGACTCAAACAATGAGCATTCCTTAGTCATAGGAGGAAAGGAGGGGATTGTTGCCGGCCTCCTATTCCCAAATTCCAACCAATTGAAGCTTCAGCTATGTAACCAATCATGTTGTCCTCATCCCATGATGTTGTCAACCCTATAACCAATTGTATTATTTCCTCACCTACCTTGTTCTGCTCATTGCTCTGTATTCCCCAAAACCTATAAAAGGGATGCTGTCTTGCTTTGGCATAAACTAAGGCATCCATTGATCCATTCTATTGGCTGGTAGTATCTCTGTTAATAAAATCTTCCTCAAAAAAATCATGCCTCCATCTACCTTTGCTGAATTCCACTTGTGACAATACAGAATGCCTAATTTCAAGATATTTATATTAAAAAATCTAAGTAAAATAGAATATATGTATGGATTATAGAATATGATATACATTTACAAGGATTTGAAAACCAGCTGTTGCTTCAAGACAAGATGAAGAATGATGAACAAATGTGTTCACTGTGGCAAACAAAAATTAATTGATCACTCCTTTATCATAAGTATTTGATGAAATTATTTTCCTCCCAATCAAGAGTTTCCCTTTTTTATTTTAGTTATATTAATTTTACTTATGAAAAAGTTCCTTAATTTAATATAATAGAAATTGCCTATTTTACATTTTGTAATTTCTTCTATCTTTTGGTTAAGAATGATCCCCCTAGCCATAATTATACTACCATCTATTTCCCTCAAGTTTTGTTCTATGGTGAGATCTTTTATATTTAAGTCAAATATTCATTTAGTACTTCTTCTGTTACACAGTACAAGATGCTGAATTAATCTGGTTTTCTTTCCCAAACTGTTTTTTATCTTTTCACACAGTTCTTCTCAAAGAGTAGTTTATTTTCTGGGGTTTATTTTGCACTGACGTATAAAGAGTAATATTTTTTTTAAATCAACATAATTCATAAGCCACTTACTACTTTGACTTTTTAAAGTAAGGAAAACCAAATTACCAAAATCAAAAATGAGGATAATTTCTCAATAGGAAGTTTAAAAGAAATCAGTTATGTCCAATCATATACAAACAAAATTGAGATTTAGCACACATTAAATTGGTGCAGCTATGCTTTTTTATACCAAAAAAAAATGATTTGGATTGAAGGGTATAAATCAGTGCAGTAGACATCCCAAATGAAGCCTGACATTCAAAATCTTTAAGGAATTGACACAAATCTTTGAGACTAAGGACTATAACTCTAATATGTAATTAGTTGGACAGCAGCCTAGTAAATTCATTTTGGAGACGATATAGTAATATTCAACAAGAGTCACAAAACTCATTATACCTTCTGACATAGCAATTCTACTGCTGGAACACTATCTCAAAAATATTTTTTAAAAAAGTCTGCAGGAAAATAATTATTGCTTTTATTAATAACACAAAACAATAGGAAATGGCCTTTATATCCAATAGTTGGAGAATGATTAAATACATCATGACATTTGAATGTAATGGTATTAGAAAGCATAGGCAATGTTCCATAGTAATTTACATCTTTAAAACAACACAACTGGCTAAAAGATATAGTATAGCCATCTAGTTCAATCCCCTTCTTTTATAGAAGAGGAAAGAGAAAGGCAGGGGCTTGCCTAAGGTCACACAGCTAGTTCATCAGAGGCAGGATGTGAACCCAGTTTTCTGGCTCCAGAGCCAGTATTCTTTCATCATGCTGATTGCAGCAACAGTATATATAGAGCTTCCTAACTGACATCCACAATCACTCTAAAAATTCTGGCCAAATTATCCACCTCCACATAGAAAGAACCAAGTGGATAAAGAATGCCTACTGACCATACCATGATATGCAGTTAAATGAACAATACATAGAGCTCGTGTGTGTGTGTGTGTGTGTGTGTGTGTGTGTGTGTGTGTAGATATGCACAAGACAGATGGTGCACATGGACAATAAGTTAGGCCCCAAATTGAACAGGAGAGAAACAGAATGGATTGCCTTTTAGAAACTGTAACTTTTTTTAACAAACCAAAATTCTGAATCAAAAGCCCATTTTGTAAATAGTAATATTCTAGTGATGTTTTTATGCCTGAGAATAAATCTCCCCAAAACTAAAACGTAGGTTTGTTGAAAAAGTAACAGGATGAGCATTACCAGGCTAATACTCTTTGAAAGTGAGAGATCTTTATGAGTTGGGTAGGAAAACAGGAGCTTTGAATTTGCTAGATGGTAAAGCCTCTTCTAGTAGGAACATGTACCTAAATAATTTAGTAAAATGAATTATCTCTGTAATTTCACTAATCGTGTAAGTCACACTGAATGGAATGTCAATTATTTGAAACTCTGCAGTCTCATCCTTGTTGCCTTGGTTATCTTTGTATGTACTTGTGACATATGAATGCAATCTCCTCTTCTATTTCAGGGTGTCAAATTACTTTATGTATAAAATGGTGGAAGTATATTGACTTTGATAAGGGTCTGTGTTATAAGACAATGTGTTTATTATAAGTGTAACCATTAAAAGGAATGAATCACTTCTTATTTCTCAAAAGCAATGCCACTCTACCAACTTTTCCTTGGCCTTTTACAATATGATGCTCACTCTGCAGTACTTGACTGTCCTTAAATTTCTCATTTATCTTTGATATTAAAAGATACTAAAGCTTATTGCAAATGCAATATGACATGGTGGTGGTGACGTGGGCTCCCAAAGGGTATGACATCTAAGTGTAAACTCTGGCAAATTCCAACAAGATTTTTAGTACAATCCCAGTGTTTGGAGGCCAGCTGACTAAAGTTCAAAGAGGTTCATCACCAAAAGTTGGCCAAAAGGTGACGAACGTTTTTTGGCCACATAATGAGATACTCAGGATTTCTGAGCTATACAATTGAAGAAAATACCCACACTAATAAAACTACATATATTTTTAACCACTAACAAAAATATTCAGCCCACAGGTTAAGACAAGTGTTTCTCAAACTCCCAAGTCTGGGGATGAGGAATAAAGGTTTTCATAAAATATAGAATCTAATAATCAGAAGGGACTTCAAACAGCTGTCTAGTCCAACCCATACCTAAACATTGCCTCTATTACTACAGCATCAAGTAGTCACTTAACTTGTCTAAAATCCTTGAGCAAGGAGTAATTTATAACCTCCTGAGGTAGTCCATTATATATTTTTATATCAAATTCACAGGCAGCTACACTGGGTCCAATTCTCATATACCACCACTACACACTCACTTGGGCCATTTCTTTCTGGGAAAACAAATCAATGAATGTTTATTGAGCGCTTACTATTTGCAAGACACTCATTAGGCACTATAAGAATTGGTATGTGCGGATCCAGTAGACAAAAAAGCTAAGTAAGGTTTTTCTGTTGAGTTTTTGTTTGCTGGTTTGTTTGTTTTTTACTACTCTAAATCTAACCATCCCTAATGATTTTTTGCTGGTATTGGCCAGTATGTGTTGCTTAATGATAAAGCTTACAAGTCTTGGAGACTTGACCAAATTTTTTCGGGAAACAGATTTTTAATATAAGCTATCTGAAAGTGGGAATACAAAAACTTTAGTTTAGCTTTAAGAGAACCATTTAGTGCTCAGGGAAGTTGTCAAATATAGTAATAATGCTGGTCTTTTGCAAGTTTCATCTTTTGTTAAGCAGATGCCACTCCAAAGGGGATTTATTTGAGATTTAAACAAGCAAGAAGAGAAGTAAATGATTTGTTGTTTGACAGCTGCCTAGCCTCATACTTCAAATTAAATAATAGGCCTAGATTTCCTAAAACCAAAGCACCTCAGTGCCCCTCTTCCAAGAGTAAAGGAATTTCCTGTCTTTTATGGTGAGAAATTATTGGATGGGAACCGCTCTTCTACTAAGCAAAAACATCTCCCTCTGCAGCTCCACTACTTACTAATTGTAGAGCTACTTAGTTCATTTTAATAAGTCCATGTTGGCTTCTATAGCCTTAGCGACTTGCTGTAGTTTGTCTGCAACAGGTTCCATAGTCTTGACAATCTCCTGGAGATTATCTGCAGCTGACATTGTCGGGGGGTTAACGGAGGTCTGGCAATCTATCAGTTTGCTCAACTTCTCTAGGATTTCTGTAGGTGAGACTGTTGTAGAAGCTGGGCAGCAAATCTTTTCTGGAGTTTCGGCTGGACCTGGTTGTTCACAGGGATCTTTTTTATGGAGGTCGGTCAGTCTGAGGTTCATAACTGAGGACTTCATCAGCTGGGAAAGAGCAGACTCCATACTCTCAAAGAAGTTGACATTTTTCAGCATGAGAATAAGCGGCAGTTGGGCACAGTCAGAAATTTCTTTAGCTGTTTCACATAACATTTTAGCATCTTTTAGACAGGGATCTTTCTCCAGTACACAAGTCATGGTTTCTGCTATCTTGCAAAACTGATCACATTCGTTCTTGACTTTGTCCTTTGATTCAATATCACACTGAACCTTCTTCAAAGAACATACTACTTCTTCAAAATAATCCTTAACAGTTCCACTTTCATTCACAATGATGCAAGGTATTTGGCAGCCCAGATAATTGGTGAGTAACTGAATGAAGCTATTTATGGAAGAATTAAGTTTTAGTAAGCAATTGTAGAAAGTGTTACCAGTCTGAATAAATCTTTCTATATCCTCTGACATAAATGACATTCTTCCAGGAAAAAAGTGGCAGAGCACTGCAAAACAAATCAAGAAAACAAAGTGAAGAAAATTAAAATACAGGAAGAAAAAAATTAATAGTCTCTAGGCACTATAAGAAGTAGCTGTCTCTGTCAACTCTATATAGACTCACTGTAATTCCTGATTAGAGAGTTAACTCCTAAGAGGCAAAGCACAAATAGCCCAATGCCTCTTTTAGGTATATCTAGTATGATTTATAAGAAGCACACTAAACCCTGTTCTGGTCACGAAATATGAGTTCTAGTCCTGGCTCTGTGACTAATCAATATGTGACATTGAGTAAATCACATCACATTAGTAAAGATTAGTTTATATTTTTAAAGTTTTAGAGCTAGAAGGAGCCTTGGAGAAGATTTATTCCACTTCTACAAGTACAAAAACTGAGGCCATGAGGTGATATATAACTGGTCTAAGTACTAGAGGTTTGGTCTCTGAGTTCAAATCCAACATTTCTTCCCCTATTCTACACTATGCAGCCTCCATAATGGGTTTCAGTTTCTTCATCTATACAATGAAAGAGTCTAAGGTCTCTTATAATTTTGTAATGATATTTTGGAAATAAAAATCCCACTGTGAAGAGAAAATAGTGATATAGTAGATATAAATAATATTAATTAATCCACCATGTGGAGATCACTCTACTAGTGGTCACGTTAAGGGACACAAAGAAATGCTGTATTAAATATTGAACCTACCCTAAAAGACTTTATAATTTAATGAAACTAAATCTGACAAAAATACATAAGACATCTGTGAAGATAAAACTAACTTGTTCAGAAATAGGAAGATACGAAAGACAGATAAAATTAAAACGAATGAACTGGTGAACAGATTAGTATAATCAGAATAACCCTTTTGGAAGAGGGAAAGTACTTTGAATTAGGGTCTTCATTAACCCCCAAAATGACTTCCAAATTTCTGCAAGGAAACAATGTAAGGTGATGTACAAATTGCTGCAGAAGCACAGACTCTCAAAGGAGGAAGGAATATCATAGACCATCTACTCCAACCTAAATGAGATCATCTTTCCCTACACTATCCCCAGTAAAACATCACCCAGACTCATCATGAAGACCTCTAGCAAAGGGAAATGTATTACCAATAGAGGCAAACCCATCTCACTGCTCATGGTCAGTGGGGAAAAAAAAAGAAAATTGCCTCAATAAAAGAATGTCAGCAGTATACACAGAGAAGCCCAAGACAGAGAAGCATATAATGGAAGGGGTTAGAGGAAATTCTTAATTCTTTTTTTATTAATTGCCTGCATTGGACAAGCCAGTGCATTAGGGATTGAAGATACAAAAACAAAAAAAATTCTCTTTTCTTATCTTATAAAATCTATTATTATTTAAGATTCTGTCCTTTGGATTGCAATAGCTCAAGTGGAGAAATGGGACATGATAAAAGAAATACAGCCATAAGGACCATGAGGTCCAAGAGCTGGAAGTGTTACAGGGTACTTGGCAGTTCGTCAACATGAATACTTTCCTACCTTTCTAGTTCACTTACACAGTATTCCTGTTCATATACTCTGTGGTCTGGGATCATACTGGCCTATTTGTTCTTCCACCTCCCATCTCCGTATCTTTGCACATGCTCTCCCCCTCTTCACCTCTGTCTATTGGAATCCAAGGTTTCCTTCAAGATTTAGCTCATGTACCACCTTCTACATGAAGCTTTTTCTGCATGTACTTTCCCTGCTCTCCAGACTACTTAGAATTCATTTTGTATATATTCTGCAAAACTATATAGGTATGTGTCTCTAGTCTTAGAATCTTAGGTCTCTAGTATTAGAATACATGTGAAGGACTGTTTTGATTACATCTCTGTATCTCCCACCCCAGCCCTTATTTAAGGGTATGGTACATAGCAGGAGCTTAATATCTTTATTGATTCCCTATATAATATAACCTCTATAAAATAGGTGCAGAGGCATGATAAGGAAACAAGGCAGGAAAGTGAAGTATTTGCACTGGAGACACAGTTAACAATTAAAGTGGTCTTTTCAGACCAGTCCTGAAATATGGAAGCATGCCCTAACTTCAGTGAAACATTATAAATAAATCATTCCCCCTAACTGTCTGTGTACCTTGACAGTGAGGCTAATCTGTGGGCTGTTTCTTTGCACCTTGACTACAACACTTTTCAACAACACAAAGCAAAATAAAGTTCAGAAAAGCAAACAAAGAAAAACTGAATTATTTATCGTGTCTGTGATTTTATACTAAAATAACTAATAAATTAATTAATAGAAAAAAAGGTTTTTAAACACTAGAAGATGCAGAAATAACATAACAAGGCAGGCAGTAGGACCCAGCAGAGCTCAACAGACAGAACAAACCTGTGTCATCACATTCCAGAAACAACCAGATGAATAAACATTCCCCATAATTCTCCTAAACATTCACTGGAACTACAGAACTAAGAAGTCCAGACAGGTAGGCAATCACAAAGCTGCTGAAATCTCACTGTAATGTTATCCATTACAGGTAGAATGTGGAAAGGAATATCAATCTTGAACTTCATTTAAGGAGAATGTAATTAGTGAAGTATGGACCTTGGGGTGCTTGGCTTCTGCACATTCCAGAGAAGTTTCTGGAGTAGGGAAAAAGTAAAGTTAAGAGTTTAAAAAGTAAATGTGTACAACTTAGAAAGTATAGAGGATTAAGTGACTATTGTGTAAATGTGTTAGATGATATTTCCATTTGATGTATTTACTAATCACCAGAACCACCAAATATTCTTTTGCTGCTACAACATTAAGTTCTTATAATTCACTTATATGCTATGTATAAGTATGCTTAAACATGTTGTATATCTCTAAATTGATTGTAAGTTCCTTGAGGTGGGTAAGGTTATAGTTCCTATTTACACAGCACCCTAAGACTTATGAAGAATGCTTTCTTCACACCCCCATGAGATGGACAGGGCAAAAATTATTACCCCATTTCATAAACAGACATTGTGTAGATGTCAATGATAACGAAGATACGTTTTATTATCTGGAATATGGAGATTCTTCAAAGCAGCATAAATTCAAAAAATCAATCATGAGACCATTAGGAAATTGGTGATTGCTGAAGGCATTTGCCCATAGTGCCAAACTGATTTATGGAGATAATACAATGTAATGACCTTGATACTCTGTAGTCTCAGAATAATATGAATGTACATAAGGAACCCCTGGGCACCCTCACAGACTTTCCCAGGAGTGAGAAAATTCTCCCTGTAATTTGTGACCATTGTGTTACTTACTGTACAATGCTGAAATGACCTAGTATTTCTCTTTGTACATTGCCCAAAGCCAAATAAGCAAGATTATAGTGTTCAAATGGATTGGTAATGAGTCAGAGAGTGCAAACCATTGACATTATTCCATTGGTACAGGAGCTCTCCTTACACTCTACCTACTAAGAGGTGTTAGCTCCTTACAAACAGTGATGGAGGTGCCTTATTCATGTTATTCATCAGCATTTTGTAACATAAATACGGAATGTTAATGCCTTTTGCTTATACAGCACTGTGCTATAAGCATGGGAGAAAAAACATAGCTTAAATAAAAGTTTCTACCCCTATAGAGGACATATATAGATGGTACTGAAAACATCTAGTTTCCAGTGATTAGAGTTTTAGACCTATATTCAGGAAGACCTGTGATCAAATCTGGCCTTCCACACTTACTGGCTGTGTAACCAGAGAGTCACTTAACCACTGTCTGCCTCAGTTTCCTCAACTGTAGAATGGGTAAAATAATACAAAGGGTTGTTATGAGGACCAAGAGATATTTGAATAGCAATTAGCACAATACCTGGTATACAGGAAGGCACTTAATAAATATCTATTTCCATCCTTCCTTATGGAGATTATAGTCTAATAGAGGAAAAAAACATCAACACAAAAAGCTATGATAAAGTATTACATGGTGTAGCATCCCCCGCTGGGCATTTTCCCAACTCACACTCACACTGATTGGCTGGGTACCCAGAGGGTGACTGTAACATACTTCCCTCAGGACTTTATGGTAAGTGTGAGGTTGGGGTTTCTGGTACTGTAGCTTAAAAGGTCCATGGACATGCATCTCAAAGGTCTCAATTAACTTTAGCAAAGGCATAAGGAAGTATATATAGTAACAGTATGAAATATTTCACACCAAAATCCTGGGGCATATTCTCCTACTATAAATACAAATAGAGGCCAGGGAAAAGTGGCCTTCAATTTGGAGTATGATGGTGATGTAGAAAATATTTGTGACCAAAGGGTAAACTCACAACTCCTAGTTTCTGGAGGTCCTTTCTTAAAGTCTGTAGATGGTCGCTTCCTGGATCAAGGGGTTGTTACATGCATTGAAGTTGATTCCTTCTCCTCAAGTGTGTAACTTTTGTCCTCAGTGAGGCAGTATCTCTGCTCCCAATTGAGGACGTTAACCCCTACTGATCCAGTCTCTCCAAAGGCATGGCCCTGAGGTGGGGGGTCAGGGGAGTATGTGACACAGGTTCTGTCCAAAGCCTCTGCCCTTTAGCATCCTCTGGCGCAGGTGCAAAGGTCTAACCCTAACTCTTCAAGATACAAGAAGATTCTAAACTTTGACTGCTTTACTGCTAATTGCTGAAAGTCCTCTGGGGGCTGACTGAAGCTCCCAAGCAGCGGTCATCTCATTTGTTAGCCAATCACATTAGACCCAACCAAAGAGAAAGCTACCTGAAGAAGGGTACAACACACACTATTAAAATTCCACCACTCCCTTAAATTAAGTGATTACCTTAATCAAGTGATTATCTTAAGTGGATTAATTATCTTAAATAACCAAATCTCTTACAGTTCATTAAAGAGTTACAAAACAAGGTATTATGAAGTCTGACTGAGGAATGCAGTCATCTACTGGGGAGGAACAAGTCAGAAAAAGTTTCATGGAAGAGGTGACATTCTGCTGTTGCAGTTCAGTTGTGTCTGACTCTCTATGACCCCCATTTGGGGTTTTCTTGGCAGAGATACTGGTGTGCTTTGCCATTTTCTTCTCCAGCTCATTTTACAGATGAGGAAACTGAGGCAAACAGGGGCTAATTGACTTGGCCAGGGTCATGGTGCTAGTAAATATCTGAAACCAGATTTAAACTCAGGTCTTCCTTACTCCAGGCCCAGCACTATCCACTCTACCTAGCAGCTTTTTTTCAGTTGGGCTCTACAGGATAGAGAGGATTTCAACAAGCAAAGGAAATCCATAAAGGGACAGCAGAAACAATGGCATGGAGGCATAAGAGCAGAGTGAGTGAGTGTGTGTGTGTGTGTGTGTGTGTGTAGGGAATAAAATATTCCCTTTTGGTTGGAACACAGAGCACCAGGAGAATAATATGTACACCTGGAAAAAATGGAGTAGTAATAGATTTTAGATTGTATAGGGCAGACATGTCAAATACATAGTGACCATATACCACATACTCCCCAGTGCAGCTTGAACCAGATAAAAATGTAATTGAGAAATATCTAACAAAATAAATTAAAATGCAATAAACAAAATTATTATCAATGCAAACTATTAGTGTAAATAATTATTAAAGTAAAAGAAATTCATTGTCATTAATATTATTATGAATGGTTGATAAAATACCATGAAGCATAAATAATAATAATGTTACTTTTCTAAGTCAATACGCAGCCTGTAGGGATCCTTATGTCCTGTTTAACAGTCCCTATTTCTATTTGGGCTTGATAACACTGGCACAGAGCACTGAATGCCAAGCAAAGGATCCTGAACTTTAATCCCAATGGCCACTGAAGATTTTAACAGTCATGTTCTTAGCAGCCATTCACTAAATTTGTGTTGAATGAATGAATGAGAACTTCAAGGGAAGACCAGAGTGCCGTTTGTTGGGGCTGCTGCAGAGGTGACCAATGGTTTGGAATAGGTAGCGTAGGTGGCCTCGAAGATCCCTTCCTATTCTGAGTTACTGCGATCTATAATGGCCATGTTCCTGGTGAGCATAACTACATTCTGCAGAACACTCTTAGTTGATTCCTCAAATGATGGCTGGTAATAGTGGCAAAAAATCTTCCCTTTCTCTGGATATAAAAGAGGCTGTTCCCTAAGTATTCAGGTAGGTGTATAGCTAGTTTCCTTTGGAGGGTACACACATATGTGCACACGCATGCACACACACACACACACACACACACATACACACTTTTTCATTACTAATATGGATTTGAAAACTAGAAGCCAAGAACACGAAAATATATTGGAAATGCCTTGGCACAATACTATGAACTGAAAGTCCCAGTTAGTGACTTCTCCAAATGGTCATTCAGATCTAGCCATATAAATCTGAAGATAAAGATTTTCTATTTCTAAACTACTTTAGAAAAAGTTTTCAATTTTCCTCATTCAAAAAACTTCATGGTTTGAATGAAAGTATTGAAGTGGGGATAGATAGGAGGAGTTTGGAGAAGAAATCTATGCTCTATCTGTACTTTCCTGTGAAGAAAACATTTCTGCAATACTTTCTTTGTCCAGTGGTCACTCTAAAATATGACACTGAATCAATGTCACAATGTTTTTGAGCAAACCCCGGACACTGAGGACCATGACTAGAATTTAAATGGATTTTCTGAAATTCATTTTTTGTACAAGACATCTATTATTCAGATAACTATGTAAGTCCCAAACAGATCGTTCTTCTTTTCTTTTCTTTCGATTTCAAAGACATAAGCTCAACCTATGTCCTCTGAATCTTCAATCAAGTTAACATCACAAAGAGATATACCTATTCAGTCTCTTTCTCTAGGTGTTCAGTGAATACAAAGAGTCCAAGTGTGAACTGCTAACTGGGTTAATACTGTTTTAACTTTATCCGTGACATGGTACCACTATTCTTTCATTAATTAACACTTGGGACAGAATAACATTGCACATATATGTACATATACATATACATATATATATATATACATATATTTTATGGAACTTGAAGTTTATCTTAACAAAGCCTAAGACAAGTATATATGTCATTAGTAATCCATCAAGTAGTATGCCTTGCATTCAGCTAAGAATACTGAGGTACTTAAGCTTACAAGATACCATCTGTATATTGTAAAAGTATACCATTCTTTTAATTCTGGATATGGCTTTTCATCAAGAGGTTTGTTTTTCTTTGAAAAAAAAAAACAACTGTGTTCACCCATTTTCTATGTCTGTTTTCTGTAACTGCCCAAACCCTTTGCTGCCACCCCTCTACCCACAGGGAACCAGAGCTTTTCCTTTAAGAAATTCTTACAAATGATGTGGGGAAAGAGGGGTTCATAACAGTATAGCCCATAATGCCCAAGCAGATAGAGCTCCATCCCCCTCTCATACTCCCTAGGGATTTATCCTGGCTCCTCTTCAGACCCCTGATCCTATGCTGCCTCCACCTCTTCCTAATGGTTTCCAGAAAGATAAAAGTTCTAGGGTGAGGTGGGGGGTGTCCCAGCACTATGTCCAGCCTTATTTCTCTGTCCTTACTCTGCTGGCCTATAGATATGTCATCTCATCAATAGCAAGATGGTCAATGGAGGGAAACAGGAAGAAAGAAAAACATTGCAGAAAAGCCCTAGACCGGCACAAAAGGTACCCAACCTCTGCCTAGGAAACAGGCATGAAACTGAACTTTAGGACAGGGCTGATAGTGGTAAAAAAAAATGCAAGAAAGCTACCCTAGTGTTCTAATCTCATCACACTTACAGGAAATGTGTTCAATTATAAATTAAAATGGTGAGCCGCTCAGGGGTCCTGGGATGCTCCCTGAGCGCCTCCAGCCGGACTTCTCAGACTGGTGTTAACCTTTTATATGACATCCGATTACTATTGTTCAGAAGAGATTAAATGGTTTGAAGGCAATGGCACCGCACCACTCCCCTCACCCCCAGGGCCAGACATGGCTCCCAAATTTGGTAAAAATTATTCACTCCTGGATATATGATATATCCCAGATTATCTACATCAAGATCAATAGTATTCATTCATAAATACTGAATTAAAAAACCTAAACTTTGTCAAAGCTGCTCAATATGACAATATGAAAAAAGTCTACAAAATGATAATATAGTTAGGTAGATTTCCATTTGGGAGTAGTCATTAACACTGGACAGGAACTTGAAGGATAATCTCTAGTAGTAAGTCCCAGGTATCTGTCCCCAGACCTCTGACAATTAACATTCTATCAGTAACTTAAAGATGAGAATGAATGGAGGCAGTTGGCATACTTATCAAATCTGTGGATAACCATCCTCACTAGCTATTGATCTGTATTTCACTTCAACTCTTCCAGAATTAAAATCCATGAGAAAACCATCTACAGTCAGTGCCTCCACTTCCTCCTCTATCACTCATTTTTAAAACCCTTTGCAATCTGGCTTCCAGCTTCATCATTCAACTGAAACTGCCCTCTCTAAAGTTACCACTGATCCCTTATTTGACAGACCTCAGGACCTGTTCTCAATCATCTTCCTCTGACTTCTCTGTTGTATCTGATGCCGTCTATCTAGGATCCTCTCTGGATACTCTCTTCTCTAGGATTTTGATACTGTTTTCTCCTGGTTTTCTTCCTATTTATCCAACCACTTTTCTCAGTACCCTTTGCTAGTTTTTCATCCATGTCATGCCCTCTAACATGTTCTTCTGTTTTTTATTCTATACCATCTCATTTGGTGATCTCATCAAATCCCATGGGTCACTGTTTCCACAGAGATGATTCCCAGATCTATATATCCAGCCATACTCTCTCTGATGAACCCGTCACACATCTCTAGTTACATTTGGATATCTTAAACTAGGTGCCTCAAACTCAACATGTCAAAAAAGAGAATCATTACATCTCCCTCAAAAAGTTCCCTTTTTCGGAACTTCCCTCTTACTGTTGAGGGCATCACCACGTTCCCAGTCACTCAGGCCTGTAAATTTGGTGTCATGTCTAGCTCCTCATTCTTATTCATCCCATGTAGCCAATCTATTGCCAAATTTTGTTCCTACCTTCACAACATCTATCATATACATCCCTTTTCCTCTATTCACATAGCCACAACCCTAATTCAGGCCCTCATTGCCTCTCACCTGGACTACTGGTCTACCCCATCAGCATCTCCCATTCTAATCCACCATCCATTTAATGGACAAATCATTTTCCTAAAGCACAAGTCTGACCAAGTCATGCTCCCTGTTCAATGAGCTCCAAAAGCTCCCTATTATCACCAGAATCAAACAGAAAACTTTTGTTTGGCAATTCAATCTCTTCATAACCTGGCCTTTGGCTTTCTTACAGCTCACTCCCCCCCTCCCAGAATTCTACCATCTAGCTACACTGCCTGGCTTATAGTTCCTTAAACATGACCCTCCATCTCCCTTCTCCTTGTCTTTGCACTGGCTGTTCCCCATTACTGGAATCTCTCTACTCACCTCCACCTCTTAGTTTCCCTGGCTTATTTCAAGACTTAGCTCATATCCCACACTTCCACAGCTGCTAATGCCTTACTCTTTCAAATTATCTTTCATTATCTATTCCTCTGTGTTTCTCTGATACATCCACACATGAGAGACAGACAGACATTTAGATAGATAGATCTTTAGGTGCATTTTTTTTACACACATCATCTCTCCCATTTGAATGTAAACTCTTGGGGGGCAGGGACTGGTTTGTTTGAGCATTTAGCACAGTACTTAGCAGTTAAGAGTCTAATAAATGTTTATTGCCTGACATACAACTACTGGTAAAAGTAGCTAATATATTCAGTTACAATGCATAAATATCAAGATTAGGTTATAATATAGGGCTAAATTTAATCAAGTCAAATTTAAAATTGAGAAGTGAAAAATCCTGACCTTGGTTTCAAAAGAATCAACTTCACAAGTTCAAGATGTGAGAGGTGTGGCCAGACAATGTTTTGTTTGAAAAAAAATTTGGATTGAAAACTCAAAATTAATCAGTAGTGCAACATGGCAGTCAGTAAGCTAATGAGATTTTAGGCTACGTTAAAAGAGGCTTAATGTTTATAACACAGCAGTAATCAGTTCTCTGTAGTTTGGTCAGATCATGTGAATTATTCAGTTCTGGCTATTTGAGTGCATGCACAAAAACATAAGAACATGGAGAAGCCTAAAGATTACATCAATTAAACATCTCTTCCATATCCTTTGTATTTCTTTTCCTGAATTTGATGTTTTTAAAATTATTTTCTCCTTAGTAGTCTCCTGCCCTCAGCAAGAGCTATGCATGAAATTTATATAACATGCTAGCTTATGTTATACATCCCACTTACTTTTCTACATATGTCTCTGTGCCATGTAATACTCAGTCTTTTCATACAGCAGAATGTTACTTTGCCATGCATGAAATGAAATGTTTTCTAATCCAATCCAATGAAATACCAATATTTTGCTAATGCTGTTAGAAAACATTAAACTTTTCTTTTCCAGAGATCCACTTGGAAAATGGCTCAGAGTGATTTTTTCTACCCGGAGAACTCAAAGAGGAGACAGGAACTGAACAATCTCCACCAGCAACTGCTTAATAGCTTATCAGACAGCTTTGACATCACTAATGAACTGAGTGCGGTTCTGAATATGCACTTGGCCTGCAGGCTGGAATCCATAGAAATGAAAAGAAATGGCACCATTAAGGAAAACTGTGACATCATCATAAAAGCCATAAAGAAGATCCAAAAGGAAGTACAAAGGGTTGATGACGTGCTAAAAGAAAAATTGGAGCCAACATTGTATAGGAAACTTCAGGACATCAGAGAAAGGGAAACAGAAAAAATTGCAATTGTGCAGAAGGTTATGTCGGTCATCCTGGGAGAAGCCACTTCCACTGCCAGTACAGTAGCTGTAAAACTTATCTGCTCCAATGTTACCACTGTTGTCATTAACAAACTGGTCACTGTGTTAGCCCAAATAGGTGCATCTCTGCTTGGTGGTATCGGGGTTGCTGTTCTCAGACTTGGCCTAGATATGATCCTCCAAGCCATATTAGGGGCAGTGGAGAGAAGCCAGCTTCAAGCGGCAATTAAAAGTTATGAGGAACACCTGGTGGAGTTCAAATCTGCCTCAGAAAAATATCATCAGGCCATAAAGGAGGTCACCAATACTCTGAAGTGCAGGTTGAAATGAGCAATTGGCATTTCACTGGCAAGCAACATTTCCGTTGCTTCCATTTCAGCCTCGGTTCTTAGATTTGGTTGATTTCCCACAGTTTCAGCTTCAGCAACAGTTCGAGGAGTGGCTATGGCAGCTGTAGCCGCGCAAAGGGGGTGCAATTCAGGTGCTGGGACAAAGTGCCCTTGACTAAAATATGCTTCAGAAACTCTATTCACTAGATCAAGCCTTCCGCTGAGTTCAGGAGATCTTAAGCAAAAGGATCTCAAATTTGAAGTGCAAAGTGTATGCCCCAAAGCTCCCTGAGCTAGTCTTCCAAACTAGTCTTCCAAATCAGATCAGTTGCTTTTATAAGACACTAGGCATAGGAATGCCCTCTCTTTTGTCTCTTGTATGCACTCATTTGGCTAACCACTGTAGAGAAATATGCCAGTGGCTTTTGGGATCATTCAGATATAATACTATATTTCATTAAGTCTTGGGCCTTAGTTATAGAATATAAGCTATCAGTTTACCGAAAGTTGGAAGTAAATAAAATGAACAAATTTAAATGGTAGCTAGGAATGGAAGTGGAACTAAGTAGCAGTCTTCAGCAATTTCTACTAATTAGAAAATTCCCAAGTTCTATTTCCAGTTCCCCAAACTCCACTGATTTAATGCGTCATGATGAAAACACTGTCTCAAGCTCCCGGGAGCAAAAAGAATAAATACACTGATGATACTCTGAGGTACACAGTATACATAATATTAGTATAACCTTAATCATATAAAGGGATCATCCTTTGTTTGAAAAATGTATCATTTAAATGAAATCCTAGCTGTATGGCTATATAAGCACATAGAGAAGAATTTTTTAAAAAATCATGACATTTGCAGTACCTGAAAAAAAAAAAGAAAGCCATTGTCAGTGACTCATTGTCATTGAGTCAATTCTCCAGTTTCCTGAGAACAGGACAAGGTAGATGTTGTGATGGAGACCCATGCTTAAAAATCCAGTTCCTCTGTAGATCAAAGTCATTTCCTACTAAGCCTGCTACAAGTACCCAACATAACAACTGTCTTTATTTCAATTTCTTATGCCTAAAAAATAAATTTACGATTGATGTGAGAACATAAATTTGAGTGCTTGGCTCACATGAAGAAAAAACATCACAAAATAAAATGTTCTCAATTAAAAAGCTAAAGACCAGAACAAAGACTTCCACTTCAAAATGTATTCCTAGTCTCTCTCCTACAATATGCTTGTTGACTAAATACAATTCGGTCTCCAAAAATTAAAAAATACCTAGTAAAGTTACTTACCTGGTTTTAGAAGCTTTAATTCACACTTACTGGTTATTATTCTTCTAAGGTACTCAAAATTCAGGCTAAAACCAAATCAAATAGAAAAATTTACAAAGACAAAGGTAATTATGAAGAAATATTTGTATATCTAAAAATTCAGCCCATCATTAATAGTCCCTCACCAGTACCTAGAAATGTTTGTTCATTATTGAGAAGATGGCTTGGTTCATAATTGAATTGTTTACCTATAACTGGAAATGCGCTTAAGTATGCTGGAAATGTCCAGATTTTAGTTTATGATTATATATTCTAAATATCCTTACCTCTATCTTTTTATAGTTATTCGGGAGAGGAAAGAGAAAGAAAGAAATATTAGAAAGAGTTAAAAGAGAGAAAGGGAAGGGAAGAAGCAAGAGTGCTTCTGGGGGAGGGGGGGGGTGGAGGGACTACATAGAAAAATGAATAATACCTCTGAATAGCAGGGATGAAACAATGACCTCATAGAGGCCTTGAAGTACCCAACTAAGCAACAGGCTAAGAAAGTCACCACTTTAGCATTTGTGTTGTATTTTATGCTTTTCAAGTATTTCAGCATTTCCTCTTATCCAATCTTTAAAACAACCCTTTGCCAACAAAACATAGTTGGAAAACTGATCCTGCCTTACATCTGATTCCCAAATCTACCTATTCAGCCCTTCTCTCTCCTGAAATTCCAGTCCTAGTACCCCAAACGGCCAGCAAGATACTTCCACTTATATATCCCACAGTCATTTCAACCCCAATGTATCCAAAACTGAAGTTATTATCTTTCTCCCTACAAGTCTCCCTCCCCTCCCCTACCAATTCTAATGTCCGTTTCCCTCAGAGGCAACATGGTTCTTGGCATTCGCTCAGGTTCAAAGCCTGGGAATCATCTTTGACAGTTTTGCAATTACTCACATAATACAGAGTTGCCAAGTCTTCTCAATAATAATACCTCCTCAACTTCTCTTCAATCTGTTTTCTCTATTTACACTACAATACCTGTAAATCTAGGCCTTCAACACCTCTCCCTGGACTATTAAGAGCAACTGCTTCCTAATTTTCTCCCTACATCTACTCTCCGCACTCCTCAATCTGTCCTTCCCATAGTTGTTAAATTGATATTCCTAAAATAACCTGTTGATTTCTTGTTCCAGAAGTCAGCTAAACTGGAGGAGGAGATGGTGCAATCAGGAAGAGTCAAATTCAATTCCTGCCTCAGAGGTTTTTGTAGCTGTGTGACCCTGGATGAAGTCTTGGACCGTTTCCTCATCTGTAAAATGAGGATGATAGCACCTAGTTTCACAGGTTATTATGAGGATTACATGAGATGACATGTAGAAAGTGTTTAACACACCTTAAACACTATATAAAATGCCAGCTGTAATTGGTTACTAACAAGAGTTAGTAGCTCCCCCTGGCCTCTGGGCCAAAATGCAATCTCTCTCTCTCCCTCTTTATCTATCTTACAGGCAAACTTGGTTCTGATTTGCTATTCCCTGTAAAACTCAATTTCTGGTCTTTATGCATTTTCACCAGCTATACCCTGTGCAAAGAACTCTGCCCCACCCCCTCACCTGTCTCATAAAAGGCCCTGGCTGAATTGCCACCCCTTCCCCCAAAGGCTTTACTGATTTTCTCCCCTGCCCTTGGTATTTACTCCCCACTCCCATTCACTCCGTGTTTATTTTGTATGTACTGGTATTTATTCTTTGCGAACATCTGATGTCACCGCGGCGTATTAGATGTGGCGCTTCAGGGTGGAGACTTTTGTGCGGGTTAGTGCGCGTTTTCAAGCCCCGGATACCCAGGACCTAACCCGAAGAGGCGGTGGCCGGACGGAAGGCAAGGCTCCACTAAAACCCACGGAGCGAAGCCCAGCACGTGCTACCGAGCTGGAAGGGTTTGTGGAAGCGCAGGGCCCACGTGGGTCGTGAACCTCGACGACTGAGCAGGGGATCCGCCGGCCGGGCTTCTTTCTAACGCCTCCCTGCCCCGTCGGTCCCCACCCCCACCCCATCGTGTGGCTCAGCAGCCCCCAGCGCTGCCCCCCCCGCCCCAGGGAGGCTCCACGTCCCAGCTCCACGTGGGATGCCCCCGGTCCTCAATCTTAACGCCTTCTCCTCCGGGATTAGCTCCGATCTGCCCGGCACAGAACTGGTCTGTGCGGTGTTAGCCCGTCGTCTCCCCCAGTCTTTCCGGAGCGCAGCGCCCGGCACGTGGTAGGGCTGGGATGGGGGGCGAGCTAACTTCTCCGGGCCTCCTCCTTCAACCCTCAGAGATACAGGCCTTCCATAAAGCCGGCCGGGCCGGGTAGGGAGGCAGGACCCCTCCCCACCAAATCGCGGCTCCTTTACGTAGTCGGGGGCATGCCGTGCCCGCTACTATTCCTGCGTGTGGGGTGGGGGAAGGGCAGGGCACCCGGGGACTGGAGGAAAAACCAAGGCCGTTCACACCAGAGGCTCAGGGAGGGTCAGGACGAAGACACAGAGCTGGGTTTAGAAAAGAAAGCGCCTAAAGCGCGGCTGGGCTGCCCCCTGAGGCGCGAGAGGGACCCCCGCAGGGTTACAGGACGCGCCCGCGGCGGCGCTCGAGGGTGGGACAAAGCTCCCCTGCCAGCCAATCAGATTCCCGCCTCGCTCTGCGTCTCTTCTTCCGTCCGCGCCCTCGACAATGGCATCACGAATCCGCGTTTGCGAACCACGATCCTCTCGAGGGGCGGGGGAAGGGGCGGGTCCAAGGACAACGTGGTGACGTCGAGCGCCAAGCCCGCCTCCTTCCCAGTCTGCACCGGGGAAGCGCGCGTTGGGACGAACGAATTCTAATGCTGAAGCGGAAGCTCCTCTAGCCCCTAGGCTCTCTACGGGTGCAGGAGCCGGAAATGCTCGGGGACGTTAGCAACGCCCCTAGAAAACAGAAGTGACGTGAAAGAGGCGGTGCGGCGCGCGGCTCCAAGATGGCGGCGCCTTAGGCCCCGAGCGAGAGGCGAAGGTGAAGGCCTCCCGCCCCGGCCCGAGGAGAGCGAGGAAGGGCGCGCGAGCCGCCGGGAGCGCGGCCCTGCGGCCCTCGCTGGCTCCGGCGAGCAGCCCAAAGGTGAATTCGTGGATATCTCGAGGCTCTCTTTCCCCGCTTCCTCATCCCCAGCCCCCCACTTCCGGACGCCTGCGCGGTCCTTTTGAAGCATCCTGGGAGAGATCCGCCCCCTAAGCTCGGGAGGCGGCCGAGTCCAGCTGATCCCGGCCTGGCCGCGGAGAGGAGGCCCGCACGGGGTCGGGCCGCTGACTCGCTTGGGCTGGTTTGTGGTTTGGGGAGGTGCTTGTTGTCCTCCCTTGGGGGCCTGAAGTCGAGGGTGGCCCGTCACCGTGGGGCCTCCCCGAGGCCTGGAGGCCGCGGGAGAGGGACTGAGCCGAGCTGGGCCCCCGCCTCTCCCCCGCGCTCCCCTGCAGATTGTCCCTGGCCTTTCAGAGGACCGTGAGGGTATTACGGGTTTCTTCCGGCCACTGCCGTGGTCTTTGGGCTTTCCTAAACCTGGTTCCAGGTGCTTGTTCCGGTTTCTGAATCTCTTGTAGTCAAAGGACTGTTATTGGAAGGGGGAGGTTTTGATGGGTTGGGGAGCACTTGTAGCCTTACTTATTCAGCTTTTTCATAATAGGCCTAAGAACTGCAAAGGGGCCTTCAGAGGCCATCTAGTTCATCCTCTCATTTTGCAAATGAGGAAACTGAGGTCCGAGGCGGTCATGTGACCTGCCCGAGGTCACTGCAAATAGTAAGCTGGCTTGGGTGGAATTTGCACAGTACTGCCTCCTCATTCAAGTACCCCCGTAGGTAAAGCAAATATTGTGTACTTCTTGCCTAGTTATTACTGTAACTTGTTACTTCCGCACTTGGAGGCATGAGAACTAGTATGTGAACCAAGGCTTTCCATTTTATGTCCTGCGTCTCTGGCGATCCAGAGATAATTTTGAAGGAAAAAAAAATCTGTGGATTATCAGAGAAGTGACAGTTTATGACTTATTTGCTTGCATATTCCCCACCCAGACTTTGAGAAAAAAATATTAATCTTCAAGCTGGCTATTTTTGAATTGAGTCAATCACTAATTTACTTTAAGGTGAGTCCAAGTTTTACAGAACAAATACTTTTATTCAGGGGATTTGTTCTGGGAAGTTTGAATTCAGTCAAAGGGCCACATTTGGGGACCTAAGAGGGTCACATTTGGCCTGGAGGCGACAGGCTCTTTAAAAGAATTTCTTATTCTGTAAGGAGAAAATAACATGTACACAGTTACCTGATGAATAAATACATAATGAATAATACATTAAAACATGCGAAATATTTGAATAAGTACAAAGTATCTGATTAGGTACACTAACAAGTAACTGGGAACCTCCATAGGCCCTAAAAAACAGATAAGGTATATGAATGACACTGTTCTTTGAGAGAGATTAACAAATTAAAATTGATGATTTGTTACAAACTGTCTGGACCAGACCTTTAAAACTTATTGCTAGAGCGGAAATTTTTTTTTATATTTCTCAGTTCATCACTCCTTTCTTTATGTGAGTATGTATGTTAAACATATATTTTATGTGAAGTTTGAAAGTTAAGAAAACTAAAACCTTTTCCTTTGCAGGTGTGGGATAAAAAGTTGCAAATTAGTGGAGAAGTTAAATTGTAGAATATTTTTAGAGTAATCTAGTTATATCACTTTCTATTGCTTCGTGTTCAAATATGCATGAATGAGTGGCAAATAATATTGCATAATAAAATTGCACTTAATAAAAATGTAGTTTGTCACATAATGTGATAATCTCAATATGTGGTTCATATCCAAAGTACTTCATATTACAGAATTGCGGAATTGGAAGAGCTCTCCAAGGTTTAGTAAAAACAACCATAATTGAGGAATCTCCCTACATAATAATTAACAAGAAGTGGTTTCACCACTTCCCAAAGCAGTGCGTTCTTTTTGGAACAGCTCTGTTAGAATAGTTTTCCTTCTGCATATCAAAGCAGAATCTGCCTCTCCAACCATTATCTACTCCTGGCTGTACTCCAAAATAAATCTTGTTTAACCTTCCATGATGGCACATCTTCATATAACAATACATCATGCACATAATAAGAACATTATTATGTTTCCCTCAGGTTTTTTTTTTCTTTTCTAGACTAAATTTTTCCAATTTCTTTTGCTGGCTGCAGTATAGTATGATCTTAAGTCCCCTCTTGTCTCCCATCAGTTTCACTCCAGCTTGTCCTTAAAACATGGTACCCAGAACTGAATCTACCCCTTGATATTATCTAATCAGTATAGCCTAAGATTTCACTAGGTACTTTGATTTCCATTATTGAGGCTTTGAGCTTACAGTCCACTAAAAGCACTAGGACTTTTTTATTTTAATTGGTTTGTCACATTTTTCCCCACCCTCTATTCACTGCAACAGTTATATGAGTGTTAATTCTGTAAACTTAAAAATGAGAGAGACTTGATCAGTTTTCCCCATCCATTCCACCTCCTGCATTTGTCAGCAGAGAGCCTCTTCAAATGAGTGATTTATATGAAAAATCAGCATCTGCTCTCTGGACAGGAAAAGGAGAAAACCCATGAACCAGATGTATCCAAATGAGATTTATTAAAGGATGTTCTTTACAGCTAGCTGGAGATAATTACAATGCTGCATTCTTCCTAGCTCTGCAGATAAAATTGAGTTATGTGGCATCTCCTAAGATGGATTCCCATTTTTCCCCTTTTGTACAGTAAAAAAATTTTATCTCTGATACGTTAAGGATGCTTAATGGGGAGGAGGTAGTGAATGGATGGAAGAATAATTCCAAGGTAAGGATTGCTTATGGGAGGGGAAGGGAAGAGTGTTTTCTGTTATCTTCTCTTCCTTATCTACAGTTTGGGATCTTTGAGGTGGATGAGACGCACAGGATTGGAATGTTCTCTTATCCTCTCCCCATCTAGTCTAGAAGACAGGAAGGATCTTATCTGTGATCCCAAATTTTTAGAATCCATTTTGACACAGGTTTATACATCTGTGAATTGGAGTTAAGGAAACAGGCAAATATTTTTGGTTAATTTTAAGCAGGAAAACAAAGGAAAGCCAGAAGCAGTTGAATCACATAGATAAACCACATATTAACCATGTATTAATATATAACCACATACTAGTATGGACATGACTCTTGGCCAGTAAGTTCTGTCTCTAAATTGCCTGGCCATTCTCAGAAGAATGGCTGGAGGTTGTTTTCTCAAGTGGGAACATTTGAAGTAACTGGTTATGTGTGTTTAGCCTACAAAAAAGAATACTGAAAGGGGGAAATAATAGAAGTCTTCAAGTATATGAAGGGGTATTGTGTGGAAAAGGAATTAAACATTCTGTTTAACCCAAGAGTGAATGCATTGAGATAGAAGTTGCAAAGGTTTGATGTCAGGAAAAACTTAATGATTAGAACTCCCCAAAAGTGGACTAAAAAGTGGTAGATCCTGCCTCCTTGTAAGTCTACAGGCAGAGGCTGAATGACCACTTGGCCAGGTATATTACTGTGGGAATTAGAACTTTTTTCCTTGGGATACTACATTTGATAGCTAAGATTTTCTAGAGGAGGAGGATTTCCACTACACAAAGATCCCAACATGGCAAGGAAAGACCTCGATATTATCAGTTTAAATCCAAGTGAATCTGCATGCTTCTATTCTATAATGGGCACTATCAGTTAATTTCCTCAGAAATAGAAGGTACTTGGAGTTGCAAAATTAAAAGCAGACATTCTTACAGACATCAAAAAAGGTTATAAAAACTACAAGCCCTGACCTTAATAAATGAATTGCTGAAGTTAATAGTCTACTGGGCTCTGCAGCACTTTGCGGTTACTGTTTTAACCCAAACATAGGCCTGACATGCATCACTGCCTTCCTCCTTCAACTGATTCCTTCCCTGGTGTTTGCCAACGTGCCCAGGTCCCCTTATCCTAAAAATATTTTCACTTGCCTAGGCCACATCTTTTCAAGCTTCTTTAACTCTTCCCTGTCATTTGACAAACTCCTAAGAATAGATGACTACTCCTGCGACTTCTGCTTCATCAGTTTATTCGTTCACTTCTGAACCCCTTGCAAAGTTAATCCCACTATTCTACTAACACTGTTCTATTCCAAAATTAGTGTTAACTTTAGCTGCAAAATCCAGTGACTTGTCTCAGTCTTCATATTTCTTCATTTCACTGCAGCTTTTGATGGAATCATGGGCCTCCTTTTTCATTGGTTGTTCTGTTTTCCCTTGGCTTCCACGACACTGACCTCTCTTGGTTTCCCTCTTACCTCTAACCATTCCTTTTCACTCATTGGTTCATTATCCATTTCTTTCCCCCTAAGTGGGAATATCCATCAAGACTTTGTTCTAGACTTAATCTATTCATTTGTCATTTTGTTCCTTAGTGATTTCATCATTTTCTCTTGGATTCAGTTATCTCTGTAAATACCCCTGGCCTAAAATCTGTATATGCAGTACTCTTGAACTTCAGAGATGTGAGGCATCTCTACCTAGATATTTTACCAGTATCTCAAATTGAACAAGTTCGTAGTGACTCAACAGTTTTTCCCCTTTATTTGCCTTTTCCTCTGTTCTTTCTCCCATATGACCTCCACCTTTTCTTCTACCTCACCTTCCCATATATAGTTTTCGAGTCTTTACAGTTCTTTCACAACATCTCTTGCATCTGCCCCCTCTCTGTTAACACAACCCTTATTATCACTTGTTCTATAATAGCCTCCAAATTTATTTCTCTGTCTCTCCCCTCCATTTGATCTTCCACACAGCTGTCAAAGTAGTCTTACTATGGCACTTGCCTGTTCGAAAACCTTCATTGGTTCTCTATTGGCTTTAAGAAAAAATACAAACTCCTCGGTCTTGTATTTAATCTGGCTTCAAACTGCCTTTCCAGCTCGTATTAGTTTTCCTTCATGTACTCTTTAAGTTCTAGCCAACTTGAACTCCTGGCCGTTCCCCAAACTTTCATTTCCTGTCTCTGTTTCCAAAAGCCATCTCCCATTCCCTGAAAGCAGTCTTTCCTCATCTCTGCTTCTCAGCACTTTGAAGCTCAGTTCAAGTATTACCTTCCTGTAGCCTCCTTTGGTCCTAGTTGTCATCAGGCTCTCCCTCCTCAGATTACCTTGTACTTACTTATCTGTTTCTCTCAAGCTGATGGAATATAAATTGTGAGCAAGAATAACCCAGTATTGCACACAGTAGAAACTACATGAGGATTAGATTTGGTTCATCAGGGAAGAGACTTTTAATAGATTGGTTTTTTTTATAGCAGGCCACTTGCCACAGCCAGATAACGGACTGAAAAAGTATATGTCATAGCACTGTCTCACTGTATTTATTTGGTGATTATAGGAAGGGATCTGGGTAAAGCAAAATACAGCCTTATATGTTTTCCAGAAAATTTTTCTCCTATGCATGGGAAGAACTTTTAACAATCTTTGATAGATGCAAGTACAAAGATAACTATTTGACAACCCTCCAATTTTAAATATGAAGGCATATTTATATGCCTCCCATAAAATAGGGAGATGTACGCTTACCAAAGGTGTTCACCATTGTCTGGAAGGGTGTTTCAAATAAACCATACAAATGATACCTTTGGGTGATTAAGTCCCACAAGTTTGCTTCATCTGTAAAGTATTGCTATTGGACCAAGGTTCCCCCAACCTATAACATTGTTATGTTGATTCTATGTTTAGGAGCCTTTGGTGACTGCTGAGTAGGAGAACAGGAATGATCCAAAGAGGTTCAAAAGGGTCAATACCAGCAGTATGTTCTTATTGCTGACATAATATTTCATAAAGAATATTTCTGGTGAGCATCCACAGGTCAGCCAGGCTGGTAAGAGGACTTAATTGTTATAAGAAGTTAGTCTGAAATAATTCCAGTGATCCTAGAGAAGAAAAGCCTTTAAGAGTTGGGGGAGAAGGGTTACCCAGCTTATTTCTGTCTAATTATTTGAAAGCTTGTCATGGAATGACGGATTAAACATAATCTATTTATCTCCAAAGGACAGAAGGAATAGTGGTTAGAAATTAGAGAGCAGCACATTTAGGCGTCATATAAAGAAAATCTTCATTAGACTTTCTAAAAGGAGCTTCCTGGCAACCCTTTAAACAGAAGGTGGATAAATATTGGTCAGTGATGCTGATAAAAGGAAATATCCAACTTCAAGATTCTGTGAGATTTTCCTCTTTACAGATAACTGGGCTCATAAGACTCAGAGAACTAAAGAGTCTCTGGTAAAATGCACAAATTCTCAAAAGAGGCCTAATAATTTCTCACAGCAAAAAAGTGTATAGAGATGAATGATGTAAATTTCCAATGTTTCTTATATGGTTTGTCTTTTTTATACAATTTGTCATTGAATTCATAAGAATATTTATACATATTCTTCAGCAGTTAGGAAGACCAGAATTTAAGAAAACCTTGAGGGATGGAGTGGCATCAGTTTACACAGTGCATTTTTAAAAATTTCTATAAAGCAAAAAGAAAATAGAGTTAAGATGAAAATTTTGATTTCAAAGTAACATTCTACCAAAATTTTGCATCATATGACACAGCTAGTCCTTGTAATGTTAATTCTTCCTATGAAACCACACTTATCACATTGAATATTAACTGTAATTTTGACAAATAGTTAATTTTTCCAAATTTATCCTTGATTATAACCCATAGGTTTTCTGTAGGGTTTAAATCAGGTGAGTTCCCAGGCCATTGAAGCATGTTTTTCTCCTTCTCTTAGTTAAATTTCTTAACTTTTTTTCTGGCATGTTACAAGATTGTTGTGGCATTCTTTTTCTGTTTGAGGATTTCTGTATTTCTAGAGCAATTCTGCTTCTTTAATCAGAGTTCCAAGGCCTACTAAAAGTCAGAAGTGTCTAAAATATTTTTTGCAGGTGGATATTACAGAGGCTAATGAAAAAATCTGAGAATCACCCAAATTTCTGCTGATAATAGTTTTGGTGTATTGCTTTGAATGAAAAAGTGAATTTTATCAGTAAAAAATTGTACTTTTTCAATCTCTAGTACTCCAGCTTTTGTATGTCTTGCCCTTGACAGGTGCTTTTCTTTATAACAACGGTAAATATTTTTTTAAAAATTAATTTTCTCATTCTTGCTATTTCAAGAAGCCTGTAGGCTCTTGAATATTATTCACTCTAGAGAGGAGTAAATAACAACCCTCCCACCCAGTGAGAGTCTTTGTTTCTTTCCTGAAGCTGTTTTACAACAGTAGTTTTTTTTTTGTTGTTTATTTGCAGCCATACTTTTTTTTTTTGCACCTTGGTGAGACAACCTGTTTCGTTGTATGTTTGAGTGACCCTTAAAACCCCAGACTTTGCGATACCAATAGTTTACTGCAATATCTCTACCCTTTAGTATACTTTAAGAGCCACATCTTTTGCAGATTTCCTTGGAGTAATATCCATTCTTTAAAATGGCAGAATTAAAATCAGCCTAGAGAGAGCTCTGTTGGGGATCGAGGGGTGGTGCACAAAAACACTCAGCTAACATAGGTGGTCAAACCAATTCTGTCAGGAGGCACACTCAAACATTAATGTCACAAAATACAGGGATGGCTGCACACCTGTGATTTCATTGTTACAGGGAACTAACTCAGAGGGGATGAAACACCCTCTACCAATGAAGACTGGCATCTTTTTTTCTGAAACAGTCATAAGAGCAACTTGCCCAACCAGAGTGACACATACACTATATATTAGCACAGAAGGTAAACTGGTGCCCATGGCTTTTGCAACTTATTCTTTATATACTACACCTCCCCACAAAATAAAGGCATTTCAATTATTTCTTCAAAGGTAATTTGCATACCAGAGCAGTGAGGTGATATAGTAGGTAGAGCACTACGCCTGGATTTAGGAAGATCTGAGTTCAAATTCAAACACTTAGTATCTATGTAACCTTGGGCTTACCCCCACTTAACCCCTATTTGCCTCACTTCCTCATGGGAGCGCAATGGAGAAGGAAATTGTGAACCACTCCAATATCTTTGCCAGTTAAAACTCCTTGGACCATGGGGTCGTGAAGGGTTGGATAGAACTGAATGACTTTGTATACCATTGTATTATTACCTGACAATCTTATATTCTGTCTATCCATTAATTTAGCTGAAAGGTCACTGTTGGAAAAGACCTTTGTGGTTCCTTAACTGATTGCAGAAATGTAAGTCACAAACGATCTTATCAGAGTTTAATTCTCCCTGAGCAATGCTTTATGCCTAGTTGACAAAGACACAGGTATAAAGACTGTCAACAATTTCTTTGGAAAAAGATGTAGAAAGTTATGTTAAGGCACAGTTTATAGTTAATAGAGAAACATGGCTCTGTTAGTAGCAGGGTGGCTCCTTTTTGATACCCTTGAAGTTTGCCAAAGAGAACACGTATCCTTACTGCAGTGTTTTCAGTAAACCCCTAAAATCTAACAGATGAGAGATACTTCTAGAGCTTTTACTTTCTTGCTTTTTGTTAAGTTAACATTAATCAGAAGCCAGTATATGGTCAAAACACAATCCCTTAGAAAGTATACTGGTGGTAATGGGTGCCATACTTAATTGAATTTGAATAGAATTGATGATAATGCAACCTATTGTTACTATCTTCTTTAATGTGCAAAAGTCCACTTTGTATTAAATTGCAACTAAAGTCTGAGGAAGGAATTTTTTTTTTTGCCACATTTGACATTTTGTCAGCATTCTTAAGTTCTCTTTAATGAGAGAATTATCAGCTCTCTAGTTTATTCTTTAGGTAGCCTGACATCATTAAAACATGGAGAACTGAGTTCAATATTGCATCTAGAATCTGAGAAATAGGCTTTATGGTGACTATAACAATAATGTCTACTAGATTCTAGATACTTGTACAGAAGCAGATTTTTAAAATAAAAGGTCAGATAATAGTTTGGAAAATGAGATCATTTTATGAATAACAATTAGGAGTTTAATGTATTGCAAACTCATTTCCAGCATTGGTAGGTCATAGCCAGATAGGCTAATGTGATCTTAGTTTGTGTTGAGACAAGCATAGTATCCAGAAAGGAGAGTTTAGTTAACAGTGTGCTCTGTAATCAGACCACATCTAGAACATTACTCTGTTTTGGAGACCACATTTTAGGAAGAAGTAAAGAAGGCCCTGGAGATTGGGCCATATGAAAATAAGAAACAGGGATTTCAGTGTGGAAAAGAGAAAATTTGGTAGATGTAATAACCGGTCTATAAGTATTTGAAATGCTGTCCTGTGAGAAGAAAAGACAGTTTGTTCAGCCTGGCTCCAGAGCTAAAAGCAGTGGGCAAAAGGAATGAGATATACATTTTAAGTCTGACATAAGGAAAGAAACCTTGACAGCTATCCATCCATAGGTAGAATGGCCTGCCTTGGAAAGTAGTATATTGCTTTTTGGTCATAGGCTTCCAGCACACCACTTAGTTGAGGATGTAAGAGAATGAGCATGTGTTAAATATATATATATTTTAGACTAGCTTAACTCTTTGAAACCTATTTAGAGTAATTGAGCCAAGAAAAAAACTGATATCTGTATGTATGCCAGTCTGTAAAGAAAATATATACTCTACATCCTAAATCCTAACTATTTAAATTGACTTAATTTCATCATCTTTGGTACTCATTTAAAAATTTAATTGATTTTTAAAGGATATCAGTTTTGTTCTCCAAATTAATTACCATTCAGAAGCATAGTCTTCAACTGGAAGATAGAATTGCCAGTGACTATTTGTTTCTATTGATCATTCCGATCATATATCCTCTCGGAAGTAGAATCCAATTTACCTGACCTCCAAATTCAAACTTGGATAAATCCATATGCCTGAAAAAGAATTACTAACAGTTACAGAGACAATAATATGTTTTATAGAGTACTTTTAAAAAAAGTTATTGAAAGATAAGGATTCTAGCAGTGAAGGTACTTTAAGAAGATAACTGAATTTTGTTTTTTAGGTTCTCCTCCTTAATTGACTAAAACATATAACCAAGGAAAATGGGGCGAAGATCCACATCATCCACCAAGAGTGGGAAGTTCATGAACCCCACGGACCAGGCTCGTAAGTACCTATATGGGATTGTGAAGCAAAGATTAGCAAATATTATAAATTGCAGATATTAATGAGTCTGTTTTATCTTAATTTTATTACTACAACAACCAAACTAGGAAGATCTAGTTCAAAGGTGGGGAACCTGCAACTTTGAGGCCACATGTGGCCCTCTAGGTCCTCAAGTGCAGCCTTTTTACAGAGTCCAGGTGTGAAAGTAAGGACCCTGACATACAGAGGAGGGCCTGCTATCACAGGTTCTTTGATCTGCTTTTCTAAAAGGAAAGCAACTTGAGGGGTCAGCAATCACTTTAATCAAGCACATATATCATTCATTTAGTTCAGAGGGAAATATCAGTACCCTGAACTTCAGAGAAAATGCAGAGAAATATAGATCAACAGACAGTGCTTCCAGCTGCCTGACATAAACAATACATACATCACAGATCAACAGAGAGATAATTGTTTGACCATACATACAGTTACCAGGGAAAGAAGCATTAACATCTGGGTTTTCAAAGCTGGGGGGCTCCTTACCCAGAGTCTCATCTGGCCAAACAAAACACTTCCAGTCAGTAAGCTCCAAAGTAAAACCCCACCTCAGACTACTTATACATTTTTCAGAGTCAGAGGGCATCACAACCCTTGAGAAACCAGTGCCTCATTAAAAAATGGTATGGGCCTTCCTACAAATATTCCCTGATCAAACTCCCTGTAGTGGGCAGGCCTATTAATGGGTGGAGGAGTTCTTCCCACTAAGAAGCAAAATTACCAATACACCAAGTTTTACAAAACAAATCCTTTTATTAAGGGAGTTTGTTCTGTAAAGTTTGGATTCAGTCAAAGGACAGCACTTGAGAACCTAGAGGGCCACATGTGACCTTGAGGCCATAGGTTCCCCAGTCTAGTTATTTAATTTGCCAAGTTAGTGAGTTTCCTCAAATTTAAACTTTTTCACTTGAAGGAGGAGGGAGGGGAGTTACTATCCAAAATACTTTTTCCTCTAATTATACTCTGTAAATGACAGAGCTAAATGTGTGTTTGTGAGTGTATTTACACACACACATACATGGCTAAATTTATATGTATATTTATATACTTAGAAATATATAAAGTTCTTTGGATCTTAGGAATTTTGAAGGACTCTTTGGATTCAGTGATCCTTTCTTTTGATAATACTATAGTACATAGCGTGTATTTTTTAATTTGTTTCCGTTTGATGCATCAGATATACCTTATTCATAGTAATTTTTCTAATAAAGATTTAGGATTCTAATCATAGCCTTATATCAGAAAGTAAGAAATCCTTAAGTTATTTAGTGGCTTTTTTGTGTCTTGTTTTTATTATTGAAAAAAGTAATGAGAAATGTGGTCTTTTGGGGAAGATGCTTTTAGGCACTGAAAATGTAGACTAGTAGAAGTTAACACAGAAGGAAATGCTGATATTCAGGATTTTATATTATGTGTTCTTTTCTTTCCTTCCTTTATAGGAAAAGAAGCCCGGAAGAGGGAATTAAAAAAGGTATGATATTTTTCCCCCCTAGAAATAGCTTACTCACACTATTAAACTGAGCAATATTGTTTTAAAAAATAGTAAAACCTAGGGAATCAACTGTTTCCAAATCCAGATTTACAATAATTTACCTTTTTAAGAAATTGCCCATCTCTTACATTGATTTGCTCCTTATTTTACAAAGTAAAAATATTTTGTTAGGAGTTACCTTGATTTTGCCTTTCAAATACATGTAAAATCTTTCCCAACTCATGTCTTTGTCTATCCCAAGGAGAAAAGAAACATAAGTAGTACAAAATTAGCACTCGACTGTTTGTCTTGTGAATGAGTGTGCAAAAAGCTTTGTGTTTCAATTATAATCAAGAAAAACATTGAAGAAAAATTTCTTGGTATAAATGTCCTATATGGCCTTTGCTATAATTTGCAACAAGGTTTTTTGGTTCAGAAAAACTAAATTTTTATTTTCTCCTTATTTCGGACACTCCATCATTTTGAAATACATTACTATTAGGTTTGTGACATGAAAGTCTTCTTAAGAAAAATGAGATTCATTTTATTAATTTATACAGTAGACAATTGATAAGTGTTCGATGAATGAACAAATGATTCCCTACTATATGTTCATATTGTAAGCCACTTAATGAGAATTAAAGAAACTTTTTTCACCAAAAATGATTGGTAATCACTTTAAGTTGTCTTAGAATTTATCTGCAAACTCTACTGAAGATACTGCTGCACGTATGGGTTATATATTAAAATAATATTATAGAAATCTCCTAAAGACCGAATAGGAATTTTTAAAATATTTTTCTTTTGAAAAAATTTTTTTTTGTTGAACTTTAACCTTTTAGAATAGATTAGTTGAAACTAAGATGAAATACACAATTTAGTTTTAATGGAGTTGAAATAAAAGGTTGTTTTAAGTTCAGTTCTTTGAGTTTCTGCCATCCTTTAATATTCTTAGAATAAGAAACAACGAATGATGGTACGAGCTGCAGTACTAAAGATGAAGGACCCCAAACAGATTATCCGGGACATGGAGAAATTGGATGAGATGGGTAAGTAAGAGGATGCAGAAGGGCTAGATTTTTGAAGAAGACCCAGTTTTCTATGTGAATGCTTTGGTTTCTTTAGTCTTAGGGTAGTTTGTTGAAAATTCTAAAACTTTACAAAGATAAAAAGTAGTTGTTCTTAAATAATTTTTGATATTTGTGCTTGCTCTCAAAGAAGTTAAACCTCTTTCTCTGGAGAGAGAATAACATATACTTGATTGTTAGAGACCATTATTTCTAAGGATTTATTTTTTTGTGTATGTGAAAATTACATAGTCGTAGAGGTTACAACCTTTGATTTGTGGTGCAGTGGAAAGTGCTGTATTTGAATGGGAGGACCTGGATTTAAAATAATGGCTCTTCCACGGGTTTAACCAGCAATTCTGGGCCTCAGCTTCATCTATAAAATGAAGGAGTTGCCAAAGATGATCTCTGAGCTTCCTCCTAGTTCCAATTCTATGATTTCTAAAAATCTGACCTATGAACCATACATAATCAAAAAAGTGACCCTTTTAAAAAAATTATTAATAATCTTTTTTCTTCCATCAGAGTTCAATCCAGTACAGCAGCCACAGCTAAATGAAAAGGTGCTAAAAGATAAGCGAAAAAAACTTCGTGAAACTTTTGAGCGCATTCTCCGACTTTACGAAAAGGAAAATCCAGATATCTACAAAGAACTTCGAAAGTTAGAGGTGGAATATGAACAGAAGAGGGCCCAACTCAGCCAGTACTTTGATGCTGTAAAGGTAATCAGGTTTTTGTTTTGTTTTTTTTATGAAGAAGAGGAATTTCAAAACCAGTTAGTTTTACTTGTAGTTTTAAAAAAATTGGTAGGACTTTCAACTTTAAATTTTTCAATAAAACAACATTTTGGACCATATCAGTTTCATTTATGTACTCTGTCTCTAATTGGTATGAATAATTGACTATATTTGATGGAGATGTTAGATGGTGGTAGGGAAGACTAAAACCTAAATATGAAATTTCTCTAAATAGATGTATTAATTACAGCTGCTATTTAAAACAAACAATAAATTACCTCATAGTTGAATACTAGATTAGATGTTATGTATAAATTGCAACAGAAATTTTCAGGAAAGGTGACAGCTTTGCAATGGGGAGAGAATGGCAGTAAGTTTAATAAAACTTGTCTGAACAGTAAAAGAAAGAATTTCTAATAAGTGAATTAAGGTGTTTTGTAGCAATCCTCTGGCATAAGGGAGACCCTCCTAGGAGAAAAAACAGGTTGGTTGACAAAAATATTTTTTAGGAGACACAGCCATATTATCCTTTGAAAAATGTTATTGTAAATATTTTTCCATTTATCCAGTATATTAAATTTTAGTCACTCAAGTACAAGGTATTTCATCATCATTTCTATTTTATTTCAAACAAATCACAATCGAAGAAGGTAGAATTAAAAGAAAAATTTGACTGTTTAGTCTTTGATTGAAGAAATTTTCATTTTGGAAAGTTACTGGTATTATTTATTTAAGACTGTATATGGTACTGATTATTGCTATTGTCATTTTCATATTTACATTTGAGCAGAAATCTAGTTTGTAAAATAAATGAATTGGTATTCCTGTATGAATGCGTCCCCCTTTTTTTCTATGTTGACTTACTGTCTACTTGTTTCTTTTCCAGAATGCTCAGCATGTTGAAGTGGAAAGCATCCCATTGCCAGATATGCCCCATGCTCCTTCTAACATCTTGATCCAAGACATCCCATTGCCTGGTGCACAGCCACCCTCTATTCTCAAGAAAACCTCTGCCTATGGGTAAGGAAGCATCATTTTAGTTAAATAGTCGTTGTTAAGCCCCAAATAATCTCCCAAATGCAGTGGGTAAAGAGGGAGTTAAAAATAATGTGTGTGTCTTGTGGTGTTTGATGATGAGGATTAACATTCTCAGCAGCGTACTGGTATTCATGAAATAGTAACACCTAGAGGAAGTCCTATAGCACGTGGCCTGTCTTCCTCTGGAGAATTTAAGGTGAAACAATGGACAGGAATCCTCCATGGTAAGAGTGCACAAATGAACCCCAGTCTGCTGTAAAGAAAGGGTGGGGTAGAGCCTATGCTGCAAAGCGAAAAAAAGCTCTCTACTTGGAATCTGACCCTGGCTGTGATACTAGTTGTATGACCATGGCAAGTCATTTAGTCTCTCTGAGCCTCAGTTTCCTTACCTATAAAATGGGGATAATAGATGTTTGTAAGGCATAAATGACATAAATGTAAATTGGTTTGCAAAACCGTATAAATATCTATTGCTATTACTATTACCCATATCAATCAATTCATAGATCCATTGAAATATTCCTGAACTATGTGTGGACATGAGCCTGAAGTTCCCCAGGGTTCTAGAACTAAAAAGGAGCTAAGAAATTGCATAATCCTACCCTCTGATTTTTACAAGTGAGCCAGAGCCGAGACAGACTTGGAATAAACATTGGTCTCCTGGGTGCATTTTCTCTTCTACTACAGCACACTGCTCCTCAGGAAGGAATCACTTGAATACATGTGAGATATGGAATCCCTTGGTATTTGAATAGAATATATATAAAAATCACTTAAAATCTCTTCACAGACCTCCCACCAGGGCAATTTCTATACTTCCTCTTCTTGGACATGGTGTTCCTCGTTTGCCTCCTGGAAGAAAGCCTCCTGGCCCACCCCCTGGGCCACCTCCTCCCCAGGTTCTGCAGATGTATGGCCGTAAAGTAGGTTTTGCACTAGAACTTGCCCCTCGTCGGCGAGAGGAGGATATTTTATATAGTCCAGAACTTGGTAAGATGTCAGCCACTTTTGCATCTTGTTTTTCATTGTCGTCAGCATTTGTTGAATAGTTCTTAGAATGTGCTTTGTTGAAGATTCATTTTAGTTCAGTTGAGTGAAAAAAGTAGCAAAACCATAGCTTCAGAGCTAGAAGGAAACTTAGATGCAGCTAATTCAGATAGCCCAAGTGACTTTCCTAGTGATACACAGCTAAGAAGTTACCAGGGCTGCAACTGAACCACATTCTCTGCCACCTGTCTGTCACTCTGGTGAACCATGTACTTATTAGGTGCCTAGAGATACAAACACAAAAATTAAATAAGCCCTGTTCGTAAAGTTTAAAATCAAGTGCCACTTAAATATATCTTCAAAATATCTGTAACTGTCTTATAGGGAGATGCCAAACCTGTGATTTTATTAGCATAGAGGGAAACTCCAAATCTGATCGGCACCTATTCTGGAATCTAGTTTTAGAGAGTTCCTTGAGAAACTTAGAGGTTAAATGGTTTACTCCGGGTCACACATACATACCCAGAAAGCATCAGCAGTAGAACATGGACCCAGGTGTTCTGCTCTCTATGCTATACTCCACTCTGCCTCTCAATAAATACCAGCTGGCCATGGTGGGACACTGTAGACCCTCCCATTGGGGAGGCTGAGGCTGGTGGATCACTTGAGTTTGCGAGTTCTGAGCTACAGTGGGACTAAAGCTGATTAGGTGTCTGCTCTAAGTCTGGTGCCAACTTAGTAGAAAGTAGAAAGCCAGCATGCTACCTACAGAAGAGGGAACTGCTGCAGGTCGGAAAAACAAGCAGATTAAAGTTTCCATGGTAAATAGTAGTGAGATTGGGCCCATAATTGGCCTTTGGCCAAGTTAGGGAGACTGTGTATGTGTATACATAAATACATAGAAAAATATGCCCATCATCAAATATATACATTCTTTTGACCTTAGAGAGCATGTTGTCTTACCATTTTATCATAGCTAATGTTACATATGTAAGTGCCATTATGGTAATAGCAATCTACAAGTCTCACTATAGAGCTTCCAAATGATTTCATAGCACTTCTTGAATACTATATGTGTAGCTGAGTTGAAATTTAGCTCATTTCTGCTAACATTCATTGGATCGTATGGATCATAGAGTCATTGTATTTTTTTTTTTATGTTACGGAATTAATAGGCAATCAGTGAGCAATCATTTGTTAAGCATATGTACTGTACAGAAGAGTTCTTTTCCTCAAGGAGCTTAACATTGTATCCAGGAAATACAAGGGAGTTGGAGAGAGGAGAGTGAGGGGCCAGGGGCAAGTAGCTGGGGCAAAGGAAGAACAGCTGCATGAGCATGTGGCACTTGGAACTGAGTTTTTAAGGAAATTAGAGATTCTGAGTGACAGAAGTAAGACAGGAGTGTGTTAAAAGCATGAGAGACAGCCTGTGCAAAGGCAGGAGATGAAGTGTCATGCAGAAGGAATAGCAAGAAAGTCATTTTGACTAGATCAGAGAGTGGATGAAAGGGAATAATGTGCAATCCTAAAGTGGAAGATTGGAGCCAGGTGGTGAAGAGGAGCTTTAAATGTCAAGCAGTAGTTTATGCTTGATCCTGAAAATAATACTCCTGGAACTTAACGAGCAGGAAAGTAACTTGGTTGGACTTGTGCTTTGGAAGAATCATTGTGCAGCTGTATGGAAGATGTATGGAAGTGGGGAGAGCTTTGAGGCAAGTAGATCAATTAGGAAGACTGGCTGCAGTGTAGGTTAGAGGGCCTGCACTAGGGTGGTAACTGAAAGTAGTGAGAAAGGAGGTAGATGTGGAAGCTGTTAAGCATGAGTAAGAAGGTGTGAAGTAACAGTTAGGATGACCCCAGGGTTTGAGTGACTACAAGAATGTTGGTGCCACTGACAGAAATAGGAAGTTTGAAAGAGGGATAGGTTTGGGGGAAAAAAATAATGAGTTTTGCTTTTGATATGTTAATGTGAGAGGCCTATGGTACATTGATTTTAAATGCCTTGACTAATAGGCATTTGTTGCTGCATGACAGCAAGATTAAAGCTCTGGGATCATCTGCAAAGAGATGATAGTTGAACCTATAAAGTCACCAGGAGAGAGAGAAGCGAGTGCAGGATTAAATCTAGACACCCCAATAATTAGAGGCCCTGCCATGGAGGATGGTGCGGCCAAGGAGACTGAAAAGACTGAACATGGTCGTACAGGAAGAGAAACCAAGAAGGAACATAAAAACTCTTGAGAATAGTGTCTTTAGGAGGAGAGGTTGTTTCCCAGTGTCATGCTGTAGACTTTGGGAAGGAGGACTGAGAAAAGACCTTTACTTGGGACAAAGAAAAGTAATGAAACTTATTGATGGTAATCTTTACAACATTTTCTATCTATAAAAAATATGCAACATGTTCTCCTTTTGCTACTGTCATCTTGTTTTATATGACTTGGCCTTGAGGTCACTAGTTTTCAATACATTCTTTAATTTTTTTGTAATAAAGCCACACATCACATTAGATACTAAGTTTACCTTTGAAGAACAATCCAGTTTTTAAAGTCTAGCCTGGATTATAGTTGATAGTTGGGAATTAAATCTGGGAGTTTCCCAGGCCATTGAAGCATTGTTTATCTCCTTCTCTTGGACAAATTTCTTAATCTTTTATGATTTTCAAATTTAGAGATTTCTTTAATTCCAGAACAATTTTGCTTTATAGTGTATTATCAGAATTCATCATTGCCTCAATGGGGGAAAGACTTTCAGGCCTACTGGAAATAAAATGTCTCAAACTTTTTGTTCATTTGATATTTTACAGTCTGATTGCTGAGTCATAGTTATAGCTCTAGAAGGAATCTTAGATGGTTTTTAGCCCAATATTAATTTTACAGATGAAGAAACTGAGACTAAAGAGGTTAAGTGAAATGTCCAGGTTCACCCTGCTTACAAGTGTCATTAGTTAGAATTTGAACTCATATCTTTCTGACTGAGCCCAACATTGTGTCCACAATGCCCAATCTCTGGTGAAGATAGAAAAGATACAGGCTCACCAGAACTTCTGACAATGCTTTTGTTATAGCATTGAATGAAAAAGTGAATTTCAGTAAAAGTGATACTTTACCAATTGTCAGTATTCCAGTCTTTGTCATGTCTTGCTCATTCATGACAGGTGCTATTTTGTCATAGCAGCAGTTGGTAGCTTTCATAAAACTTTTTTTTCTTCCAATTTTAAGAAGTCTGCACTACATTGTAGAGGACTTAGTAACAATATTCTTCTGGCTGCTAAGTCTGAAGGCTTTTGCTTGTTCCTGAGAATTTATTCAGTTGTTTTGAAACACTTGATTGGAAGGATGGTGGCAAGGGGTTTCAAAATGCAGCAGAAGAGAAAAGAGGGAAACTAATAGTGAGTTACCTCTTGTAACTACAGTGTAGATCTACTAAGAAGATAGGGAAGACAAGGGTTCAGGTTTTGAGAAGATTTAAAATAGCTGTGGGTGGATGGTGTGTTAGAGAATCAATTAAGGAAAAGTAAATTATTGTTTTGCTGTAGTGAGAGTACAGTTGAGACTAGATAACAAAATTTGTAGTGTCTCTTCAGCATGATTTCATGACTTCCTCTAGCCAGGTGAGTAGGAGTCAATAAGGTAGATGATGGGAATAATTTGGGTTTGGGTTTTGGCAAGGCATTAGTAACAAGAGGAAAAGGAAGTTGAGAATAGAGAAGAGTGTGATACTAACCTGGTTAACCAAAGTAACAAGATTGGGAAGGGAGGAATCCAGATCAGGGCTAATGACCTGGAAGAGTAGTGTGGAATGAAGTGTACTGGACATGGAAGTGAGAATGAAAAATAGGTTTTTGAGGAATGGGATATAGGAACATATGGGATGATAGCCAGGAGCCAGGTGGGGAATACTTGTGGATGACAAAAAGATCAAAGATGGGACCATCTCTGTGGCTGTGATGCAGAAAATGAATGTCATAGGAGTTGAGATTGAGGAACTGAGAGGCCAAAGTGTTTTAACACATGTTGAAATTTTCTGGAGTAAAAGCAAGAATTAGGAACAAAAGGAAACATATAAGTCAGTACAGAATTCCTTTATAAATGAAGGAGAATGACCTGAGGGCCAGTAGATACCTGCTGCCATTATCAGATTTGGTGATATATTTAGATAGAGTGAACCCCAAAGGAGAAGGCTGCTGAGTGAGGGAGGAGCAAGGACCAACTACTAGGAACAATGGGTCAGGGTTAGGGGAAAGGAAAAATGTGTAGCAAGTACTGGAAAAGGATGACTAGGGAGGCAGCACTTTTTGGGAGGAGCCAGGTCTCTAGAAGATGGAAGGAGCAAGAGAGGAAATAGTTAAAATAAAAAGCACTTGGTTAACGATGGAGAGCACAGTGGAAGGGGCAAACAGAGCATAGGCTGTGTTGACAGGGTTACTGATATGTTGAACGTTATGGGGATGTAGAAATGGAAAGTGGGGGCCAAGATGTGCCAACAGGTCCCATAAGCTGTTCTCCTTACTTTCATTGATGTATTATTATTGTTCTGAATTTCATCTAGTGCCATATTTTCACTAGATTTTAGTGTCTTGTGAATTGCTACTGTTGATAAATCCTGAAAGTCTTCCAAGGTTTCATTTAAAACTTAACTGGGAAGGAGATTATTGTGGTGTCTATACAAATAAGCAATAGACCATTTGATAGAAGTATTTTAACAAATTAGTTACATAGGTTGTATTATATCCTAAATAATGGTACATTTGTCTGTGTTCTTGTTGGCTCATTCTGTTCTTCACTCTTCCAGCTCATCGAGGTCATGATGATGATGCTTCCAGCACCAGTGAAGATGAAGGTTATCCTGAAGACATTGATCAGGATAAGCATGATGACAGCAGTGATGACAGTGACACCGACAGGTCAGATGCTGACAGTGAAGGGGAGGAGTTCATGCATCGTGATGATGAAGAGAGAGAGAACAGTGAGGACAAAAAGTCAGGTGTGTGCACATTCAGTCAGTTGAGCATTTATTAAATAATTACAAAAGGAAGGTTCCATTACACTTAGGCATAGTACATTTTATAAACTAAAAGCACTTTGAAAAAAATCTAAGTTAAGAAGGTCTGCATATAGTTTGCTTTATAATGAAATAATATCTCTATTTGGGAAAGTTGATGCATGAATTTTAGCACTCCAAGCTTTGCATTGATGAAAAAATTCAGTTATATGTCCAGATTTGAAGATTCATGGCCTTTTGTATCCTGACAAGCTTTATGGCAACTTCAAAGACCTAGAAATGATATTGGGGTGGAGGGGTATATTAAACATATATGTGCATTTGGGTAAAGAGCAGTTCCTGGCTCTAGGTCTTATATGAAGGAAAAAGTTCAGAAGCAATTAACTAGGGTAACAAGCCCTTATCAAATGAGAGTCTGCAGTTCTGTTGCTCAGAGCCTTCAGAGTTTCCGAGCTGGCTGATAATGTTGGAGTCCATCAGCAGTCTGCTGAAACATCTAACTAGCTTACAGTATTTTTGTTCATATCCAAAACTGTGTTAGGAACTTGCTGAGTTCAGACCAAGAGGGCAGTGACCAGATTTTGCCCACCACCTTGAGAACAGTGAAAATTTGCAGATGACCAGCATGAACTGTCCACTTGGATCCTGGAATAACACGATAACCCTAAGAAAGCCGCAGAAAGACCCAAGAAGGCAAAAGCACAGCTCAGCTCTCCCTTCTCCATACCAAAAAAAAGCACAGCCATAACATAAAGTCCAAAGGCAAAGGGTAGATTGGAATAATAAGCGAACAAAAAAAGAATCCCACAATAACGAATCAAGTAGTATTGACCAGAATAACCAAAACACAAATCCAGAAAAAGAACATAATTCCAAAACATCTATAGGCAAAATCTTACCTTAAGTAAAAGTTCAACCAGAATTCTTGGATGAGATAATAGAAGAATTAACAAAAGCTAAAAAAGTGATTTTTAAAACTAAATGAAAGTGCTAGATGAAAAATTAAGAAAAGAAGTAAAAGAAATAAGAAAGGAAACAGTGCAAACTAAAATTCATGCAGTTACCATTATTAATTACTATTTTCAGTTATTTCTTATGGAAGAAAAATTTGAAAACATAATAACCAGGTATAAATCTTTACCTAAGCTACAAATTCCCTGAAAATTAGAATCAAATAGATCAAATAGAAGCTAAAGTATAAAAACAAAATCAAAAGATTGAAAAAATAGAAAAAAATTAAGATACCTCATAACAAACAACTGACTGGAAAACAGAGTGAGGAGAGGTAATTTGAGAATGATTAGACTGCTTGAAAGCCATGAATGAGAAAAAAAGCCTAAACATTGTGCTTCAAGAAATTAGGAAAGAAAATTGTACATATCTCTTAGAAACAAAGTGCAGTGTAGAAATAGAAAGAATCCACCAATCTCTCCTTAAAGAAACCCCCAAGAGAAAATTTCCAGGAAGACAGTCAAAATCTACAAACTTCTAGGTCAAAAAATATATACCCAAAACAACCAAAGAGAAATAATTCAAATACCACGGAGCCATAGTCAGAATCACAATATTTAGCAGCCACCAATAAGCTGAGCAAAGAGCTTGTAATACCATATTCCAGAAGACATAAAAGATCTAGGCTTACAAACAAGAATTTATTTTACCCAGTAAAATTGAATACAATACCATAGAGGAAAAAATGAATTCTTAGTGAAATAAAGACTTTCCAAGGATTACTGATAAAAAGACCGGAGCTGAGTAGAAAATTTGAAATGCAATCACAGAAGATAAAAGAAGTATTAAAAAGTAGACAAGCTTAAGCCCTTATCCTTGAACAAAGATAAACTTTATATTTTAATATACAGAGGTGATATAAATAGCATCTCAGAACTCTATCATTAGGGGTCATAGAAAGGAGTTTAATTATACAGAGGGTCTTGGAGTAGATCTATTAGGTTTTGATGACCTGAAAAAAAAAAGAATGGAAAAGGAAGGGTAGAGGAATATACTTAAGTGGGAGAAGAAAAAGTAGAGCAAGAATTACTAAAATTATCTCCCATAATCGGGTGCATAAGTAGAAATCTGTACAAATGAAGGAATGAAAATAAGCAGCATTTGAATACTATTCATCTGAACTGGTTAAAGGAGTGAATATACAGACATGTACACTGTTGGGTATAGAAATATATTTGATTCAATAAATAAACAATAGGAGGGAGGAGGGAAAGAAAAAGAGGGTAGGCAAAGGGAGGGATTAGTCCTGAGCAAAATAACTCTTGAAGTTTAGAAAATTGAGAAGGAAAAGTGTAAGAGGTGGGATGGAAGGAAATACACAATTAACCATCATATAATCATTGTATGAATGGGATGTACCAACCTCACAAAAACTTAAGAGGACAGCAGGAATCACACTTAAAGAAACAACCCTTAAAACAGAAAGTTATCCACTCAGACTTTAATGGGAGAAGGGCGCTGGTGATATTGAAGCAAAACCTATGCTTCAACTGAAGTAAAAAATGAAGTAGCAATCGTGAAACGTGATACACAGCTGAAACTTGGGTGTTACTCCTTTTTTTTAGGTCTCAGTGTACGATTTGCTGATGTTCCTGGAAAAGCACGAAAGAAAAAGAAAAATATGAAGGAATTAACACCTCTTCAAGCTATGATGCTTAGAATGGCAGGTAAAGAGCAGTAGACCCATGTTTTTCTAAGCCTTTCGTTAATGGTTATTTGATCATGTTTCCTGTTTTTCTCAGCATCCATTTTCAGAAAACACTTATAATAAGGATGATAATTAACATTAATATAACGTCTTATGGTTACAAACCACATATTTCATTTGATCCTCATCAAAACCCCGTAAAGTCAGAACCACAGGTTTTATCCCTGTTTATAATGGAAGAACTCAAGGATCAGAGGGATTAATTTAGTTGCCCATAGTCACCCAGCTTGTAAATTTGAACATTGGTCTCTCCCTCACTCCAAGACCTCCATATTCTTTCAACTTTACCTCGTTTCTGATATTTACTGCAATATTTTCTGTGAGGCTACCATACAAAGAGTTACAAAGTAAGTTAACTGTTCTCCCAACTGTCTACCACCACTACTGTCTTTCTATTTGTATATTTTTATCAGGTCAGGAAATTCCTGAAGAGGGACGAGAAGTAGAGGAATTTTCAGAGGATGATGAGGAGGAGGATTCTGATGACTCTGAGTCAGAGGAAACAACACAGCAGCAGCACAAAGAAGAATCTCTTCCTGATGGGGCATCAGCATCTCCTGCTTCCCAACAACAGCAACCACCTCCACAGTCTGTTCCTCCTGCTCAAATACAGGCACCTCCCATGCCAGGGCCACCCCCTCTTGGACCACCACCTGCTCCACCATTACGACCACCTGGGCCACCCACTGGCCTTCCTCCTGGGCCACCTCCAGGTAAACATATTTGATATCTAAGTCTTACCTATGAAACTGGTTACGGGATAAACAGGAGCTGCCTGTGTATCCTGGAGTCCATAGTTGAAGTATTCCTTTCTAACATTAAATACTTTCACAGCTGTTCATTTTTCTTTAAAATTTTCCTCTCTTTAGTTGCTTCATTTCCTGTAATCATATCAGTGAGAGTCTCAAGTGTTTGTCCGAATCAGTTTTATGCTCAACTGACACGTGCATCACGGCTGTCAGTATTACTTTTGTAGGAGGCATTTGGGGGCATTTAAACCCTTGATTATGGAAAATTCTAGTTTTCATACATTTAGCAGATTGGTGGTGAAATCTTAGTGTAGTCCATTTCTTTCTAAAATAGAAACCCCAACAATGTCTTATGAACAGATATATAAAGTCGTTTACAACTCCAGCTGATAATTTATAGAACCTGTTATTTCTGATTCAGTTTCTTAAATTATTAGCCCAAAACATCTGTGATTGGCAGAAAAGTTTATTTGATGTTCTGGTTCCGAGTGGTCCAGAGCTGTCTCATTGCTTGATATGCTTCACTAGGGCCTTAAACGGCTTGTTCTGTGGGTACTGTAATTTTCTATTTTAGTTTTTACCCAGCAAGCATTACTTCAATTCAAAATCTTAGAGAAGAATGATAAATTCGTCAGACAACTAACTATTCATGTGCATTTAGTTTATTTTCCACGATAACTCTTAAGTTAAAGTATCTTTGTACTGACATTTCATTTGTAAGTAAATTTACTTTGATTTAATAATTTTTCCTTTTACAGGAGCTCCTCCATTCTTAAGACCACCTGGAATGCCAGGGCTTCGAGGGCCTTTACCCAGGCTTTTACCTCCTGGTCCTCCACCAGGCAGGCCTCCTGGTCCACCACCAGGCCCACCTCCTGGTCTTCCTCCAGGTCCTCCTCCACGAGGACCACCACCGAGGCTACCTCCCCCAGCACCTCCAGGTAAAGAATTAGATTGGAGTATAACAAAGTTAGGTTGGTTAATCATTTTTGCTTAATGTTACATGGATAAAAGAAGGACATTTTAGGGCTTAAATGTTTTATGTTAGCCATAGAGGGTATCAGATTTATAGAATTTGGATCTAAAAAAAATTCTGCCTCATGTGCTTGATGCCTTTTCCACAGTTGCTCAGTGTCACTAAGTCATTCGTCAAATTAAAATACACACTGGAACCTTTCAAGATTTAAGGCAAGCTGAAGCAGCTAGCTATTTAGGATTTGCTAGTTACAGGTCTTGACTTAATCACTCTTGCTGCCTCTGTTTTTCCTTTCCTTTCTCAAAACTCTTCTGTGCTTTGAATCCAGGTGTCTATAAAATAGACATTCCAATGATATTTTTATGTTATTTTAAAAAATGTCAAATTCCTTGTATATTACAGAAGCCATCAGACATATCTAAATTAAGGAACCAAGAGCCTTTTTTAAATGAAGTATTTGGAAAATTTTGTAAACACGACTACCTCATATTTAGATATAATTCTGCTTTGTCCTTAGTATATGCAGAAAAATAATGTTGAGCCATTAAAAGGGCATATGCTGTTTCTCTGATAATGATGTCATGTTCTGTTAACTCATACTCTCTGTCCTTTTGCTGTATGCATTCCAACCAAGGTTAGGGAGATAAATTAAGCCCTTTGAATGTCCTTTTGGATATGGGAATGAAGCTTTTAAACTTGGCCTCAACAGTATCTACTTTAAACAATGGAACTAATTCATTTAGGCTAACAAGAGAATCTGACTTTCAAGTTTGAATTTTTACTTGAAAAAGAGAGAGTAATTGCCAGTTTCACCTTACATTTAAAATTCTTCCAATTTGGGGGCTTTCACTTGATTTCTATTAAAATATATTAGCATAGAGGTGCCCTTGAGCTATTTTAAAAAGGCCATGCCAGCAGAACACAAGCTCCTAGCATGTACTAGACATATACCAAAAACAAAAAACCCAGCCACCTAGGCGTTTAAATTACAAGGACAGATATAATTTAACAGAAATAAGTAAATTTATGTTAATTTGAGAAAGAAAAGATTTCCCAGGTCAAGGGGAAGACTAGGAAAAGCAATTGTACATATCGGAATTGACAGGTGAACCAAACTTGAGAAGTAGAGGAAAGGAGAATGCATTCAGGACATGAGAGATGGTCTCTGAAACTACACAGAGGGAAATCATAGGTTCATCTGATTTGGACAAAAGCTGTTAAGTTTGGCTAGAAACAGTACATAATGGGGAGTAATAGGAGGTAAGTCTGGGAAGACAGAGATTAGGTCCAGACTGTAGATGCAAGAGGTATTGTTGAATATAGAATTATTAAAGTAAATTATTAAAGTAAAGGGGAAAGAAGAGGCAGGATGACTATAAGGTTAAGAACCTATGTTTACTGGAAAAGTAGAGGTTCCCCCAAAAGAAATAGGGGACTCACACACTTTGTGTACAGAGATAAGGTCAAAATGAGTATATGATTTACATGTAAAAGATAAGCAAGTTAGGGGAACATGGAGTATTTTACCTGTCAGATTTATGGATGTGGGAAAAATTTATGACCAAACAAGAAAGGGAGCACATTACAGGATGTAAAATGGGTAATTTTGATTACATCAAATTAAAAAACTTTTGCACAAATAAAAGCAGTGCAGCCAAGAGTAGAAGGGAAACAGGAGACTAGGGGTAGATATTTTACAAGTTTTCTAATAAAGTCCATATTTTTCAAATATACAGAGAACTGAGTCAAATTTGTAAGAATATGAGTCATTCCTCAATTAGTAAATAGTCAAAGGATATGAACAGGCACTTTTCAGAACAAGAAATCAGAGGTATCTATAGTCATATGAAAAAAATGCTCTAAATCACTCTTGATTAGAGAAATACAATTAAAAAATTCTGAGGTACCTCCTCACTCCTACCAGATTGGTTAATGTGACAGAAAAGGAAAATTACAAATGCTGGAGGAGATATGGAAAAATAGGAACTGTAATTCATTGTTGGTGTTGTAAACTGATCCAACCGTTCTGGAGAGCAATATGGAACTATGCCCAAAGGGTTATAAAACTGAGCATACCCTTTGACCCAGTAATATCACTATGTGGTCTGTACCCCAAGGCAATCAAAGGAAAAGGAGCTATATATGCAGTATTTATAGCAGCTCTTTTTAGGATGGCAAAGAATCAGAAATTGAGGGGATGCCCATCAACTGGGGAATGACTAAACAAGTTGTGGAATATGATTGCGAGGAAATACTGTTGTGCTGTAAGACATGATGAGCAAACTCAGACACGTGACACTTAGTAGCTCTGTGACCTTGGGCAGGTCACTTAATCCCAGTTGCTTTGCCTCCCCCTCCAAAAAACAAACAAACAAAAAATGAAATGATGAGCAGGAGACTTTCAGGAGAACCTGAGAAGATTCACACCAACTGATACAAAGTGAAATGAGCAGAACCAGGACAACACTGTACATAGTAATAGCAATAGTGTGCAGTGATCAGCTGTGAGTTGACTTATTCTCAACAATACAGTGATCCAAAACCATTCTGGAAAACTAAGGATGACAAATGCTGTCTTCTTCCTGAGAAAGAGCTAACAGGATCTGAAGGCAATTGAAGCGCACTTTTTTGACTTTTATTACTATTAATTTTTTGGTCTGTGTTTTCTTTTGCAACATAACTAAGATGGAAATGTTTTGCATGGCTGCACATGTATTTTCTATATCAAGTTGTTTGCCTTTTCAAGAAAGGAGGAAGAGAATATGAAACTCAAAAAAATTTTTAAATGAATGTTATAAATTTCTGTTTACATATTGAGAAAAAAATTAACATAAATTGGGAAGTTTGGGAAAGAGATTTAGAAAAGCTTATTAGTTCCATTTTGGACTTCGTGTGTTTGTGATGCCAGCAAAATGCTTATGTCGAGATGATGAATAGGCAGTTAATAATGGGGCGTTAGAGTCTGAGGGAGAGTAAGTCTTAATATCTAGATTTGGGAAGTCAGTTACAAAGGGGTAACAGTTGAACCTATGAGAGCAGAAGAAATCACCAATGAAGAGAATTTGGAGAAAGAAGAAGAGAATAGATTACAGATCTTTTGGAGAACAATCATACTTAAGGGGCATGAATTAATTGGAGTAGTGGGATAGGAAAAAAACTAGGAGACTAGTATCAGGAAGCCGGGGAGAAGAGTATCTAAGAAAAAAGGAAGTAATGAAGAGTGTCAAAACTCCTTTTACTAGAAGTTTATCAGTGACAAAAGAGAAGAGATAAAAGACAGAGGGGATCATCAATAAACTATTGCAGGTCAAATGAAGTTTTTGTTCTTTTAAGGTCTGGGAGATCTGATCTTATTTATAATCAGGGATCAATAAATAAGAAAAGATTGGAAGTGAGAGGGCATGATTGAAAGGGCAAGCTTCCCAAGGTAATGGAAGGGACAGATAGGATTAAAGACACAAACCGAAGGGTTAATCTTGGCAGAGATCATAGATTTAGAGCTGGAATGGGACCTCTAATTCAGTGCCTTATTTTAAAGAAAATTGTAATTGATAATTATGTTGTACTTTAACGAATTATATTGTTTTTTATTTACGAAACCCTTTTGCATAAATTACCTCATTTAATCTCCTCGGGCCCTGTTAGAAAAAATGAACCCAGACAGTGTTAAATGATTTACCCAAGGTCACACTGCTAATTAAGTGGCAAATCTCTTAATTGAAACCAATTTCACTAGCGTGAGGAATGGAGGACAGTGCTGAGAGTTGACTGAGCATGGAGCTAGTGTTTTGGGCTTGAGAAAGTGTAGATGGTTTGGAATGGGCTTTGTGGGGACTATGCAATAGTGAAGGAATGATAAAAAGATTGCTGTATAGTATTTGTTGTAGTTGTTGTTTAAGTCATTTCAGTCATGCTCAACTCTTTGTGACCCCATTTGGATTTTTCTTAGCAAAGACACTGGTGTGGTTTGCCATTTCCTTCTCCATCTCCTTTTACAGATGAGGAAACAGGTAAACAAGGTTAAGTGATTTGCCGAGGGGCACACAGCTAGTAAGTGTCTGAGGCTAGATTTGAACTCAGGAAGATGAGTCTTCCTTGCTCCAGGGCCAGGACTCTATCCACTGGGCCATCTCACTGACCCTGCAATATCATGAAAGCCAAATTCAGATAACGTAACAGATTTGTAATCACTCAGTTGTCAAATAATGGAAGGCTCTGTGGGGAGGTAAGAACACTGAATAAGGCCAAGGCTGGCAGTGTTTGACTTCCTTTCCATGATATCTACCCCATAAGTTGTCATTTTTTTTTTTTTACAAAAGTTTATTTAGGTAATTCATGGTGGCCTCATTTTGCATGTTTTCTTCATAATAGGCATCCCTCCACCTCGTCCTGGTATGATGCGCCCACCTTTGGTGCCTCCTCTTGGACCTGCTCCACCTGGGCTTTTCCCACCAGCTCCCTTGCCGAATCCAGGGGTTTTAAGTGCCCCACCTAATTTGATCCAGAGACCCAAAGTGGATGACACCAGTGCAGCCACTATTGAGAAGAAAGCCACAGCAACCATCAGTGCCAAGCCACAAATCACCAATCCCAAGGCAGAAATTACCAGATTTGTGCCCACTGCACTGAGAGTTCGACGAGAAAACAAAGGAGCAGCTGCTGCTCCCCAGAGAAAGTCAGAAGAGGATTCTTCTTTACCCCTTGCCAAAGCAGTCCCTAAATCTGGCCCTTCTGCTCCTGTTTCAGTACAAACCAAGGATGATGTGTATGAAGCCTTCATGAAAGAGATGGAGGGGCTACTGTGACAGCTTATGATACCAGGGGAGCTTTTAATCTTACCAGATCATATTGGAAAACATGGTCCATAGAGAAAGGAGTTCTTATATATTGGACCTGAGTGCAGAGGAGTTTTACTCTGTCAGAGCATTTCCTAACTTCAGTGCAAGGATTGTCTTAATATTATTTACCTTTGGTCACAATTCACTGCACAGAAGAAAAAGATGTTTCATTCAGAGTAGACTGGTAAGCTTCTATAGTAGTCCCTTCACATCTCTATTGTACCCATCACCACTACTGTTTCCTTTTTTCTTTGGAGGCATGAATAGACAGGATTTTAGTATCTGTACTTTTATTTTTTAAATCCTTAAGTGGGTTTGGTAAGCCACTGGAATAGAAATTTGTCAGAAACCAATGCATTTCATCCAGTGTTTTTTGTGTTTTTACTTCTGGTTTTGTTTGCTTTTCAATTTTCCTTGTAAATATTTTGTAACATTTTACTTGTAGTAAAATGGATCATAGCTTCATTTCCCTACTATGAAGCAGGATGTCTGGGGAGGACTATACATACGTATTAATTCAGATGACTTCTCAATGACAAAAAAAAAATTTGAATGTCTCACAAAAGAAATAAATGTTCTACAAAAATAAACCTTGTCTTTATTATTCAGTTAATGTATAAATGTAATTAATTAATGTGAGCAGAGAAAAGAGCAAATTACTAGAACTTAACTTGTAGGTGCAAATTCTGGTTAAGAATGGGGGAAATGGGAAAATGTGAATGGGTGTTTAAAAGAAGAATTGTTAGACATTATTAGGAAAAAAATGAAAAAATTTTATATTTTAGGAATTTCACATTGCCCTTAGAACAATTCAGAAATTTTATGATAGCTCAGTGTGTTACTGTTTTCTGTAGAGAGTAGCCTTCTAACCTGATATATAACCCCTTCTGACTCTATAAAAAAGGAGTCTTTTTTGTCTTATAGTATATACTATATGGATTGTCTGTGTAGATTATTGTGGGTTCCATTTTATGTTCTGAATACATATACCTTACAATTATACATTCTTACTAGAAAGTTAAAGAAATCCTTAGCTATGAACCTCTGGATCATATGTGACAAATAAGATGATGAGGCCTAGAAATTTTCTTTGATCCCCATGGCTTCTCAAACATCTCCGAAACACAAATGATATGCTAAAGATAAAGCATCTTAAGCTGTCTCCATGGACACCTGGAATCCAAAATAAGGTTTAAAGAAAACAAAAAATATGAACTGAGCCTACTCAACTCATTCAATACCCTCTGCCACACTACACATACCACTACCAGTACTGAGGTTGCACTAACACACCTAAAGCCTCAACAACACGCGTGCTTGGAACAAAACACAGTCCCACACACTGATCCTCCCTCCCTCTTCAAGGTGCAGAAGCTTGCTGGGGCCCCCAACAGTATTGCTGCATTCTATATAACAAGAAAATTTCTTCAGGAGAACTAAGAAATGGAAAGGGACAGGAAATAGGAGACAGGTTTGAAATAGAGCTCAACCCCATGCTACAAGCCCCCTGCTCCCAGAGCCTTGGAAACCCAAACTCCCAAATGACGTCACCCTTGCTTAGCTGGAGTGCAACAATGCTCTGAGAACTGCCAGGTTAATGAGGAACAGGGAACAGGTTAGCCCAGCATGTGTAATGGTTTGTGTGGCACTCCCCTAAGCCTGTGGGAAAGAACACAGCATGCGGCTTGTGTCTCCCAAAAGTCACTTAGGGACAGAGATGTAAGCTGATGAATCATGAATTAATTGCCCAGCTTAGAAGGAGACAGATGCTTTTGAGATCCAGCTCTCAAGGAGCTTACATCAGAAGGGAGTAAGTCAGAAATTGAATAAGGAAACAAAGAGTAGGTGGAAGAGACTGAATTGACTTAAGGTTTGGGAAGAAGAAAACTCTGAAGACCTTAGTCATAAGCAGATGAATCAACAGGGAAAACAGCAGAAGGAAATAGGGTCTCCAGATTAAATAATGAGAAAAAAGGACCCTGTGAAATTTGAGACTGAAACCACCATATACTTCCTGAGTGATTTGAAAGAGACATGAGAATTCAAAATTTGTGCTGCACAGCAAAAGTAATAGAACAGAAAAGCTGGACTCTGATGGTGAATGTTACCAAAGAAAAGATAGAATAATAGACTGGGAATGCAAATACGAAAGTGAAGGATAACCCAAAACAAAAAACCCTGATAGCTTTAAATATATATGTGTGTGGGTGTGGGTGTGTGTATGTATGTATGTATATAAATATATATGTATATTTAATACACATACATATATTTTCACTACTAAAATAAAATATATTTATCTCAGAGACAGGATGCATAGAAACACCCTAAGGATCATGAATGAGGCTTCCCCAAAAAATCTTTAAGTCGTAATGAAGGAAATATATGAGAACCTCCCAGAACTTCCGAACATAAAATGAAATGTCAATTGAAAGAATCAATTCATAGATTGCTTCTAGGAAAAAATCTAAGACTACAAACTCCAAGTCACATAACAATTCAATTCAGAAGCAAGTTCTGTAAGTAATCAGGAGAAAGACCCTCAAATACAAGGAAAAGGAAATTTGAATAACACAAAACTATTCTACATTCATCAGAAAACCTAGGAGAGAATGGAATAATGTTTCAAAGTGCAATGGAGTTAAGAATGCAGCCCAGGATGACCTCTGTGAATCTGAGCTTAACCAAAATGAAAAGAAGACATTCAATAATAGAAGGTGTTTGAAATATTCCTAGAAAGAAAACCAGACTTGAAGAAAACCTTTGCTTCTTGAACAAGCCAGACAACAGAAATGCAGGAGAGGTGAAAAAGCAGCAGCCAAGGACTGCAGCAGCAACAGTGACATCAGAGAGACCAGTAAGAAATTTCCTTCTAAAGATACACCAGAAAATAGGAGTAAAAGTGGAAGTCAGTTGGAGACAAGTGAAGAAGCGGACTTGGGACATTATAGATAAAAGCTTGTGACATTCTGCCTACCCCAGAATCAATACTTTTTGTAGTGCTACATTACAGTGTGGGAGGGTATATGAAAGTAAGTGAGGGGCAAAATGGAGTTTGTGATGTATATGGGTCAAATTAAAGGCTAGCAGTAAGGGGGAAATAACCCCTGTGGTCTCAAAGAGTAACCTGAAGGAGAGCGGGTGCTCAAGAGGAGGAAAAAATTGAAAAGGAAAGAGAGGAGGGAGACCTTGCTTTTGGTAATGAGGGAAAAAAATTAACCTGAGGGAAAAAAACAGTATTACAAACAATAGAGGAAAATACAAACCTAACTCAAAACTTTACATGTGAAGTAGTTAAACAATAAAAGGAAAAAGAGTGACAGATTGGATAAGAAAACAAAACTCTACAGTCTGTTGCTTACAACATAAAACAAAGGATGGGAAACAATTTACTATGCACAATTGAATTTTTAAAAGCAGATATTGCAGTCGTGTTATCCAACAAAGCAAAAACATTTAAAAAACTAAAAGGAATAAATAAGGAAACTACATTATACTGAAAGAAACTATAAACAACAAGCTAATATCAATATTAAACTTATACTCTCAAAATACCATAGCATCCAGATTCATAAAAGAAACATTAACTGAGCTACAAGAAGACATAGTAACACAATAGTGACAGGAGACTTCAATATTTCTTAGTTTTAGGTAAGTAATAGAAAGACAAAAGGAAAAATACAGAGCTGTACAAATTATATTATGCGAGAGAGTTTAAAAACTTATGGCATTTTCTGAGTGGGACAGCAATAGAAATACGCATATATGGAACTTTTACAAAAAAAATAACCATGTATTAGGACACAGATGTTGCTAAAAAAAAAAAAAGGCAAAAATAATATAATCTTTATGGATTGTAGCACAACAAAAACAGTCATTGATTCAGGGGCCTTAAGCAGATCATACAGACTCAAATGAATGCTTAACAATGAAATCCTAAACAATGAGTCAGAAAAAAAATCATAGAAACAATGAACAAATATGTAGAAGAAAATGATAATGATGAAATAAAACCATCATTGGGATGCAGCTACAGTCTTCCTTAGGGTGTAAGAGCATATCCCTACAAATATCATTAACAAAATTATTTTTTTAAAAAGGTTAATGGCCATCCACATGCAGAGAAAGAACTAAGGACTCAGAATGCAGAGCAAAGCAGGTTACTTTCCTTTTTGTTTTATTTTGTTTTTAGTTTTTTTTCCTTTCTCATATTTCTCTCATTCGTTATAATTCTTTTATGAAATATGAATAATGTGAAAATGTATTTAAAGGAATGTATGCATAGAACCCAGATCAGATTGCATGCCATCTTGGGGAGGGAGGGGGAGAAAATTTAAAACTTATGGAAGTGAACATTGAAAACTAAAAATAAATAAATTGAAAACAAAAAAAAAAAGATTAATGAACTGAATACGCATTTAAAAATTTTGTGGTTGTTTGGTTGCATCTGACTCTTTGTAACCTTATTTGGGGTTTTCATGGCAAGGATACTGAAGTATTTTGCCATTTCCTTCTCTAGTTCATTTTCCAGGAAAACTGAGGTAAATAGGATTAAGTGACTTGCCTAGGGTCACACAGAAAGCATCTGAGGTCGAATTTGAACTAAAAAAGATGTCTTCCTGACTCCAGGCCTAGTGCTCTATCCACCGTGCCATATAGTTGTCCATTAAAAAATTTAAAAGCCAACAAAAAAATACAAGGAGCACAAAAGAAGATATATTACAAATTAGAGAGGAAGTAGATAAATTGAAAAAACTCATAGAAATGACAAATAAAACTGAAAGCTATTTCTTTGAAAAGGCTAATAAAATTGATAAGCCCTTAATCTGATAAAAAAAAAAAAAGACAGAAAATCAAATCAGTAAAATAGCAAATGAGCAAGGTAAAATCACAACAAAACTGGAAGAAATAAAAAGTATGATCAGAACATATTACAGTTATAATCTAACAAAACAAAACACAAAAAAGGCATGTCTTCAAAATTATAAAATACCCAAGCTATCAGAAGAATAGATAGAGATATTAACCCAATCTCAGAAAAGGACATAGATCTAGCTGAAAAGCAACTACCAAAGGAAACAATTTCAGGTCATGATGGATTTACAAGACAATATTATCAAATTTGTAAGAAAAAAAATAGTACCCATACTTAACAACTTATTCTCAAAAACTGAAAAAGAAAGCAAATTGAATGCTTTACCGGAATCTTGTTTAAATATCTAACCCAGGGAAAGATAAAACACAGAAGGAAAACTAGACAAATATTAATGAATACTGACAAAAATTTAAACAAAATTTTGTCAGACTACAGCTATTTATCATTCATTATGACAAAATGGGATGTATACTAGCAATGTAAGAATAGTTCAACATTGAGAAAACAACATAAACGTATTAAAAACCAATGCATTTAAAACATAATCAACATCATAAATGTAGAAAGAGCCTTCACTTTATTGAATATAAATACTTCATCATCATGTATTTCCTTTTATTAGTCCAAAAATGTTTGCTTTTCTGTGTTTCACTTGATTTCAGTGATTGCATTTTGACATATTTGGTCCGCTTATCAGAAATGCGTGAAAGTCCAAATCTGTGTAGGAATATATTCAGATTTGCAGTTATTCTTGGTTGAAAACCTTTATTATTTGCCTTTTGGAATATCATATTCCATTATCTCCCCTCTTAGTATTATGTGATCATGACTATATTTCCTTGGAACTCAAACTTTTTATTTCTGCCTGTTGAAAATATTTTTTTTCTTTTGAACTGGAAGCTCTGGATTTTGGGCTAAAATGCTCCTGGGAGTTTTCCATGTGGGGTTTCTTTTAAGAGGTGATGATGATATTCTATTTTCACTTTGCCCTCTGGTTCTCTTAGTTTTCATTTATGATTTCCTAATATATGATATCCAACCTTCTGGCTTGGTCTTGGTTTTCAGACTGTACAAAGATTCTTAGGTGATTTTTTTTTTAGCCAGTTGTTTTTTATAGTAGATACCTTATCTTTTCCTCTTTTTTTTATTCTGTTCTAATATTTCCTGTTGTCTTTTGATTCTTTTACTTCTGTTTGGTTCATTCTAATTTTCAGGGAGTCTGTTTCTTTGGTAAAGTTCATCACCTTTTGTTATAAGTTATCTCCTTCCAATTCTTTCTTTCTGAGTTGTCATTTAATTTGTAATTATATTTTGCATCTCTTGCTTTCTTTATTCTAGTTTCTCTTACCATCCTTGAGGTCAAGTCAGTTTCTCCTTTGAGTCTGTGTTTGGAATTGTTATGTATTTATTGTCTTCTAGCTTATACTTAAGCTTCTCCGGAACTATGAAATTTCTTAATAATCATTGTTAATTTATTCAGTCACAATTGCAGCCTCAGTTCTTGAATTGGGACTATCAGTCACAGAATGCCATCATTTTCCTTAAAGCCTATCTTAAGTGCAGCTCCCTCTCCACCTCCCTCACACAGGCTTCTGCTTTGTTTGCATGCTTTCATTCTGGCATTTACTTTGAGGTCCTTTTCCAACTTCAAACTTTTTGTGTAGTCCTGCACTAGATGAGACTCTTACCATTATTTGTTTCAATTTCTTGGTCATTATTTAGTCTAGTGCTATTTTTGTGTGTTTGCTGGAGTACATGAGTGGTAACTGGGAAACTTTTTGTCATTTACTCCACCATCTTAATCCCAAAAATTATCTTAAGCTACTTGAACAAAAGTGTGGCTTCCAAGGCAAGGCTAAAGTATAGGCCCACTATACTGTGCTCCTATGTAACCTCACCTGGAGTACTGTACTCAGTTCTAGGTGCCACCACTTTGGATTTTGATAATCTGGAGAGAATCCATTAAGAATACAAGCAAGCTGGAGGAGAGCCTTAAGTCCTTTACATTTAAGGAGCATTTGAAAGCTCCAAGCATGTTTAACCTGGATAAAAGTCATAGGGACCTAATACTTGTCAATCAGTATTTAAAAGACTGTGATAAAGAAGAGGAACTTGTTTTATTGTCTTTTACCTCAATGGATGGAAGTTGGAAAGAGGCAAGCTTGTCAGCAAAAACTTCCTATCAGTTAGAGGTATCCAGAACTGTGATGGGATGCTTTCAAAGGGCAATAGGTTTCCCCTCAATAGGAGTCTTCAAGCAGAACATGGATAGCAATTTTTCAATATATTGTAGTCTCTCTCTCTCTCTCTCTCTCTCTCTCTCTCTCTCTCTCTCTCTGTCAAATCTGGTCAGGTCTCAATCAGTGGACATTAGACTCAAATAGCAGCATATTTCCTGCTGGATGTATATTTATTTTATTTAAAAAACCATAACTTATCATTATCTATGTTTTATTGTATTTTTATTTATTTTACTAAACACTTCCCAATTACAGTTTAACCTAGTTCTGACATTGGAGAAGAGCTCAAGGCTGTGAGTTTGACACCTCTGATCAGGTCCTTTTCAGTTATGAAATTCTGTAAAAATAGCTGCTTAAATAATTGTCAAGAAACTCTCATCACCTTCCCTGTAACTGTCCCCATGATGTTTATAACTCAAATTTTTCTAGCATTCTTGTTTTGAAAGGGAGCTCCAGGATTATTTCCCTTCTCATCTCTGCCTCCTGGCTTCCTTCAAGTCTCAGCTAAAATCCCACCTTATATAGGAAACCTCTCCCAATTCTCCTGTGTATTATCACATCCCCTCATACCTCCCCTCAACTCCCAACCTCAAGCACCTAACTCCTGCAGCTTCCTCTCCTACTTCTCAACCAACATTGGAAAGGCCCAGGACAAAGCTTTCCTTGTGACTTGATTGCCTCTGGCTTCCACAACTTCTACTTTATCTAGGGACATAAAAATTCCAATCTCATGGAATCTAGGCCTCTCAGATTTGGTGACTGCCTAAGACCACACAAGTCACCAAATGCTGATGAAATACTGAACATTTGTTCACTAGATGGAGACGAGGAAATGTCCACAGAAGACAAATATCATATTCCTGTTGCATATTCTCACTATGTTATAACAAAGTAAACCTCCTTTGTTAAATGTTCAATGACTTGCCTACACCTCATTTTCTCACCACATTGAACATGAATTAAGAGGATGCCGGTATTAGAGTGGTACCTACAATAACTCTTAACTACTAGTACCTTTCCTCTGTTGATTTCCTCCCATTTATCCTGTATATAGCTTTTTTTGTATATCAAGTGCAAGCTGTGTCATCACTGATGTCATGGTCCTCTTCGAAAACAAAGGACGAACACAACAGTTGTTTGCATGTTGTCCATTCCATTAGGCTGAGTTTTTTGAGAGCAGGAGTTATCTTTGCAAGACACTATGCTAGACAAAAAGAAAATAGTCTCTGACATCAGAGAGATTATTTTCGTTCTGTCTTTTTCCCTAAATCTGTTGGAATTTATTGGAGGGAGGGGATGTCTGGGAAAGTGTGGTCCTTCCACCAGGTAGCAATAAAAACCCTTAGCTTTCTACAGGGAACCTCCATTCTATTGAAGAGATACAATATATAAATAATTTAATATATTCACAATACTTTGTGGATGGAGAGAGCACTAACAGTGATCAAGGAAAACTTCCTATGAGATGGCACATTAAACGCGGGGTGTGTAGTGTACCATGATTTTAGCAAAGCTTTTGATAAACAATCTCATACTGTTCTCATGGAGAAGATGGAGATGGTTTAGCTGATCAGATGGATTCATAAGAGGTTGGATGGCCTGACTCAATTAGTCAGTGTCAACATGGGTCAAGAGGTCTCCAGTGGAGTACACTAGTGATCTGTACTTAGTTATTTCACATTTTTTTTCAGTGACTTGGATAAAGGCAAAAATGGTATGCTTATTGTCATAGATGGTATGCTTATTGTCATAAGACTGTTATTTTCCTCCTCTTTATAATCCTGGCTTTCTTGACCACAGCTGCCTATACACACACACACACACACATACACACACACACACACACACACACACACACAACCTCCAAGCAACTTTCTTCAGCCCCAACTTCCCTAGCAACTTCCCTGTTTCCCCTTCCTCTGCCTCCCCAGCCCCCAACGCCATGCCACGTGATATACCTTAGTTTCCCTAACAATTTCCTTGTATAGGACTAATAAGAAACCACAGCCATATGGAGTTTGGGCCTCTTGGACTTGAAAGTTGCATAAAACCACATGAGTCATGGTATCCTGTAGGCCTATTGATTAGATATCTGATGAAGAGAAGAGGGAGGTCACATCTGCTAAAGTTGCAAAGCAGTGCCACTGTATCCTTATGGCATATCCTTGCCAGGTTTGGGCAAAGTTAACTTCCTCCTCTCTTAACTGTTCAGCGACTCTCAAGTGTCTCATTTAAATTGAACCTGAACTTAAGATCTACTAGTGTTGTAGCTACACCTATCACACTTAACCAACTTGCAAGCGACACACAAAGTGGAAGGGATGGCTAACATACTAGATCCAAAAGGACCTTGACATTCTGGAGCACTGAGCTTAATTCAGTGGGGATAAGCATGAAGCTTTAAACTTGAGTTAAAAAAAAGTCAATTCCAGGAACATACTATGGGAGAGATGTTACTCATTTTAGCCCCAGAGGGCAGAACCAGGAGCAGGGGATGGACAAATTTCCTAATGATTAAAGCTGTCCAACAATGGAATGGCTCTCCCCAACAGGAGGGTATTTCCCCTTCTTGAAGATCTTCAAGCAGGTCCCAGATCACATATGCCATGGTGGGGATTCCTTCCCGTATGAGTTTGACTCTGTGGCTTCTGATGGCTCTTGCAGCAATCAGATTCAGAGATTCTGATTCTGTGCCTGAAGCTAGAGATTCTCTGAGATGGAAGAAATCAGCACCAGGTAGGAGATGAAATGCTGACTTTATAAACAAAGACCAGCTATCCTTTTTAAATACAGGTTTAAAATTTTGCATTTCCCCTTTTGTTTTGCCATGGTAAGAATTAGGGATGAAAAAGATGGTCATACTTATAAATCTTACGCCACCAAGAAGAAGCTTGGTTTCTTTCTAAGTAATGTTCTCACTGGTTTATAGAGAACATTATATTACCTACATGTAACATTACTCTACCCTCGCTTGGACAGATAAGAATAAATAGTCAGAAACTGTCCTCCAGAAGACACTGCTTCAGGAATAGTATTGGTGAAATCTCTTTGAAATTTGATCATTTCATTAAAACAAAACAAAATGCTTAACTGCACTCTTTTAACTGATTTGCAGAAACTGATAAATTTGCTGAATTTCTAGGAGTCAAGTTTGTTATGGAAAATAACCTTATTTTGTCCTTTATATTTGCTATGTGAGAGTTATTTAACTATTTTTTTTTTAGTTCCAAAAGATATCAAATTGGAGATTTTTTTTGAGGTATCTTGGAGGGGAAAAATTACTTTTTTTAGTAAGCTCAGGTATTTTTAATCAAAAATTTTAATAAGATTAAAAAATTATGTTGAATGTGATATTAGTACTAATGTTACCATGTGTATAATGCTTTAAGATTTACCAAGTGCTTTACATATGTTAACTTAGTTAGTCCTCACCATAATCCTGTGAGAGAAATGCTATCATTATTCACATTTTATAGATGAAGAAATGGAGGCACAGAGAAGTTGACCCTGGAAAAGTCACACAGCTATTGTCTGAGGGAGGATTTGAACTCAGATTTGTTGACTACAAATCCTGCACGCTATTCATTGCACCATCTAGCTGCCCGGTAGTAATTATAACTTAGTCACTGACTTCACCAAGAATCACTACCCAGAAAAGTAATTCAGTTACTAATTACATAAAAACTGAGGAAAAAAAATTTTATCTATGAAAAGGACATTCCTTAAAAATTTTTACATTGCCCTCAATAGTATTGTTTTGTCCTTTTTATTCATCTTGGCATATACTTAACTATTATCATGGCCATCACTACTACCACCATTATCCTTTACATTTGTAGTAGTAACTTCATTTTAATTGTACTTAACAGTTTACTAAGTAACTTACTCACAGGAACCCAGTTGATAGGTAATGAAAATATTATCACTTCCATTTTATAGATTTGGAAAATGAGACTCAAGTAAGTGAAGTATGTTGCTCAGAATCACCCAACTGGTAAATGGTAGAGTACTTGATCCCAAATCCTATGCTTGTCTGAAAATATCAGGTTGCCAATCCTAGAGCTTTATAAGCAAAATATTTTAGCATTGGAAGAGCCCCTGGAAATCAGGTATTCCAAGCTGCTTCCTTTACAGATGAGGAAACCAAGGTTCTGAGAAATTACATGGCTTACTCAGCATTGTACAGCTAATTACCAGTACCACTTGGATTAGATTCTGTTCTAGTGTTCTTTCCAGTATATTTCATTATTTCTAGATTATTTTACACCTTGCAAAGGATCAGAGAGTCAGATTTGAGAGGTCATGAGATACAGATGAAGCATGGAAAATATGGGCAGTTAAGTAACTTACCCAAGATCACAAGGGCATTAAATATTAGGATGGGATTTAAACCCAGGTCATCCGATTGGAAAGTCAGTGCTCATTCCCACTGTGCCAACTTGGATCCCCAAACTCCACATTTTTAAAGAGGTCATCAGTTACTATTGACATAGACTTTCTATATCCATTCAAAAATTTTTATATTTTTTTCAATTCCCTTTATTGATGTGTACACCTAAGGTAGAATTTGGTTTTTAAATTAATTTTTAAATAAAGTAGGTGAGGGGATATTTTGAAAATATACAGTTAATGATTCATTCCTTTGGGTAAAACTACCCTTCTCCATGGTCTGTCCTTTAAAAAACAAATACAACCATGCAAGAGGGATATTGCCCTCTGATTTCCCCTGTAATTAAAGTCCTAAAGAGAATGAGGAGAGGAAACAATACAATGGAGGAAGGGACTTTGCAAAAGATTCCCAGTCCTTGAAACATGCCCCCGCTTCTAACGCCTTCCCTCTGAGATTACCTGCCATTTGTGTTGTGTATATTTTGTACATAGTTGCTTATATGTTATCTCTCCCATTGCAGTGTAAACTTCTTGGGAGCAGGAATTGTCTTTGCCTGTTTTGTATCACCAGGGCTTATATGCCTGGCATACAATAACAGCTTAATAAATACTTGTTGACTCACCAACTGGTATCTACCTGGTATCAACCCATAGAGAGTCTATTTCTGAAAGTGCATAATAGAAGAGTAGTCCTTTACCTACACCCTCAAAGCATGTGAAGATATCCTCTGTGTCTTGTCAACTTACTGTGATGATGACAAATATTTTATTTGTTAGGTGAACTGAAAGTGAATGTGCACATAAAAGATACCAGCGGATGAAAGTTCGGTATCCTTGGTGACTTTCAAGAAATTTTCTCTGGGTAAGGGAACAATTCCCCCAGGTCACCATGTGACCATGAATGTATGACACTTCTTGTTTCTTCTAATGGTAGATGAGCCAGCTTTGAGGAGTGACCTAAGTGATAGATTCCAGTAATGAATCTATCCTGCTCCTGAGGTGCTATGTCGAGGAAATAACTTGCCTATTAACTATCCCACACCTAAAAGTGGATTTGATGGGAGGAATGTTTATAACAACCTCTTTAAGTCTGAGACCAAACTTCCCAAGGACTGAGGTGGTAGATGAGAGTAAGATCTGGTTTCAGAGGTCTTCTTTGTAAATAAATATCCCTTTGTAAAAGCTAATTTGTGTTAACTGGTAAATTAAATTGAGGAGGGTGTCATATGACTCGGTGATCTCTGAGGTCTTTTCAGCTCCCAAGTTTATGATCCCATGATTTCCATGTTCATAAGGCAGGTGTGTGTGGATTTGTTGTTGTGTTGTGGGTTTTTTGCAGGAGAACATTATTATTCACACACCTTTATCCCATTCATCATTCTTTACTGCTTTACTGACAGTTGAGTAAATGAAAAGCAACTATTCTTTTCCAACACAATACATGGTGTTGTGATTTTTTGCAATTTCTCCCAGGGTCCTACATTCCTCTCCAGGGATCACCACAAGGTATATTTCTTTAAGCATCGTGAAAAGATGGAAACGGCAACTTGTAACAGTAACAACCTTGAAAGGGGGGAAACCTACTGGATGCAGAGCAAATGCTTTGCCAATTGAAGTATTAAAGCAACCATTTCTTCTGTCACAAGTGTAGGATAAAAGCTACTGATCTTGGTTTTACTCTAATGCTAATTATAAGTAGGAAGAGGAATAAAAAGGCTTCCTTACCTCTCCTTCAGTGCTTTTTTAAAATTATAGTAGAAGTTAGGTTTCAGTTTTCCCAGGATCCTATGCTTATCTCCTTTGGTTGTATGACTCCCTAACAAACCTATCCCTTTCATTTTGTGTAATAGAAAGTGTTTAATTAGTTCTTCATGATCAACAATGTCCTAGGTCAGTTTAACACTGGTTACACTATATTCTTTGTTCTGGGACACTGTGAGCTGAAGGCCCACTACAAAGCCAGTAGGTAATTGGACTTGTTCCAGACATTATTAACCTTTGACATCAAAGATCAGCTTTGGCATATCATCAGGCTCCAAAAGGGCTAGAATACATTAGGACACTGATGGTGGGAGGTGCTAAATGTGGTTGCCCTTCTCTGGATATACTTTACCATGTCGATGCCCTTCTTAAGTGATTTCTAGAATTAGATGTACAATTCCAAATGTGGAATGAGCAACACAGAGCACAATGGATCTTCGTTGTTCTGAACACCGTACATTTATAAAATGATGCTTATGTTTGCATTAGACACCAATATCACATTGTTGACCGATATTAAACTTGAATTGAACTAAGCCCTTTACTTATTATTCATATGTAATTCACCCTAAGATTGCATTTTTCATTTGATTTTTTTTAACCTAAATGCAAGAACTGAAATTTATTTCTATTAAACTTCCTCTTGTTCTATTCTGTCCATTATTTTGGCCTCTTGAAATCTTTAGAATCTCCATTGTAATAATTCATTAAATATTCCTAACAGCTTTGTGTCATCCACAAATTTCAAGTACATTCAGGCAACTGTGGTGCAAGGACTATGAATCATTGCCCTTAAGGACACACAAAACTGATCAAAATACAGAATGACCTTCAGTGTATTCTTACCCTGTGCAGCTTCTACAGCAGTGATTTGTCAGGAAAGGTGGCTACAGCATAGTACAATGAGGTGAAAACTGGGTACAGAGTTAAAAACCTTGCTTTTGAATGCTGACCTTACTCCTTACTCCCTATCAGACTTGGAACAAGTCATTTTGCTTCTCGGGGACTTCAGTTCCTTATTTGGGAAATGTGGGTGTAGGGGGAGGCTTGGCTTTTAAATGCCACAAAGAATGTGCTTTTGTCCATAGGCTTAAGAAGCCAGGGAACACCTTTTTAAAAGACAGTGACATTGTGGGACCTGAATCTTAGGAATAACAATTTGACAGCCGTGTTGAAAATGGATTAAAGGAGGGAAAGATTAGAAGCAGAAGTATCAAACAGGTGGCTATTTGGTAGTCCATGGGACAGTTGATGATGAGGGGTAAACTATGAATAAAGTGAAGATGATGGGATAAAAAGGAGTCCTATGGATAAACTTGATAGCACTTGGCAAATGATTGGTTATGAGAAAGGGTGAGGAAGAGAAAGGAATTGGAAATGACTGGATTTTCTAACATGAGTGTCTGTAAAAATGATGACTGTCTTAAGAAAAATAAGTTTGGAGGAAGGCTGGATAATGGTGGAAATATAATGAATTCTGTTCTGGACAGTTGAGTTTAGATAGGTCATCAGTTCAGGAATATAGTTCTGAAGAAAAAAAGCCTAGTTATGTAAATTTGGGAGTTGTTTGAATAAAAAATTTAAAAAATAAATTCATCAATGTTGAAGAGATCATGAGAATAGGAACTCTTAGAAAGAAAGAAGAGGGCCTTAGACAGAATCATATGTGAAGGATACCCACACTTAAAGGAAATTAATGATGATTTTAAAAAAAGAGATTGAGGAGGGTCAGATAGGTACAAAGAGAATTTAGGGACAGTAGTATCACATGAATCAAGAAAGCAATGAGTATCGTGGACAAGAGAGTAGTAGTGTCAACAGCTTCAGAGACATCAAGTGTAGTTAGGACTAAGAAAAATCTATTGGATTTAGTGTTTAAGAGATCATCGAGTGGTGTAAACAAGCTCTCCACAATCATTTCACAAAAATCTAGAAAACACACCAGATTCAATCTTGGTCATGAAATTAAAGGGAAAAAATGACAATGGGTCGGTTTTTTTCCAGAGCAAATTAACATAGGGAAACCAACACAGGAATAGAAGAACAGAGGTGTATAGATATTGGGTACAGCAGTCTAGCCAGGATCACATGTGTGGAGACTTCCAATTCAAGGACTAAAAGAGATCCTCAATGTTGCTGTGGACCAGGGCAAGAAGAGATCCCAGATATAGCACAGAGTGGCCTTGTAAAATCAAGCACCCTGACACACACAGGAGGGCCTGCTATCACAGGTCCTTAAATGTGTTTTTCTAAAAGGAAAGGCAACTTTTGAGAAATCAAAATCAAGAGTCAAGCTTCCAGCTGTCTGACATACATCACATATTGATAGATAACTGTCTAACCATACATACATCGTTATCAGAGAGAGAAAAACACCAATATTTAGATTTTTAAAGCTGGGGGGCTGCTTATTGGCTTCCCAAAGTCTCATCTGGCACACAAAGCTTCTTCCAAAAACTAAGCGCCAAATTAAAACCTCATCCTCAGAGTATTTATACATTTCTTTTTAGAGCCAGAGGGCATTACAACCCCAGAGAACCAGGGCTTCATTAACAAAAGGTGTGGACCTTCTTACAAATCTTCTCTAATCAAACTCCTTTTAATAGGCAGGTCCATTAATGGATGGGGAAGATCTTTAATCACACTGACAATACAAATACATATACTGTTTCTAGTTAAAGAACCTCTTGTTTCTGCACCTTACTCTAGTAAAATAAAGGCATGATTCAGTCAGAGGCACTTTGATTATACTAAAACAAAAACAGCAGAAGATCCTACTTTGCTTGCCATCACAGGTCTGCTTTTGTGCAAGGAGCATCACAGGTGCTACTACCCATTGAGAATCACAGATTCAGTGTTAACTAAGGAGGAGACTTAAACCTAGATGTGGTGGTCCAGGTAAGCAGTAGATCAAGAACCTTAGGCTGTGTACTGAGCAAGGAGCAAATGCTGAAGTAAATAGTAATTATGGGGCTCTGACCCCATGAAAGAAGTTGGGTCACAGACTAGGGAGTCCAATTTGAAGCCTGCAGTGGAATAACCGGGGCAGGAAACCCAGACCAAAGAAGAGCCTGTAGTTCTGTCACACATACCCAGAGAGCTTTCAGGCTGCCTCATAAGTGCTGTCTGCTAGAGCTTCACTAAGGGAAAAGGTTATAGTTGTGTTGCTTATACAGAAACTCAGATCAGGAACTTGCAAGATTCATTGAGGAACCTCAGACCAGGAGGGGAGCACTAAGATTTTGCTCTGGATTAGACCATATTAGGAACACCAAAAGCTACAAGTCCCCAGCATGGGCTGTTCCTTAGTCTTTGGAATAATATAACATTCAATACCTATAGAGCAGCTGAAGGACCTTGTTAAAAAAAAGCAAGTACCCTGACACTTTCAGAGTGACCTGCTGTACAAGTTCTTAGATCTGCATTTCTAAAAAGAAAGTAACTTTTGAGGGGTCAGCAATCACTTTAAGCAAGCACATATAAAATTCACTTAGTTCAGAGGGAAAAGTCAGCACCATGAACTTCAGAGAAATACAGAGAAATCAAAACCAACAGACAGGGCTTCCAACTATCTGACAGTAAGCAACTGTGCGAACATACATACGTAGTTACCAGAGAGAGAAGCACCAACATCTGAGTTGTTAAAGGGGAGAGTGAAAGGGGAGGGTTGAGTCTTGACTGGCCAAACAAACACTTCCAAGTCCCAAAGTAAAACCTCACGTCAGAGCATTTATACATTTTTCAGAGCCAGAGGGCATCACAACCCTTGAGAATCGGTGCCTCATTAACTCCAGGTGGAGGCCTTCACACAACTCTCCCCTAATCAAATTCCCCTTAAAGGGCAGGCCCATTAATGGATGTGGAAGAACTTTAACCTCATTAGGATTACAACCCTATGAAGACAAGCTCAACCCAGACATTCTCTCCAGAAGTACACAAAGATAAAAAAATATATAATAGGAAAAGATATAAAGAAGTTAGAAGAATAACTATGTTCTTACCTCCTGAGAGTAGATAATTTTTCTGGGTATAATTACTCAGGTCTCACCTCTGGAGCCCACAGCCCCTCCTGGTGTCATAAATCTCCTTGTACTCATAGAGATCATCATAGCCTCCATGGAGGGCAATGTACTTTAGAGAAAAGAGTGTTCCAAAGTCAAAATTTCAAAGGAGGTAACAAACAGAGAATATCAAAGAATAAGGGAGGCGTACTATAGTGAGGGTGAGGATTAAAATTAACCCTACCATTGGAAATGAAGATGCCAACCCATAAGTGCTACCGAAAAATATTGCTTTAAGAAATTTAATATACAGTTTTAACAGAAATACTAATTCTGTCTAGTTGGCTTGCAAAGGTTTGAATAATGCTTATTCATCATCTATGTAATTTTAAATGAGTGTTTTTGAATGCTAATTGATTATTAATTGTAAAATAAATAAATTAGCATGTTCAATAACAAACATTCATTGTTAATCAATTAAAAGGGCTTTGATTGTTGACTAAAATTCTTAGTATGGATTACTAACTCATATTAATTAGAAAAATCCATGTTTGTGGAATGGCCTTCTTCAGTTCTAAGTCAATCAAAAGATTAAATTTTTTTTTATTTCCATTTATAGAATGAGAGTAGCAAGTGATGGTTTTGTGTGGCTGGGGTCGTGTCAGGCTAAAACTGATACCAAAGATGAGATGAGCATTACAGAGTCAAGTTTTCCACTGTGGGGCAGATCTTAGGATCTTGGGTTGGACCCATAATAAGACACATAGGCTAACAGCCACCATGAGTACAGGGACAGAGGTATGGAATTCTCCTTTCCCTTATATTTCTGTAATAAACTATAATAGTTTTTTTTCAATAGTTTTCAGAGTAGTAATGTAGGACAGAGAGAGAAGTGGAGGAATTTCTCTCCGCATCTCTGCAAAGTGCACCATTATTTCTATGGAACTAGGAGAATCTTGGGAAGGCTTAGAGATGTTTGGTTTCTCAGAACTGTCTTGGATTTAATTTTCTTCACACTTACTCTGTTCTACAGAAATGTTATGTGACAACTTTCAAAAAGTGGTATTTGTTACTTACAAAAAGAAACTAAACTTACAAGGAGAAGCAAAATTAATCTTTTCAATGACGTTTTGTGACCTTTGAGGTGGATGAAATGTCGGCATTATCAACATTTAACTAGGGTAAGTTGTTTCAAATACTGTTAATATAATCATTTCTTAATCAGTCTCCTCACAGTACATCTGAAAGCAGAGTGGTTTTCATGTACAGAATGCTGAGAACAGTTGGTGCTCATGACAATTAATTAGTAAATAATGTAATTTGATGTGATTTCTACTTTTAGTGTAGAAAGGCCATGGTTAAATTAGCCTATTTCACTTACAATGATAATATTGTTTCACTGAAGAGGCATGGTTTGTGTACATGAATATGAATGAAGCAGACAGGACTGTAAAATGTGGTTTATCTTATTCACTTTGCTTCATATGTAGTCTATCTTACCCTTCCGATATCTCTTCTTTTATTTCTGGCAGTAGCTCCTTGTGATATTCCTCAGTGCTTAACCAAAGCAGAACCACTCTTCTAATTAATTTTACTGAGGGAATTTTGGCAGGAGTCCATGGAATATTTTGCTCCAGTAAAATGGTTTGTAGATAAAAAAAATTAAGAAGCAGTGATAAGATCATATGGTCAGACACTGTTCTTTCCCAATTATTCTGATGAGATCTTATTGCATGAGTTACTAGAATAATCCTCAAAATCCCCGGTGTTCACTTCAGTTGGGTTTAACAATCTTTGACAACACAGTAAACAGAGTGGACGGTCCAAGATGCTGCTAGACAACAAGCCAGCTACGTACTGGGACTACTTTCTACTCCTCACGGTCACCCTAATTTTGCAGCCCACAGAGGCCGGTAAGTACAATGGAATGGAGACTTTATTTTGTAGACAGATTCAGCTTAGACAATTTTATGTATTTTTAAAAAATAGTATGCTGACCAGACTAGATTCTTCATAGATCATTAAATAGAACATTTAGGTAAATGCTTTTCCCCAATTCATGGAATTTGGTGAAATTGAATGCACTAAGACTCATGAAGGTAAGAGAGAATGCACATTCACAATATTTTCAAGTTCAAGTACATGGCTATTGATGGTTCTCCATTTTTAGAGAAGCTTTGGTAAAATATTGATGACCACACTTATATAAAACCAAATCCAAAGTAAAATGTAAACACATGATGTGGGAGAGGAGCTTTTCTTACACCTGAATTTTAAAAATCCATATCCGAACTGTAGCTTGGAGTAGGTGTGGTTAAATGTAATAATGTTAGCTAACATTTATACGGCATCACTATTGCTTTACAAATATTATCATATTTGAGCCTCACAACAGTCCTGGGAGGGAGAGGCTACTATTATTCCATTTTTAAAGATGAGGAAACTGAGGCAAACAGAGTTATGTGACTTGCCCAGGGTCACACAGCTTGAGGCCAGATTTGTACTCAGAAGGATGATCCTGACTCTAGGTCCAGCACTCTATCCACTGTGCCACCTAGTTGCCTTTCACAAGAATGTGCGATAACTTGTTCACTATCACAAAGGAAAAATTGTACTAGCTTGCATTGATATGAGTTTTTTTAGGTTTACCAGGCACTTTATCTGAAGATTGCTTTAGGCATGAACCCTTGAATTTCTTCTATATATACTACTTCTATCTTTAGTTAAGGGCTTGACTGTGGCCATTGGTTATTCTTAGCCCCACTTTACCCAGGAGGAATCAGAGACTAAGAGAGTGAGTGACTTGTCCAGGGTCACTCCCACCCCCAGCCTTGGCTTATCTAAACACATCTAGCACTGTGCTCTGCACATGGTGGTGCTTAGTAATAATGGATATGAAATATATGAGAGAACAATGATCTCTTCTCACCTTTTATGCTTTTTCTAATCTCTTACATGTACATGCTCTCTCTCATTCCTCCTCCTTTACAGCCTCCCCCCCCATTAAAATAGTATTCTTAGAAGCCGACGACTATACAAAGTGCAGGCATGTGTTTAATTATTACTAAATACTACACTATTACTAAACTACTAGTTTACTAAATTTACCAAACTACTAAATACTAATTATACTAAATAAATACTAAAAAATTACTAAATACATACTAAATATAAACAAGAATAGAAACCATGGCTTACCTAGTTCTTGTGTGGCCAAGAACTCCAGGAGTAGCTGCTTAATGAATGCTAGATTGATTGATTGATGACTCTCCAGTGAGTCTTTTAAATTTCTTCTGCCTACTCTTCTTCCACCTTTCCTTTAAGGACTTAGTTACAGTCATTAGCCAAAAAATAGGGTTTTTTTGTTTTGAAGGACTTTTTGTCATTTTCCTCACCAACTCGCCTTAAATTTCCTTGACACTGTCCTGCAGGAATCCATGGTTGTCTTTGGCTCCTCTTTCACCCATTTGCTTTTGGGTCCTTCTTGCAAGTTTTTTTTTTTTACCAGAGTCTGAATTCTAGATTAATGTACTCTGGTTTTTCTGGTCTCTACTGCCAGTTTCTACCTTATCTTTCCATCCTTTCTTGATCCCTTTTGAATCTTTCCTTAGCTTTTCCCAATTCCACTTCTAGTGTCTACCTGACAACTCAGAAAATTCAAATGTCCAGGCTGCCCCTAAGAAGCCTCACCTTAAATCTTTCCTTTGATACTTTGGTGAACCCAAGACATCTGCACAGTGGCTCTCTCCATCAATACAGATCACAACCTAGCTATGCTTCTTGTCCATGATATCAATTCTCCATTCTTAATGTGCTGAAAGATGTCTATATAACACTTGGACTGTCCAGGTCTTATTCTTAACTTTTACTAAATGACTAAATTTTTACTAAAATTTACTAAATACTATATGAACAGCCATATGTATCTTTGATGAAATATGTTATGTAAATTCCTGTATTCAGATCATCAATAGTAGTACGCTGTACTCTCAAATAGAAATGGGGGCAACTAAACTATATGTTAGGATTTCTACAGCTGTAGACTGACTTAGAAAACCACATATTAATGTTATGTAGGTTCTATTGTATTTTTACATATTTTGTTAAATATTTCCTAATTACATTTCTACTGGTTGATGTTTAATAACTCTGCTAGAGCTGATTTACACCTACTTTAGTCTTTTCCATTATTAACTATTAGATTCCTTAAAATTTTGATTCTTCTGAGAACACGGTGGTTTATGAATTGCAATTATATAGTCTTATGGGAGGAGAATACTGGTGGACTATGAAGTTTTGCCACAGTGTACTTATGGTACACATGATAGGTGGATTTCTAAGGGATAATTAACTGATTGATTAAATTGAGCTAATTTTTCAATATTTCAATAATCAGAAACATAAGTTTAATATAAAATATTTCGGAGTCTACCAGCCAGGACAAACCCAGAAACTATATGAACACAGTTACAAAGCACTTTTCACACAAATAAAGTTGGATCTAAATAACTGGGAAAATATCAGTTGCTTTGTGGGTAGGCTTAGCTAACATAATAAAAATGACAATTCTACTTTAATTTATTTATTCAGTGCCATATCAATCAAACTGCCAAAAAGTTCTTTATAGAGGTAGAAAAAATAATGACAAAAATAGTCTGGAAGAACAATAGGTCCAGAATATCAAGGTAATTAATTTAAAGAAATGCAAGGGAATATGACCTAGCTGTGCCAGACCTAAAACTATATTCTAAAGTAGTGGTCATCAAAACAACTTGAAACTAGCTAAGAAACAGAGTGATGGATCAGTGGAATAATTTAGGTACTCAAGACATAGTAGTTAATGACTATGGTAATATACTGTTTGATAAAGCCAAAGGTTCCAGTTTCCGGAATAAGAACTCACTATTTGATAAAAACCATTGGGAAAATTAGAAAATAGTATAGCAGAAACTAGGCATAGGCCAGCATCTTACACTACATACCAATGTAAGGTTAAAATGAGTACATGATTTAGACATAAAGAGTGATACTATAAGCAAATTAGGATAGCAAGGAATAGTTTACCTGTCAGATCTATGGAGAACAGAAGAATTTATGACCAAAGAAGAGACAGAGAACATTATGAAATACAAAATGGATCATTTTGATTATATTGAATTGAAAAGGTTTTGCACAAACAAAGTCAATGCAACCAAGATTGAAAGGGAAGCAGAAAGCTGGGGAACAATTTTTATAGCCAGTGTCCCTGATAAAGGCCTCATTTCTAAAATATAGAGAGACTTTAGTCAAATTTATAAGAATATGTCATTCCCCAATTGCTAAGTGGTTAAAGGATATAAACAGGCAGTTTTCAGATGAAGAAATTAAAACTTTCTATAGTCATATGAAAAAATGCCTAATTACTATTAGTTAGAGAAATGCAAATTAAAACAACTCTGAGACACCACTTCACAGCTATCAGATTGGCTAACATGACAAAACAGGAAAATGATAAATGTTGGGGAAGACGTAGGGAAATTGGAACACTAATGCATTATTGGTAGAGTTGTGAACTGATCCAACCATCCTGTATAGGAACTATACCCAAAGGACTATAAAACTATATATGCCTTTTGATCCAAAAGTGCCAACACCAGGTCTACATCCCAAAGAGATCACAAAAAAAGGGAAAAGGACCCACATATACAAAAACATTTATAGCAACTCTTTTTGTGGTGTCCAAGAACTAGAAATTGAGTAGATGCCCATCAACTGGGGAATGACTGAAGTTGTGGTATGTGGTATGGAATACAGTTGTTCCATAACAGCTGGTGAATTTCAGAAAAACCTGGAAAGATTTACTGATGCTGAGTGAAGTGAGCAGAACCAGGAGAACATTGTACACAGTAATGGCAACACTGTGTGATGATCTAAGGCAATTCCTGGGGACTCATGATGAAGAATGCTATCCACATTCAGAGAAAGAACTATGGACTTTGAATGCACATCAAAACATACTATTTTCTGTTTTATTTTTTTCTTTCTTGCATTTTTTCCCTTTTGTTCTGGTTCTTCTTTCACAACATGACTTATGTGGAAATATGTGTAATATAATTGTACATGTATAATCTATATCAGATTGTAGACTGTCTTGGGGTGGGGAGAGGGAAGAAATTTAAACTAAAGGTCTTATGAAAGTGAACGTTGAAAACTACAAATTAAGAAAACAAAAGCAAAAAAACACAGATTTGGAGTCTTAGAAACAAAAGAAAACAAAAACAAAAAAACACAGATTTGGATTCTTAGACCCAAGAGAAACATTAGGGTCATCTATTCAAAATTCTTCATATCACAAGTGAGGAAACAGGGGCCCAGGGAGGTTATGTGTGTGACCCAAGGTCACATAGCTAGAAAGTGTTAGATCTAAAAAATATATGCCCTCATTCATAGCCCATATAGTTCTCACTGTTTCATACTTACTACCAACTAGTACCTGTCAGTGAATTTCTACAACTGTGTTGCATTTTTAAATATTTTTTATATTTTTTAATCAATGGCTAAGTACCAGTTAATATTATTTCTATCAAAGTAGATTGTCTTATATAAGATGATAAATGATTCTTTTTCACAGTAACTCAATCAGTTAATATAATATATATAATATAATAATTATTGATTATGCACTTATTACACATCAACCTCTACTAGGGGGTCAGAGCCACAAAAACAAAAATGAGAATCCCTGCCCTTGAGGAGGTTACTTTCTATAAGTAGAGGTTATATATCATATATGATGTAATATATATCATATAGATATATAGATATCATATATCAGTTATCTATATATTATGCATGTAGAAGGAGGTAGCTACTTAGCATAGTAGAGTGCTTGAGGTTGTAATGGTAATATATATACAAAAACAATACGTATAAACATATATAAAATACATATATATGTATTATACATCAATATGTGTATATATATGTATGTGTGTAGATATATAGATGGAAGGAAGGAAGGAAGGGAAGAAGGAAGATAACTTGGGACATGTATTTTCATTATGTGTGTGTGTGTATGCGTATACGTGTGTGTGTGTGTGTGTGTGTGTGTGTGTGTGTGTGTGTGTGTGAGAGAGAGAGAGAGAGAGAGAAAGAGAGAGAGAGTGGGTCTAAATCCAGTTTCAGATACTTATTAGCTGTGTGACCAGGGGCAAGTCACTTAATCTCTGTTTGCCTCAATTTCCTTATTTATAAAATGGAGATGAAAATAATGACAATTTTAGATAATGACTTGGTTAGATAACACATCCAGTAAACTGGTAAGGGTACACTGGTAGATGTTAGCTAGTAGAATTTTGAAGTGTATGTTCATATATACATACACATATGTATACACACATGTACATATTATATATAATATATAGTTAACATATATAATATAAAGTATATATACATATAACACATACAGTATACATAGTAGTATGTATACAACTAGATATACGTATATACACACATGTGGGTATAGGTAGTTGTTCAGTAGTTTTAGTCCTGTTTGACTCTTTGTGACCCCATTTGGGATTTTTCTCAGCAAAGATACTGGAGTGGTTTGCCATTTCCTTCTCCAGCTCATTTTACAAAAGAGGAACTGAGGCAAACAGTGTCCAAGGATAGATTTGAATTCATGAAGATAAGTCCTTCTGATTCCAGACCCAGCCCTCTATCCACTGTGCCACCTAGCTACATAGGTATGTTTGTATGCATACATATATACACACATGTACACATATATATGCATACATGCATACACAATGCCATTTGGGGGAGCAGGCATCAGCAAGTGGGAGAAGCAGGAAAAAAATTGATATAAAAGATGGTGCCTGAAGTGCACTTTGAAGGAAACTAGGGATTCTGAGAGGGGAACAGCCAGCACAAGGAGAAAGAAGATGTATGAAGAGCATGAAGAAAAGTCAGTTTATTTCACTGTAGAGTGTGTGAAGGGGAATGAAGTTTAATAAGCCTCAAAAGATAGGATGAACTGAGGTAGTTAAGAGCTTCAGATGCTAAAGGAACTTGTAACAGACAGCCAGGAGGGCTTATTAATCAATCAATAAACATTTATTAAGTACATACCATGTACCAGGCACTGTGGTAATTCTGGGGATACAAAAAAAAAGACAAAAGACAGTCTTTACCCTCAAGGATCTTACCTACAATCTAATGGGAAGAAAGAGGGTAATGAGAAAGTCAGTTCTATGAGATAGGATAATCAATCCCTTGGGGAAGATTGGAAAGGGGAGACACAGGAGGTAGAGAGAACAGTTAGGAAATTATTGCATTTGTTCAGATAAGAGAAATAGAGAAATTCTTCCCTATAGAAAAAAAAAACACTTCAAGGAAAATTTTGTTTGTATTTTTGTACTTCCAGTGTCTAGAACAGCATCTTGCATTTTTTTCCCTTAATAATAATAGCTTTTGCAAATAACTTTAGAAACATTATCTGCTTTTGTCCTCACATCAACCTTGGAAAGTAGGTGCTATTATCATTCCCATTTTATACATGAGGACACTGAGGCAAAGAGGTTAGATGACTTGTCCATGGTGACTCAGCTACTCAATGTCTGCTGTTGGATATGACCTCAGATCTTCCTGATTCCAGCCTCAGTACTCCACCACCTACCTGCATCTTTCCTTGCCTGGGACATGTGTTTTCATCATTTCTACTTTTGTGGGGATGTAAACTAATAATTACTCGCATAAGGTACTCTAGCCACCTCTGTGAAAATCCAGAAAAGAATGTTCATTGTTAGAAATCAATGATGACTTTAAAGAAGAGACATTATCATCTGCTTTGACTCTAAACTCTAAGAATCATGGGACAGTCCATCTGATGCACAGCTGAAATGTTACTTATGTATTGTCTCTCCTACCAGAACTGAGTTTCTGGAGGGCAGAGATTGTCTTATTTTTTTATTTGCATCCCAAGCACAATGTTTTATATCTAGTAAGTTTTTAATAAATGATTCATTCATTCATTCAATCATCCATCAGGATAACTACTGTTATAAAAACTCTTCCTCCCTCCACTGATCATCAACAGTACATCGATAGATTGAAGACTTAGAGAGATGCCTGGAGCACTGAGAAATTAAATTACTTTTTGAAGGACACATGGCTAATAGTCAATTCTGCTAAAACATGGTACTCTTGTTCCCTTTAAAAAGCACTGTGCTAAGCAAAAAGTCATGAAATAAAAACTGTAGGTCTTAAGGAGAAAATGGCATCAGGGATACAGCAGTCAAAAGCTTCATTATTGACACCCACATAAAAATGATGAGAACCTAATAAAAATAGGAGAACAGTTTTATACAAGTAAATAGTTTAAAAATCTATAAATACTACAAAAAATAGCAGCAGCGTCCCTGACCTCTGGCTGCTGCTTGGATAGGGCTGTGTTAACAAAGTTGATAGTTGCATATGACAAGGCAGACCTTGGTCAGCATCAACTTGAGAGCAGGACCGTGGATGGAAAGTGGGGATAGGGAGTGTATCAGAGATGTGGAACAGCCTTCTTCTGTCCACAGCTCCTATCACACATGAAGACACACAATAAATACAGTACTTTACTTTGAAAATGACCTGAAGTTTGTTTGTGGAGGCAGACATGGGAAGGTGGTAAATTATTGTGAAATGTGACTATCCACCCTTGCAGAATAACGCATTCAGTGATCTGAGGTAACTGGTACTGGTAGATGTTTGGTGTGTATGTGTGTGTTTTGAGTTCAATTCAGCTGGATGTAGTTTTCTTTTTCTCTTTGACAAAATCTCACATAAATAACCCAAAATTCAAGTCATATTCAAATTGTATTACTTCAATAACATTGGAAGAAATTTGCATTTTCAAAACAAGTATTATGGCAGAGTCGACTCTGTCAGAGAAAGGATTTGAAGCCAAATCTTTATCTTGTATTTTCAAATGGGGAACCATTAATGGGGGAAAGAATGAACTTCATTAAAATGGAACCTCCTAAGGAAATTCAATCCATAAATTTTGAAAATGGAAAGTTACTCAGTTTTCCTAAGATTATAAAACATGAACAGATGAGTGAGTATATTTTTGCATTCAAGATGATGAATTGAAAATTTGAGAAATATATTTTTCTCATTTTATGTATTTCCAAATAAGATAATTGTTATAACTGAGATGAATGAAAAGCCCAAGAGACAGAGTTTCTGGGTAATTAATAATAAATTTATTAGTTGGATTAGTCAGCGATCAATAAAACGATCATCAGTGATTTTGATAACCAAGGGAGACCCTGAAATGCCTTAAATCCTGTCTGAAAGGGAAGTCCTCTGACAAAAATTGATTGGTGAACTTTTAATGAGAAATTGGGCTGAAAGTTCTCCTGCTAAGAATCTGGCTTGCCTCCAGCCATCTAGGCAGGGGAAGCTGTCTCCATCTGGACCTCTCTGGCTGGTTTTCTCCTCCACAAGCTGGATCACCCTAAACTCTAGCAAAGGAGAAAAAGGATAGGGGTTCTTTCCCTCACGGTGAGGGCTCACTCAGAATTAGGTCTCCTAGTTGGGTAGAGTGCCACCCAAAACTGAGAAGCACCTTCCTTGAGGTCTAGATGCACTCGTCTCAATCAGCCATGCCCTTCAGAGACTGACTGACCTTGACAGAATTTGAGGCTTTGTGTGCTCATCCTTCGTTGTCGAAGAAGAGCATGCCATCAGACAAATGATGACATGACTTGCACTTGACTGTGCAGGTCACCAGCCTCACTTCTCCTGCAGAGTCTTCCTTGAATCCAGTGACCAGATATTCATCAGGATGACTGGAGATGACTCAGGATGAGGCAACTGGGCTTAAGTGACTTGCCCAAGGTCACACAGCTAGTGAAGTGTCAAGTGTCTGAGGTGAGATTTGAACTCAGATCCTCCTGACTCCTGGTGCTCTATCTCACTGCACCACCTAGCTGCCCTGAGCCTTTATATGAAACAGAAAGAAAGAGTGTAGACCACAATTAATAATTAGTTTTTACTATAATAGTATAATATTAATTTCTCTTATTCTCTCTTTGATTCACGTGAGAGACAGAGTCTCCCCAGTGGATCACTAACTGGTATGACAAATGCTTTATTATTTAAACCATGGGGTTTATGGTGGGAAATAGTGAGAGGGGAAGAGGGAAAGAGATTGACCAACACATTGACAGGAGCCATGTGGGGCAGTCCTCTTTGCCAAGAATACCTTAATGGCAAAATCTCTTTCTCAGTAATCCATTCCCACTGTCCATTTCTTCAGTCCATTCTACTATAGGACCCAACTCACACTATTGTCTGGTTTCTGCAACATCTCTTCATGTAGTCCTTTAGTCGTCTGGAGATCTCTACTCTTAGACATTCTGAAATGGGTGGGGTTCCAAGGCAGCTTCTAGCAGAATTGCTTCTCTGGTTCAGGTCACTTGCAGAGATTCTTTTCCTGTTAAAATCTCTTGCAAAATAGATCTTGTTTAGAGTTTTTGCAGTTATTTGCCTGGGCTTGTGGGGAGAGCTCTAGAAGTCCCTGCTTCTACTCCATCCCCAGATTACATCTTAATACAATTCAAGTTTGTTTTGCTAAAAACCAGATCAGGTTATTATAGCTCTAATACTATCAAATTAGGAATCTCTAAACCAGAGGATTTACATTTTTTCATACTCATTAGTGCTTGTATCCTTATATCAACCTGCCAGCAACAGGTTGAAGGGAGTGTCTAAAAGAATCTATGATGATCTGACTTGTAGAATGAGCCCTCTTGGTTATGAATTGACATTTTCCAATGTAGCTATGTAGCCTAAAAAGTAACTTTTAAATTGGCGTTGACTCTGCCATCATTGAAACTCTGTTGTTCAGCTATTTCATTCTTTACCTTGAATTCAAGTCCCAGAAAGGGAAGGAGCTTTAGTTTATTATTTATAATTGTCTTGTGATGGAAATTAGCAAATTGTTGTGTTGATATATTTAAGAAATTCAAATAATAACTGAAAAATTAGAAAATTATGAACTTTTTTTTATATTTGTCAACTTAGTATTTTATTTTTATTACTATTTTTATTTTAAATGAAATTTTCACTTTAGCTTTTTATTTTGTTGTTTGCTCTAGTCATTTATTTTTAGCTGCTCATTCCCCCCCTTAAAAGGATGAGAGTCTGCTAAAAAAAAACTAATAACAAAAGACTTTTCATAAGAAGATAAAGTCTACAACCAAAATTAGTTCTCTTAAAAGTTGCCAAATTAACTTCAATTGTAGCAAAAGGTTCTGGGATGGGATGTATAAAAGTGTTAAGTAATCAATTTCAAAACAGTCCATTTCAAATAAGTTCTTTGTTACATTTGTACTTAAAACATGCTCAGTACTCAGGTGATAATTCCAAATTAAATAATAACCCTGAACAAAATTGACTTTTCTCATTTAGGTAACACAAGATAGTCTAGAAATTTCTCTACCCTAAAGAAATTGATTGCACTAAAATTATTTTTTTCAAAACAAAACTGAAGATGTTTCTGATTTAGTGTTCATAAGAAACAGAACCATAGCTTGGTCCCATAAACTGTCACATCAATACCCAATGATTCCTATATCATTTTGAAATATTTAAGGACTTTATTTTATACACAATTATAAGTAACTAGTGACAGGCAAATGACAAGCCCAAGTACTCATCTACTTAGTTGTTTAGGATATAGAAAGGACTGAAATTCTAATACCTACATCAGCATTACCAGAGTACTAGCTTTTGAGATAAAAGATCTAATATTATGTTTACTGATCACTTGCCATGATTATAGAAATTTGCCATAAAAGGAGAATAGAGACGTAGCAATAGTAAGGAGGAAATGTTCCCCTAACTTGGTGTCAATCCAAGGTAAAAATCATAGAGGCAGGCAATTGTATTGAAAAAAAATGCTATAGTTAGTTTTAAAGTCAGTCAGGTTGTATATTTTCCATTTAAAGGGAAACGTTACACTGGGGAAGTTGCAGCAATAAAATCCTACTTCAGTCTATACCAAGAGTTGTTCATAGATGTCAGTCCCATAGGATTACTGGTATCATTGGCTCAATAGCATCTTTTGATGATCATGTCTGGAATCAGATTCAGAATAATATCAATTATAGTCCCATAAAGTCTAACCTTAAATAGCAACTTCTAATAATCATATCTTTGGGTGGATTCAGTTATTAATACTAAGCAATGTTCACATATTGCTGGGAATAAGTATTGACTATAGTCTCAAATTGGAAACAGTAAGAGAGTCATCATTTTTTTAAAATCACAGCTTACCTTGGCCTGGTTAAAAAGATTTTTTATGAGAGGGAGAAACAGGGACATGAATATAGCAGTATCAATACTGGTTCTCCAGACTAAAGCTCAGAATGAGTACAAGCTGCCAACAATATGGAAAGATATCATAGCCAGACTCAAAATTAACCAGGCGGGCAGATTTCTTTTATCAGAAAGTGAATTAAGAGAGTTCAATCCTAGCCTTCCCAAGGTCATCCTCCCAACTTTAATTCCCAGGGACAGATATCCACTGACCTTGGATCTCAGATACCACTCCCTTTGAGCCACTGGAATTTCTATTGAAGATACCCTAAAAACAACGAAACTAAAAATGGAGCTCAAAAAGAACACTCAGTGTCCCTAAAGGTTTCATCTCAAAGAGCAAAATCTCATGAATCTCCACAGAGCTGGGCACACTTGTTATCAACACTCTCAAATTGTTGCAAAAAAAAAAATAACTAGCAAATAAAAATTTATCAGGCCTTCTAAAAAAAATCACACAAAAGATTTTTACTTCACATTTCTTTCTCTTAGTATTTCTCTTTCTCAAAAACAGCTTTATCTCATCCATAAAAAAGGCAGTCCTTAGGATCTAATGATGTAATAACATTATGTAAATTCTATAGATAGTGAATATATGATAGTTATAAACTTCTAGACTGATAAATATTTATCTCTTATTCAGCCCTTAAAGCAAAAATAAATCTGGAGTTTGTTAAGACCAAGTTACTTAAAATGTAATTTCAGTATAGACCATTCTAGGTGTAGTTTCAGAACTCACTATATTATATTATATTATATTACATTATATTATATTATAATTATATTATAAACAAATCTCTAACTACCACTCCCCTTAATTCTAATTCTACCACCTTCCTTAAATTCTAAGAGAGACACATTTCACTTAAATTGAGGCTTAAGTATATTCAATTATATCCAAATCTGCTTTCTGAGTGGTATCCTACAGTTACCTTACCCTCTGGCTTTTTCACTTCCTTCGCCTTCCAGACAGACTAAGAACAAAACCCAGGTCTTGATTGGATGGGAGAAGTGAACTCGTGCTGCTTAGGACAGAAGCAGGTGGGAGGTGATGTGCTTAGTTACAGCTTTCTGATCACAGGTTAGAGACCAGAGAGTAGACTTTTCAACTCAAGAGATGACTGCATCTGGCACAGTGATGAAGTATATTGGAAAGGTACTTGGAAGCTCCATTACTGAGATGAGTCCATGGACAAACTGTGTTCCAGAACCTGAATCTCCTAAGAGGAGAATTTTCTAGGCTGTCTGATCCCCAAATCTAGCCTTCTAGTGAAAGAAGAGAGATTTCTTGGGGACTTATCAGCCTCTGTGTTTTACTTGAGTATAATATTAAATCCAAAAGTTCATCAATCTTATCTTCTAGAGAAAGCAGAGAAATTTCTGGGTAGCAGAGAAAAGAGAGTGGAGAGAAAAGAGTAACATCCACCTGACTTCTATAGCTAGAAGGTTAATAAAGTCTTATAATAAAGTCATGACATGAGGGAGTACTATCTTCTTCCCTCTTACCTATGACTTATTCAGACAATGCAGGTTGGCTGAAAATATAGTCGATTGCATGTCTAGTGGCCCTGAAGTTTGTTTGCTTTATGAAAAGAGTTTGTAAGGCTAGGTAGGAAGGACTCTGTGGAAGAGGGGGATTTCAGAGGATTATTAGAGTGTTTCCCTAAAGGAAGCCCCAAATTCATTTTTCCTACAAGGGGAGTCCATGTCAGATAGTAACACTGAATTCAAATGACTTTGTGATTTCTATTGAAAAAAGTGGAAACAGCAAGACAGAGGAGAATTATGTTAATCATTTATGATGCAGTGTGAGTGCTTCCATGAGTTTTTTTGTATTTGTTTATGGGCTCCTGTGAGTGCCTTCTATCTTCTATATTCTCTGCAAGGTGAAAGAAAGGCATTTATAAGCTTGAGTGCTTTCTGGGGACCCTGTAACCCAAATTTGTGAAAGCACAAAGGCTTGAGTTGTTCATGAGTTTTATTTAGAAATTTTCCCAAAGCAAGCTGAGGGAAAGCAATGAAACAAACAAAAAAAAGAATATGCCCTTTCATTTTTAGACATTTTTAGTTATTGCTATTATTATAAAAGCTATCAGTCAAATTGTAGACATGCAAATGATTTTAAGCTTCTTGAATGTAGTGACTTATTTAAATTCCCATTTCATTTTTGTTATTATATTTCTATTTAATAATAGCTATCTATGATATTACAGTAATTAACCATAATTGATATTTTACTGGTCAGCATCAGTTCATGTAACACAACGGGTTCTTTATAACAAAAATTAAAATAGCATTAGTAAACACTATAAGGTTTACAAAATGCCTTACATATTCTCTCATTGTATCCTCACAACAACCTTTGGAGGTAGGTGTTATGATTATTTCCAGGCTGTATACATGAAACTGAAACTGACAGAGGTTAAGTGACTCACCCAGAGTCACATAGTATTTGAGGACAAATTTGAACTCAGGTCTTCCTAATTTCCAACATTCTATCCACTATCCTAACTAGCTTTCTGAATACCAAGAAGCTTCATAATTGTCCTAATTTTAAAAAAAATTATGGCACATGCCCATGTTTAAATTATTGTTTTTCTTCTTTGCACATGTAGAAGTAACTCAAGCATGTCATAACTTAAGCAGGAAAAAATGAAAGGTAAATCTAAGGGAGAGATAAAAAAAGTAGGGTAGCCATCCACATGCTACAATCTACTTTGGACTTCATGACACAGCATGTTATTTGAAGCAGATGACATTTTAATAGAGAGGAGAAGATTTGTTTCTGCCGTGGAAGTTATTCTTGAGTCATTTGAGAACCATGAGATTTGAGATAGCAAAAAGCAAACAAAAAACACCAAGAAGAATGAGAAAAAGATAAGGCATGTAATGGAAACAATTTAATCCCAAATTATTTAAACAAGTTGTTCATTTTTTAATGGAAACTAATCAATAAGAATGACACTGATACCCACTATATTAATTGTATCCAGAAATTTAACTGATATAAATTAATTCTCATACCAAGAAGACCAAAAAAGCCCAGCTGCCCCTGTCAGCAAATACCTAATTTAGGAAGGAAGGATATGAACATTTATTAAATGCCTACTATGTGTCAATCACTGTTCTAAGCACTTTACAAATATTATTTCATTTGATATTCACAACAGCCCTGGGATGAAGTTGCTGTTATGATCCTCGTTTTATGAGGAACCTTAGGCAAACACGAATTAAGTGACTTGCCCAGGTTCACACAACTAGTAAGTTTCTGAGAATGGTTTCAAACTCAGACTCCAGACCCTCTATCCACTGTACCATCTAGCTGCCAAAGGACGTTGCCAAGAAAATACTGGCTAGAATATAAACTTGTTTGTAAAACCTTACAAAGAAGGATGATGGATAATTATCAACAGTATAATGTCATAAAGGAGAGAGAAGCAGTGTAGGGCAAAACTAATTTAAAGAAAATTTGTCAAAAGATTCAGAATCATACCAAGGGCATTCGAAGACAAAAATGAAAGAAAGAATGTAAAAAATCTGCAAAAAATATTGTATCAAATTTTTTTCTCCATCAAGCATTGTGGAATCAACATATTTACACCCTAACATCACAGTTCTAGATAGCTTATAGAAGAGATAGAAATGTACCCAAAAACTTAAAACAGGAAAATCATACAGATTGAGCCAAGTATATGTAGAGATCTGTATTAGAAATGATACACTTTTGATGTTATTGAAGGACAGATACAGAAGGCATCTGAAAGATGGAAAGATACCAGAAGTACGAGAGAAAAAAATCTCAGGTCTAATTAATGCTGAAAAGAGCCACTGGAAGAATATCAATAACTACTGATGCATATCCTTCCTGTCTCATCTATACACAATCTTGATAAGCTTCTCCTACGCATAAATTGAGAACATCATCAATGAAGATATTAGTCTAGAATAAGCCAGGCTTTGTAAGCCTGGCTTGCAATTGTTCTACAATGGACCATATCTTTATTGTCTCACAATTAACCAAAAGATGTGGGGAATATAATATTCCATGTAACATGTCCTTTGTTGGCTATTAAAAACTATTTGACTTAATAGAACAGAACTCTGCTTTTCAGGCTCTTCTACATCTATATATCCCATCCCTATATCAAAGTTATTCAAGATTCCTTGGAATATGTTAACAACAAAAACACAATTAGTGTCTGAAGCAGAATTCAAACTTAGATCTCCTGGATACTGGCTCTGCTGTATCTTTTATCCTAGACATATTATCACTACCTGAGAAACCTTGAAAATGTTTTTTTTAATTTAATATTTTTCAAAATTTAAAAATTTTTTAAATTTTAATTTGGAAACACATCTTTTTTTATTCTCTGTTGCTTTGGAGGGTGAATATAATGTGCAAATAATATAATAAATTATTAATAATAATACAATGTGCAAGTAACGAATATAATGTGCAAGAAGCAGCTCAGTAGAAAGAGCTTGGCTTGGCTTGACTTGAGAAGGCTGGCCCTGACCCTAGCTAGCTCTGTGGCTCTGGGCAAGTCACTTAAACTCTCAGTGTGCAAACATGCTACATTATGTAACATACACAAAAACAGGCATTAATGAAAAGATAAAGGTAAAATAAAACATTTTAAAATATTTTATTATATTTATTAATGGCACAAAATCCTTTTCATCTCACTAAAATATTAATTTTTTAAATCTTTAAATATTGATTTTTAGTAGCACACTGTCTGTGTACAGCATTTCGGTGGTGAGGTGGATAGAATCCGGGGCCTGAATTCAGGAAAAATCTAAGTCTCAGACACTTAATAACTGTCTGACCCTGGGCAAGTCACTTAAGCTCTCTCTGCCTCAACTTTCTCAGCTATAAAATGGGTACCTATCTCTCAGGAGTTGTTGTGAGGATCACATATGTTTGTAAAGCACTTAGAACAGTTCCTGGCACATAGGAGGTATTTAAGAAATGCTTCTTTCCTTCATTCTATGTTCTGAGCAGTTAACTGCTTTTGATGCTTTTTATTTGCTCAATTTTATTCCTTCTATTTAGTTAAAGACTTCTAGCAATAATTTTAAAACAGCTTCCTTCATTAAAGAGTTCTTCTTTTTTCCTCCATTGGGGAATAACTTAATTCAATCTTTACTCTCTTATCATTTCAGTGATATTATCAATAAGAAAAAGAGCCTTCCAGTCCAGCACTGCCAGTCCCTTAGGATCAGCTGATCATGCTGTTGATGGGTCTCTGAAAAGTAACTTCAGTAAAGGCTCTTGCATTCAGACACTAAGAGAGTCTAATCCTTGGTGGATGGTGGATTTGGGATCAATATGTCTTGTGGGGTCTGTTGTTGTCACTAATCGGGAAGATTGTTGCCATGAAGAGATAAATGGAGCTTTAATTCTGATTGGAGATTCACGATTTGATGGAGGCATATCAAATCCCAGGTACTGATAAAAGTTTTAAACTTTGAACAGAGTGTATGAATGAAAAAACTTATTTTTTCTTTTAATTTCTATAAGATTTAAAGTTTTTCTAGACACAGAGATTCGTTAGGGGGAATTGAGGGCAATGCCTTGATACTAAATCTTTTAAAATGCTTTTGGTCAGCCATCTAAATATTGTAGATAAATACTGATAATTGTACCATGTTTTCCATTTGATATTCCATTTGATACATGCAGAAATAACCTATTATTTAATTAATTAAAATTTATATATCATTATAATTATATTTAATTAATCATATCATTTTACAAGCCATAAATTTATATTTAAAGTTGAGTTCTATTGCTCTTGAACAGGAATATTTACACCATCTTGATTTTTACCATGATTGAAACAATTTCTTTGTTTTCTACCTATTATTAGTTGGTATGAAGAAGTCAAAGAAGACTTCAGGATTTTAAGCCAGGGAGCTTTAGAAGTCAAATGTCCAATATGTTTCCTGCAAGCCACATGCAGTCCACAACACCCTCAAGTGAAGCCTGAATCAAATTAAATTATAATTGGAAATATTTAACAAAATAAATTTTTAAAATACCATAAAACAGATATTACATTTTAAAACTAAATCAACATGTGACTCTCAGGAATCCTTATGCATAGATTAGTGGCATCTGTTTTTATTTGAGTTTGGCACCACTGCTTTAGAGAGTAATGGAATCACTTGCAGTTAAGGGGGAAGACAATGAAAGACATTCTTGGAAGGTCCATAGCCAGCGGTTGTGGTGGAGATGACAACAGCTGCATGGTGCAGGATTGAGGCAATCTAATACAACAAATAAGCACTGTGATAAATGCTAGAGTTTTTAAAAAAAAATTTTTAGATTAAAAATAGTTACTGGACTCAAGAAGTTTGTATTTGCCTGAAGAGTTACAACATTTATTCATGTAAGTATAAGTAGAGGCAATATGAAAAAATAAGAGGCCAGGAACATTTTCCCATAAGTAATGGTACATGAACTGGACCTTGATGAAAGTTTAAATTATCATAGTCTAAGAGTGCAACCTTGGCATAGTAGTTACCTGTGCAAAGACACAGAGGTAAGAGGAGAAGGAATGCTGAACTCAGTGACTAGTAAATAGGTCATAAACATAACATAAAGTGTAGAGGGTGAAGCCAAGATGGTGGAGAAAAGGCAGGGACTTGTCTGTCCCACATTCCCCTCCAAACAATTTAAAAATAACACCTCAAAATAAATTCTAGAGCAAGAGAACCCACAAAAGGATGAGGCCAAATGATTTTCCAGCCCAAGACAACTTGGAAGGTTAGAAGGAAAGGTTTGTCCCACAAAAGAAGAATGGAGTGCAGGTTAGGCCAGTGCTGGTGGTGTCCCAGCAAACAAGGAACAGGCCTTGGGGGAGATTGAATCAGCAGAGTCAGCAGCAACAAATTTTGCAGCTTTCAGCCCACAGACAGTAAAGGTAACAATGACTGGTCAGAAAGAGATTACCAGGGTCTCTTTGCTGGAACTGGGCACAGGAATCTGTTTCATTGGCTATACTTAGATCCAGGTCACAATACTCTCCCAGGACAAGAAGGAGCCCTAGCACACCAAAACTTAGGGCTGCAGGAGATTGGGGATCCTAGTCACAGTTCCAAGGCAGAAAAGAGTGCTTGTGGTCATTAATAGAGCAGACCACAGTCCAGGAGAGAAGTAAATACACCTCTACTGAGATCATAACCTCTTGGAAGCACTGAAAGTTTACAAACCTACAGAACTAGCTCTGAAAACAGCTGCACAAAAAAATCTGAAGCTCGTGAAAAATTTCTCCCTCCACCCTGGAAGGAGAACTCAACTTTAATATAAAGATAAAGGTCAAGAAATAAGCTAGAAACAGATCCTGACCATAAAAAGTTACCATAATGACAGGGAAGATCAAAATACAAATGAACGCAAAATAAGACAGCAAAGTCAAAACTGCTACATCTAAAGCCTCAGAGAAAAATGTGAATTGGTCTCAAACCATGAAACTGAAAAATTATTTTTAAAAATCAAACAATTGAGGTAGAGAAAAAATTGGGAAAATAATTGAGAGTGACACAAAAAATTATGAAAAAAGTCAACACCTTGGTAGAGGAACAAAAAAAATACTGGAGAAAGTAACACCTTAAAAAACAGAATAGGCTGAATGGTAAGAGAGGCACAAAAATCCAACAAAAAGAAAAGTGCCTTAAAAAGCAGAATTGGGTAAATGGAAAAAGATATACAAAAATTCATTGAAGAAAAGAACTTAAAGAGTAGAATTGACCAAATGGAAAAGGAGCTACAAAAGCTCAATGAAGAATTAGAATTGAGCAAATGGAAGCTAATGGACTCCATGAAACATCAAGAAGCAATAAAACAAAATCAAAATAATGAAAAAAAAAGAAAATGTAAAATGTCTCATTGGAAAAATAACTGACCTGAAAGACAGATTGAGGAGAGATAATTTTAAAATTATTGGACTACTTGAAAAATGATTTTTAAAAAGAATCTCAACATCATCTTTCAAGAAATTATCAAGGAAAATTCCCCTTATATCTTAGATACAGAGAGTAAAATAGAAATTGAAAGGCTCCACTGACCACCTCCTGAAAGAGATCCCAAAATAAAAACTCCTAGGAACATTATAACCAAATTTCGAAGCAACTAGGAATGTACCTAAAGAGAATGTGTTGCACTGGATAGATCAGAGAATCATATTGAATCTCTGGAAACTGATGGGATCACCAATGGTGGGCACAGTGTCAGAAGAATAAGGGACTAGGACAGAAACTTTGGGTACACCCACAGCTAGAAAGAAGAATATAGATGAAGAAGAAGTAAAAGAGAAAAAGAAGAAAATGGTTAAACAGGTAGGAGGAGATCAAAGAGAGACATACTGTGAAAATCAAGAAAAGAAAGAGTCTCCAAGAGGAGAGCATGGTTAGCAAACAAGTCAAAAAGGATGAAGATTGAGAAAAGGCTAACAGGGATCTTTCAGAAAGAGATTTGAGTGATAAGGTCAGAAGCTATACTGGCTAAATGACAGTATGATTATATGAATTTAAACCTGATTGAGTGGCCAGATCTGTTAATGGTTCTATTTCAACTTGGAAGGACTTCTACAGTGGAGTGTCCTAGGAATAAGTATTTGGCCCTAATCTATCAATTTGACCCTTTTTAATCAATGACTTGGATAAAAGCAGAGATGGTACTTATCCAATTTATAAATGATACAAAGCTAGGAACAAGAATACAATGGGTATAGGAGCTCAAAAAGATCTTGACAGGATAGATCAGGGGTTGGCAAATTTGGCCAGTAGCCTGTTTTTTATAGCCTGTGAGCTCTGCATGGTTTTTAAATTTTTAGATAAAGTTCACACACAAATAAGCAGCAAACTGGATTTGTCCTGCAGACTTTGCTTTGTTGACACTTGTTTTAGATTATTAGTCAAATTTAAAGAAGATCAATGAAATATGGATAAATATGTTATTTTGCACTTGGGTTCAAAATCTAAATTTCTTAAGTATATTATTGGAATATCCTGTTTAGTAGGTTGTTTGTCTTTTTAAGAAATCTGAGACTTTCAAAGGACTGGAAGGTTTATATGATTTGAAATATTTGAAATATTATGTTTAACTCTGAGCACCACAATTTAGGAAGGATATTGGTAAACTGGAGAATGACAAGATAAGGACGACCAGCATGGTGAATGTTTTCAAGTGCATGCATTATGAGGGTTAGTTGAAGAAATTAGGATACTTAGCCTGGAGAAAATAAATCTCAAGTGAACCAGAAAGCTATATCCAAGTACTTGAATGCCTTTCTAGCAGAAAAGCAATTAAAAGTGTTTTTGCTTGGTTCCAGAGTAGAAGTAGAAACAAAGAAACTTAGTAAAGAGGAAAAGTTAGATTTGATCCCAAGAAAAAAACTTCATAACAATTAAAGTTATCCAAAGTGAAATGGACTGCTTTGGAAGGAAATGAGTTATCATTCCCTGTATCTTCAAGCAAAGGGAATTTCAGAAGAAGTCATGTGTGTTTACATTAAGGAGTCTTTCTGAGATCGCTACCAACTCTGAGATTCTGTGAATAGAAGGAAAATAAATGGTGGCAATGAATGAATATGACTTTTTCTTAGGGTCTGAATGGGAAAGGAATGAGAATAAAAGCCTGAAGAAATTATATGGTTAAGCAAAAAGTTTTTAAAGATGGGAAAGACCTGTGCCTGCAACAAATAATACCAAACTGATTTCAGCTGAGTGGCATTGTCCTAGTCTGTTCACTGCCCGTGGAGGTGGACTTACTGAGATCATTTGAAGAGGAGAGACTCCTACATTTAGGACTTTTGGAAGCTTCCCTTATGTAGTTTTCTCAGTATGTGCATACCCCTTCAGCATGTGTCCCTGTACTATACCTTGACAATTATAGAAGATGGCACTCAATGCCATCTCCATGTGGAAAGGTGTTATTATTCAAGTAAGAACTGAGGCTACAATCAGAAGGGCCATCAGAAATAGATCCAGTTGCGTTTCTGTTATGAGGCTGATTTTAATACTACATATTTTCTGAGGGCTAAAATATAACACATTGTAATTTACTACATTGCATTATCTGTGCTTGCTCAATAATTATTGGCATGGCATTAAGAACTTTTCATTTTTTCCTTTGTCTCCCCACACCAAATACAATGTCTAGCACGTAATAGGTGTTTCATAGAAGCTTCTTGATTGATTATTCATGACAGTGAAATTCATAAACTGGCTTAAAATGACAAGGTATTAGAGTTGTAATTTTGAGGGGGACAGTAAGATCAAAATTTTTCTTTTCATTTTTTTAAGGATAGATTGGCTCCTTGACAATGGGAAAAGTTTGCTTAAAAGGATCATCTTGAACTAATTGACCAAATCCTCATTGTTCATTTTCCACTAACTGAAAACTATTCTTAGATGATTCAAAGAGTGTTCTCAAAATAACACTGTGGTTTCTATCTAGCTGTAAAACAATTTCTTCTTTGGGTCCTGGAGAAACAAAATCTTTCTCATGTGGGATGAAAGGACGATATGTTACCATTACTATTGCTGGATTTAACAGAGTTCTAAGTTTATGTGAAGTTCAAGTGTTTGGTCACCGGCTTAGGTCATCTAATGCTTCCAATTCATCCACTGAGTCTAATTCTAAAGGAACATACATTGGTAAGTTTATTTCCTAACCTCAGATGAACTTCTAGGAAAATTTGATGACATGCATAGCTTAGAATAAAATTATTTGTGAAAACCAATATTCAAAATAGGATTTGCCTTTTCTTCTTTCCAAACTATGCAAATAGAATTAGCCAGACATGATTTATAGGAGAATTTGCAATTCCAATTTCATGTTTATGTTAACTTTTTGTCCATATTGGTAATAATATTTATATTTCATTGTCCATGTATAGAAGTAGATAGGATAATGATTAGTGAAAAGCAGAAATGATCAACCTCAATTTAATGAGTTCCTTAAGGCTTCTCTTTCCTGTTTACCTTTTCATGTTTCTCTTGATTCTTGTATTTGAAAGTCAAATTTTCTATTCAATTCTGGTCTTTTCAACAAGAATTCTTGGAAGTCCTCTATTTCATTGAAATTCCATTTTTTCCTCTTAAGTATTATACTCAGTTTTGCTGGGTACACCTACCCAGTCCTTCAGGGGGAAAAATTCTTGGTTTTAATCCTATCTCCTTTGACCTCTGGAATATCATATTCCAAGTCCTTCTTCAGTCCCTTAGTGCAGAAGCTATTAAATCCTGTGTTATCCTGATTGTATTTCCAGAATACTTGAATTGTTTTTTTCTTCCTGCTTATAATATTTTGTCCTTGACCTGGGAACTCTGGAATTTGGCTATAATATTCCTAGGAGTTTTCCTTTGGGGATCAGGAGGTGATTGGTGAATTCTTTCCATTTCTATTTTACCCTCCGATTCTAGAATATCAGGGCAGTTTTCCTTGATAATTTTGTGAAATATGATATCTAGGTTGGTTTTTTTTTTGATCAGGTAGATCAATAATTTTTAATTTATCTCTCCTGGATCTATTTTCCAGATCAGTTGTTTTTCCAGTGAGATATTTCACATTGTCATTTTTTTTCATTCTTTTGGGAATGTTTTGGTAATTTCTTGATTTCTCATAAAGTCATTAAATTCCATCTGCTCCATTCTAATTTTTAAAGAAATATTTTCTTTAGTGAGTTTTTGAACCTCCTTTTCCATTTGGACAATTGTTCTTTTTAAAGCATTCTTCTCCTCATTGGCTTTTTGGACTTCTTTTGTCATTTCTGTTAGTCTCTTTTTAAAGGTGCTATTTTTTTTCAGCAATTTTTTGGGTCTCCTTTAGCTAACTGTTTACTCACTTTTCATCTGACATAACTCTCATTTCTCTTCCCAATTTGTCCTCTACCTCTCTTACTTGATTTTCACAATCCTTTTTGAGCTCTTTCATGACCTGAGACCACTGCATATTTTTTTGGAGATTTTGGATGTAGAAGCCTTGACTTTTATGTCTTCTTCTGATGGTATGCTTTGTTCTTCCTCATCTGAAAGGATGGAAGAAAATACCTGTTCACTAAGAAAATAATCTTCTTTATTCTTATTTCCTTCCCTTTTTTGGGTATTTTGGCCAGTCAGTTACTTACTTGACTTTTGAGTCCTTTGTCAAGTGGAGGGTATACTCTTAGGACCTGTACATTCTCAGTTCCTCCAAGATGGCACCATCAAGGGCCTGTACTCTATTCTGTGAGAAACTTCAACCATTCTTTTCTGCCCTGGATCTATGAGTAGGATTCCTTCTCCATGGTCACCACCAGATCTATCATTCCAGCACTCCTCTTCACCCCAGGACCACCACACAGAACTGAGACTGAGATCAGCTGCTCAATTCTCCCAAGGTCTTTAGACCTAGGGCTCCAAAAGTGGATGCCCTGGGGCCCAGGGTGGGGCCGGATCATACTCCCCTCTCACCCATGTGAAACAGCTTTTTTACTGACCTTTGAAGTTGTCTTTGGCATTTGTGGGTTGAGAAATCTGGGAACTATTACCTGTTATTCCATGCCCTGAAGCCTGCTCCAGTACTATTTATGCCATGCAGGTGGCCAAGGCTGGGTTGAGTTCTGCTCTGAACCCAGTGTGATATACCTTTTCTGTTGGCCTTCCAGGCTGCCTTGGGCTAGAAATCTCTTTCACTCTGTCATTTTGCGGCTTCTGCTGCTCTAGAATTTGTTTAGAGTCATTTTTTACAGGAATTTTATGGGCTATGGGGGGAGAGCTAGAGCAGGTCAGTCCTTCTACTCTGCGATCTTGGCTCTGCCCCACTCTCTATTTTTCTTAATGGAGTCAAAGATTGTCCTAAAATTTCAAAACAGATATATCAAGAATTAAAGTCTATTTCTAGGAGATAGGGGCTGGTGTGATTCCACAGTTGCAGGGAATCGCCAAAATAGCTCCCTCTTTGCAACTTCTAGTGTTAGTGATTTGCAATACAGCACTAATTAATAAAAATGACTTGCCCACAGTTATGTAGACACTCTGTGGCACTGTACTTGTACCCAGTCCTTGAATTCCTTGTCTCTGAAGCCAATTTTCTGTCCTCTATTCTGTTTCCTTTCAAAGTCTATATATATTTTGTTTAAGTAACAGAAAGATAAATAGTTGGATCAATATATATTTATCAGTCCTTAGATGAAAGTTGTAGTTCTTTAACTATGAAGAGTATTTACTTCTACTTGTTTAATTAATGAATTTCTTTTGTTAAGGGGTGCCCATTTTTGTTTTTCCTTTGTGATAAATGACTTAATTTATGTATCTTCATTTCAGTTGAAGTGTCAAAAAATAAAAAAACCTTCCAATCCAGTACCTTAAATAAATTTGGAGTTCCTGGAGAAATTTACAACAAGAGTTTGACAAATGATTTAAAATTGGAGTTTTGTATTGAGACACAAAAAGAGAAAGATCCTTGGTGGATGGTGGATTTGCAATCGACATACCCAATAGAATATGTTTCTGTTATTGGCTGGAGAGATTGTTGCCAATATGAGATGGACAGAGCTCTTATTTTGATTGGAAATTCACGAGAAAATGGTGGTAAATCAAATACGAGGTACTGATATTTGGGCAATTTGAGCTTTGATCTGTGTTAAATATGAAACTATTTATGGAGAATAATTTTATATTTTATCTAAAGTATTAAAATAGTTCATGTTTAAGTTTTATTTATTATTAATACTTATTTTTAGTGGATTTGTATCACTTCAACTAAGTTGACATTTTGCAAATCATTTGCAAAGAATGTGCCTTTTTATTTTTACAGTACTCAGTACAGTTCAATAAGTGCAGTATTTATTTGCCTCCTGTAGGTGGTAGAAGACCTAGTAACTTTTTCATTTCCTTGAAAGTCATTTGTTGTTCAGTTATTTCAGTTGTGTCTGACTCTTTGTGATCCTATTTGGAATTTCCTTAGCAAAGATGCTAGAGTGGCTTGCCATTTCCTTCTCCAGCTCATTTGACATATGAGGAAATTGAGGCCAACAGTGTTTTGTGACTTGCCCAAAGTTACACAGCTATTAAATGTTTAAGGCTGGATTTAAACTCTGGAAGAGTCTTCCTGACTCCTGGCCTGGCACTATATCCCCTGTACCACCTAGTTGCCCTATTTCTATCTATTTAACATATTTAAATTATAACAATAATTCCTTTATCTCCTAGTAAAATTTTTTAGTCAATCAATCTCTCTAAAAGATTTTTTTTTTAATTTTCCCTGCACTATAGTGATTTAATTTAGCAATTTAATGCTATTAGTAATTTAGTGAAAGACCTGGCAGATGTGGTTGTTCACCCACTATCTGTGATCTTTGAAGAATCCTGGAAACAGAGACATACCACAAAAGTGTGCATGCTTCCTCCAAATAAAATATGAGATCCTTGACAGCAGGGACTATTTCATTTTTGATTTTGCATGCTCAATGCCCAGCATAGTGTCTCCCATATGATAGGCACTTAATAAATACTTGTTGAGGAGATGAATGGACTAAGATTTAATTGTGGAAGGAGAATGAGATTTGAAAAGACATGGATTCCTTTTCATTTTCATAATATATGAAGTTTTATCTTTGCTTATTAATTAGGGAGACATATTATTAGACCTGTAATTTCATTGATCTAAAGAATTCACAAGTGAGTAAACTCCCTCCTCCAATTCAGGATAGCCCCTTCTCTGAATATTGTAGTCTTAGAGACTTGCTGGCACACTAACAGGCTGTGATTTGAACTCAGATTTTTCTGGCTTCCCAGGCTGACTTTCGATCCAGCATACCACACAGTCTTCAAAAATAGCTCAAATATATAGACAAAAACCCCTTGGTCAACTCTCTATACTTATCAGAAATGGATGTTTCATTAAATATGGATGATATTATGATTATTTCAATTTTTCCACATCATTTTGTGTATTTAAGCACAAATACTTGTAACTAGAGGATATTCTCCCATATCAATGAAGGAAGTGAAATATGCATGCTGATTAATTTGGTTGGCAGCTGTGCATTTTTCTGTCTGTTTATTCCAACCTCAATACAGAGTTTCAATAGAAATAGAAAACATAATTTATATTATTGAAGAATTGAAGACCTAATCATAGAGGAAGGTTAAAAATAAAGTGCCCACGTTCTAGTTACAGGAAATATGAAGTATGTATATTGTAAAATTGTAGCCAAACAGAGATGTGATCTCTTCACACCAGGAATAAACTGGTTTGGGGACAGTGCAGAGGCTTGAAGGGTCATTTGGAGAAAGAAAGAAAAATGTGATGTTCTAAAAGGAATGAAGGCATTCAAAGGGAGAAAGATATCTTTGAAAAAACTCAAAGATATTCTTTGTTATATTAGAAGGCTCATTGGGAAAAGTGAAAGGAAGGATACAGGGAGGAATGTAGGCAACATAAAAACAAAATACATTAATTGAAAAAATCATGTTTTTTAAAAAGCTAAAAGCTCAGGGTCAGGAGGAAGTGAATGTGGTATGGGGAGGAGTAGGTATGACGTTGTAGTGGACAATACCAACTTACATATGTGATGATTTGCCTTCAGAATAGTTATAGGGTTTGAACTGCTTACCTGAGTACCCAAGATAAAAAAATTTAAAATTCTAGAGAAGGTTCAAAGACAGTAAGGACTGAGAAAAAGCCATTGGATTTCATAATTAAGTGTTTTTTTTGTGACTTCAGAGAAAACATTTTCATGGGGTTGAGGAGTGTGTTGGTGGGGAAAAAAAAACAAAGTGGGAGCAAATATAAACATTTTTGAGAAATCTAGCAGTCAAAAAGACAATGGGGCAATAACTTGAGAGAATGACAATGTTAAGGGGAAACATTAGACTAAGAGAGTCCTAAGCATGTTTGTTGGCAAAAAGGAAGGAACTTGTAGGGAGGAAGACAATGAAGACAAGAGCAAAGGAATGTTTGATAGAAGAATATTCCAGTGGAGACCAAAGTTGATTGGATTAAAACCACAAGTGAAAGGCTTACCCATGTCAACGAGTTGGAACACCAGGAGCTGTAATTAGGATAACATGATAATAGTGTTTACACTAGAGCGCCACGTTTGGAGAAGGCGAGGGAGGACTTTGTGCCATGAAAGTCCATAGACTAGCATCAACACGATTGGTATTCTTCTGCCTGATATGACCAGCACATGAATTTTTTAGGGTGATTGGCCCTTTTGTATTTTTTTACTATTAACCCAGAGGCATAGCTTTAAAATAAAAGGCTTCATATTTTTTTTTACTTTTTTATTCAGGATAGATACCTTATTTGTTTCCTCTCTCTTTAAAGAAAATTTTATTCCACCTATTTTTTTTATTAAATTTCACTGTCACCTCCAATGATACCCCTTTGCCTTTCCCAAGAGAAAGCCTTCCCTTGTAATCAATATGTTCAATAAAGTAAAATAAGTCACATGTTGTCCATGTTTGAAAATGTATGTCTCATTCTACATCTATATTCGACTTTCTTTCTACCGAGAAGAAAGAGGCATACTTGACTATCACTCCTCTTAAGTCATGACCAGTTATGGCATCTATCAGAGTTCTGATGTCATTCAGCATTGTTTTCTTTAAATTTTTGTGGGCTTCATATAAAAGGTTTTCCTTGTTCTACTTATTTCCCTTGGCATAAATCACTCAGTCAACAAGCAGTTATTAAATTCTTTAGTTCATATAAGTCCCAAATTTCTCTGAATTCTTCATATCTGTATTTCTTATAGTATAAGCCTGAGTTACTTCCCCACAGATGGACACCACATTCTTTCTAGCTCTTTGCTACTACAAGAATTTCTGCTATAAATTTTTTATATGAGAGAATCTTTTCCTTCTGTCTTTGATAGCCTTGGAATATATACCTAGTAGAATTATATTATTACTGAGTATACATAATTTAGTGACATTTTTCTACCTTAAGAGTCTTTAAGCAGCCTAAGCAGTCTTCCAAAGAATGACAATATGATTTATGTCTAGATGTGCTGTGATTACTACCTTGGCTCCGGGAAAAAAACGATTTTTCCAATGTAAAGGAATGAAAGGACAATTTGTGACCCTCACTGTTCCAGGATTAAGAAAGATTTTAACAATGTGTGAGGTACAAGTGTTTGCTAAAATGTCAGATGCTGAGTTCAAAAACCAATTGAATATGACTGAAAAAAGTACCCAACACCAACCCACTGGTAGGTATATTTTCTGTATTAAGGTGAATGAAATGCCTTTTGAGAAATGGTTTTCCCATGTAATACAAAATTTAGAATAAAGCTGTTTATAAAAATTGCAAAGGAAACTCTAATTTGTACCCTAAAATTGTTTTTTTCTCTATCTCAAACTGAACAAAATAGAATTAAACAAATAAAATCACTGCAAGGTACTACTAATAACATAAGAATTAGCTTCCAGACTGTATCCTGGGCAGTACTTAGCACAGAATTGTATTTGATTGTATTGACTTAGAGTTTTTGCATATGTTTTCAGCATGAGTTATGTTAGCAGTTCTCACATTTCGGGCATCTCATGTGTCTCTTAATTGTCTCTATTGAGTTTTACAACATAAAGAAAAGATGTGAATAACGGTTTGAATGTACTCCCCCATGAAAAACCCAATCAGGTTGAGCTGTTTGTTTGCTTGTTTTTGTCATGTATCTGGTGATCTTAAAGGAAACCTACACTAAAATATCAGATAATTACCTCACTTATTTGATTTATTTTATTTTAGGAGACTAGATAAAGCATAAATTATAATTTATAAGATTGATTCCTACAAATGTTTATTAAATTTATAGGTTAGTAAATACATTGTGATCATATATATTATCTTCCTTCTGTTGTATATGTGTGTGATGTGTGAATATGTACACTTTCACCAATCTTTTCATTTCCTAGTATTCAATTGAGTAGTGGGTTTCAAAGAATGACCAGCAGGAGCCTGCATTTCTCTCTTCTATCTGGCTATCTTAGGCTGAATCCACAAGATCAGTTAGCTACATATATTCATTGACTGGCCCAGTGATTTTAATTCATTTGTCAATTCATTGAAAGAATTAATCAAACCAAGAGAATGTTACGTCTATTGCTTCTTGAAAATATACTTCCTTCAGAGTAAAATTTGTCCATGCTTATAAGCATAGCTACATTATCTTCCAAGTTTTGTTAAGAAAATTAAAATGAAAAAGTACAGAGGTAACAACTTTGGTTGTGTGGTCATCCACTTTGGCATTCTATCTTTCATGTCTTCTTTCTTCACATAATGCATAAAAAGGTAAACATGAAAAAATGATAATTGACTAAAGGATAAACTTCTTACATTCAAATATAGACAGATGGTACACATGTCCCCTCTGGTCCCTGTCACCATCAGGTTCATAGAGTCCAGTTAGGCAAAGCATGGGAGTGGTTCTTCTGTTAATGGGAGAAGGGGAAGGAAGGTTAGTGAAAATTATCACACATAATGAGGGTGCACAAACAGACATCAATACAAACAAGGAGGAAGGGAGCAGGTAGGAGCAACTGATTCTTGAACCTCACTTTCATCAGAACTGGTCAAAAAAAAGAAGAAGACATATACACACAGACAGAGCTGGGTACAGAAATACATTTCACTCAGCAATGAAATAGGAGAGAGAAAAAAGAAACTGGGAAGGGGAAAATGGAGGACTGGTAAAATATGCTATCCATCTCTTTATAGTGAGGTGAGGGAAGGAGAATTCAGAACAAGACAAATATTTTTTAGGACATGGCCAATGTAGAAATTTATTTTTGATTAACTATACACATGTTTGGTTTTCCTTGGAGTCTCCATGGGAGAAACAGGAAAGGGTGGGAAAGTAAGAAGGAAAATCTTGATTAAAAAAAAGTAAAAGAGAAAAATACACAACAGGTGGGGATCACATGGAAATAGTGACCCCAATGGGAGGTATAGGCTGACAATGACCAGATTCAAGAAGAATTCAAATATAATCCTCAGTAACATGCAGAATAAATTATAGCATTAAGTTCAGAAAATTTGGGGAACATCCAGAGTCTCTGGAAGTGAATTACAGGAGGTCATCCATGTGCTTCCACAAGACTTTGCTGGTTCCCCCTGTCAGGCACTGGGAAAGATGTGAATAGTCAGAAGAGGTCCTGAGAACAGGCCCAAGACAAGTCTGAGACCTTCTGTATCTAAGACACCAACCTTCCTTCACATGAACCTCCCAGCTCCCAAACATTTAATCGGAACTTGATACTTTAAACTCAGGGCTCATTAATTTTTAATCCATCCTGCATAAATTTCTTCTTTTTCATGAAGAGTTTCCATAATAAAGGAGAACATGTTGTACTTGGATGGAAATCTTAGTAGATAGTGCTGGAGTTGGAGAAGAGACAAAAAGTTAGGTGAGGAGTCTACTTTACCTTTTGTCTCTACTGGGAGACAGTTCAATTTACTGGATAGAGCCAGTCTCCTCAAAGCCAAGACTTGAGTTCAAGTATCATCTCTGCCACATTGTGTGGCCCTGAGCAAATTGCCTCACCTCTCATGCCCCAGGAAACTCTTTAAGACTTTTAAGTTGTAGAGAAGTGCCAACATGCCTAATAGAGGGATTCTCCCCTCCCTCAAAATTCCCTTCAATGAAAACAAAAAAGGTCCATTCCTTATCTTTATTCTTTCACTGATTTAGACTTAGCATCTTAGTACAGATACATAAAGCGTGTGCACCTGGGATTTAGGAAGTGTAGAAGAGGTGAAATGTGAACTAGATGATATTACAATAAATTATAAGTTACGATGATTTAACAGCTATATGCAAAGTACAATGGTTAATGGATCAATGTTCATCTGAAGAGAAATGTCTAGGTTCTCACCCAACTTTACCCTTATTTATCTTATTATTTTTATCAGTAATTTGAAAGAAAATATAGAAGGCATTCTGATTAGATTTGCCAATAGTACAGAGTTAGGAGGAACAGTCAGTATGACAGATGATTAAATCAAAATTAAAAATCTTTTCACGTTGAAGCATTGGAAACTAGGAGTTGACCTCCAGGTTTCCAAAAGTTAAATAGGTTATAGAATTGAGACCATTAAGACAAATGTTGAACAAGTAAACTTCTACTCTTTTACAAATCTTTTAGAAATAGGTAAATGGCAGGAACATTGGATGTTATAATTATAGGAACAATAAGTTATAAAGATAAGAATGACATATTGCTGATGGCAGGTGAATGGTTGAAATTATCAATATTCCTTTTGTTCATGGAGTACCTCTTTATTCTAGTCAATGTCATAAGATCTGAGATGCAGAGCTTTGAAAGACCTCAGAGCACAAGCAGTCAGTCCAACTCTCATTTTGAAGATGAGGAAAGTGAGGCCCAGGGCGGTGAAGAAAATATCTTGACCAAGGTCACATACAGTGTCAGAAGTGGGATTTGAACCCAGTTCTGACTCCAGAGCCAGTCATCGTTCCACTGATCTAAACTACTCCCCACAATTGTTACACCTCCAACTGTGCTTTTCTCCTGATGTCTAACATCTACCCCACATTTATCCTCATTTCAGGTCCAGGAGAGACACAAAAAGTACACACCTCTCAGTCTACAGTCTTCGTTCCTTCTCGATTTCCTGATAAACCTATGGATGGGTCTTCTCAAAGTGGCCATTGTGTTCAAACATTGCAAGAGAATGACCCCTGGTGGATGGCAGATTTGCATTCAACACAAATTGTAGACTCTGTATCAATAACTAATCGAAAAGATTGCTGTTATGAACAGATAGATGGAGTTATTATTTTGGTGGGAGACTCACCTGATCAGAATGGAAAGTTGAATGCCAGGTATGGATCTAAGCTTTAGCCTTTAAAAGTTGGTGGAATGGTAATGGACTTCGTCGTTACTTTTTAAACCTATTGTTAGTGAAAGTAAATTTTCACATACTGAAATGAAATGAAAATTTTAAGGCAATGAAGTTGATTCTAGCACAATACTTTTTGGGAACCATAGTCTTGTCTTCCCCTTCTCCACTTCCTCCTCTCTCTCCCATAGGTATATTTGAGACCATAAAGCAATAACATTTTTCAATTATTTAAAAAAAATATCTTGGAGCCAAAAACAATATCTAAAAATGTTATATTTGAGTAAAGGAAAAAAAAACCAGTTGAAACTGAAAGATTGAACAGATCCAGTTAGGATGGTGGATCAGAAGTGAGACTACCAAGAACTTAACACCAGGGGTATTCTTCATCTAAACTTGTACTAAAAAGATGAGATAGTATTAACCCAATTTCTTTCTTGTTTATAACCACTTGTGCATGATATACAAGAAATATTCATTTAATCTTCTGTTCATTTATTTGCTTACTCATTCCTTAGTTGTGGACGTACTTATTGTGTGCCTGCTGTATGCTTAGCAGTGAATTTGCTAATCATTGTTGTAGATATAATATTTAGAAGAAAGTCATCATTAGAAGAAAAAATCATCTAGCCTTTGTGTGAAGACTTCCAGTGAGTGGGAGCCCACTAACTTCCAAGGCCACTTCAATAGAATGGCTGTTTGTTGAGGTGTTCCTGAAAACAAGTCTAAAATGGTCACTTTATTTAATGGACCCATTAGTCCTGGTTTTGCCCTGTAATATCTTTGTTTTATTTTTTTTATTTGTGTTTCCAACAAGTTCCCTCAAATTTCTTTCAGGTCGAAAATACCTAGTTCTTTCCACTGACCCTCAAATATTATCTCAAGGTCTTTCACTTTACGAATTCCTTCTCCTGGATAATCTTCAGCTTACCAGTATCCCTCCTAAAATATGATAGCTCCTCATAACCTTAAATATGGGCTAAACAGGAAGAGCACAGAAAGACTGTCAGCTCTCTAAGTCTTGGACACCATACTCCTTCTAATACAGCCCAAAATATGTTGGCTTTTACAGCTGCCACATCACACAATTAACTCATAGGGAACGCTGCTTGATAAGAAAAATGGGGTGGAGTGGATAGGCAAGGGATAACCACTTAGTGATAACAGCGTTTTGGATACCAGCATAAGGTTTCAATTAAACTTTACTGACAATGTCTAATGCCAAAATTGTTCCTGGAGGAAAAAAAATTCTAACCTGAGAGATGTTGCAGGGGAAGAAGTCTCAATATGTAGTGGAACACTGGCAAAGCATCGAGTGAGATGTGAAAGAGTCAGAGATCACTCTCTCCACATCTGTGTAAGTGAGATTTCAAAAAGGATGCTCATATCTCATCAAGTAATGTGGATAGGCTTTCCACAATTTCAGTCTTCAAGAATTGATCATTTTGACCCAAAGTTTTTTTTAATTATTGGGAATAAATAGAGTTACTATTTAGGCTGCGGAGTTGTAATAACAAAAAGGAATAAATTATTCATCTATAGTTTCCCTCTTATGCAGCCTGCATTCAATCACCAAATACTCTCACCAAATGACCATGTGGTTTCTCATCAGATGCGCAACTGTTCCTTCCTTGGGTCCAGGGATGACTTGGGTTTTCAAGTGTGGAAGAATGAAAGGAAGATATGTGACCATCACCAATCCAGGAAGAATAAAGGTTTTATCATTTTGTAATGTGCAAATCTTTGGAAGACCTTGGGATTCAAACAGCAGCAATTTGGCAACTTCCAGTGGTGATTTTTATCCTTTGATATCTATCTCTGGTGATGTCCCAGAAACACCCAGGAATGATAATTCTTCAGCTATTTCTTATAATTTTGATCTCTCAGAGAACAACTTTGGTGAGTAAATTTTCTTCAATATAGTGAATCAGTGACATTGTAACAGTTTTTGTTCAAAACAAATGATGGAAGTAAAATAATTCCTCAGAAGTTCTATAAAAAGTGCCCTCTCTTATAATGCTATTCCCCAAACTCTCTACCTTTTAAAAGTATTTCCAATCTTCACTCAACTTTCTTTTCACTTTCTATTTCTTTATTTATTCCTCCATCCTCTAATTCTTTTCCTATCTCTCTCAGTATTCATGTCTAGCTCACAAAGTATGCACTCATTCTGTGTTGCAAAACAGCTTTGAGAAAGTGCTCTTTGGACTGTGATGCAGATGCCCAGTAGCATCACTATCCTAAGAACCACCCTCAAAAGTACAGAGTATTTAGTGAGCCCTTCTGTTCTCAGTGAACCCATTTACATAGTTAGTAACTAGGTATTTTTAAACATCTCATTTTTCTCAATATTTTTAAATCTTTCTAAATTTCACCTAGGATCCTCTATTTATAATTGGTTGAAAATAATTGCCTCATTTATCCTTTAAAGTTTCTAGAGAAGAAGACATATTGTATTTAGCAAAAAAAAAGGAGTTATAGTGCTCATTTGCTCAATATATTGTTGGTTGGACTCAAATAAACATCTCAGTCCAATATATTCAAAAGTTTTTTCATGTTGCCATGCTATTTACACTGCAGTTACCATCAACCTGAATAAATGCTTATGAAAGTCAACAAATATGCCTTGTAGACAAGCCTTCCAACCCCTTTCATCATTTTCCAATTCACCTTAATGTCATTTCTGACTTCCCATGTGCATACTCTTAGCTTGTTACTATTTTTCAGATATTGTGTATATGAAGACAAACAAATGAGGGGGATGGCATTTGACCAATAAGCCAGTAATCCACAAGAAAAGCTGAACAGAGAATTATGACTACAATGCAACAATAATGTGGTCTTTATTTTTCCTTTCCACATAACTGCTTAGAAGAGGACAGTATATTAGTGTAGTACATTTGCTGAATTATATTATGAATAAAATGAGAATGATATATATTAGCAAGGTCAATGAATGATGGTTAGATATTCTATATCAATTCTTTAAGAGAGTAGTTATTCTTTTGCTTCTGAGTATAGGCACAACTCTTTTTTCTAGTAATGGAGTTTGTATTTTTCATCTGATGATTGACTGACTTCTACCCTCCCATATCATTTCAGCTCCAGTGCTATCAAAGGGGAAACCTACCTTTCAGTCCAGCATTTCCACTCCCTCTGGGTCTCCTGAGAGAGCTGTAGATGGTTCTCTACTCAGTGATTTTGAAAAAGGCACTTGTATTCAAACAAAGCAAGAGATTCATCCCTGGTGGATGGTAGATTTGGGTTCAACAGAAACTGTGAAATCTGTGGCAATCACCACCCGAAAAGATTGTTGTACTGAAGAATTACATGGAGCATTGATCCTGGTGGGGGACTCCCCTGATGAAGGAGGCGTATCCAATACCAGGTATGAATCTTAACTTTATCGCTTTAAAGCCAATCTTGAAGATCAAAAGAAATGACATGAAAAGTGCTTCTTAGCCTTTAAAATACTATGGGAGTCTTGGCTATTATTATAAGTGAAAGAGGATAGTGTATGAATAGTCAGTTCTGCAATATGCATTCCCAAAAAGTTTTGCATAATAAAAACCATGGTTCTTATGGGAAAAGTGGGGGTAGGGGCACAATACTCTAAAACCCCAACCTCCCCCTCAAAAAAGGAATCTTAAAAGAAAAAACTTTCAAGTGGAAGCAGAAAAACAGAAAAAGACATCCACTCACTGTCTGACCCCAGTCATCACTTGTCTCATCTGTCACCTTGTCTAGCCCCAACATGGTTCTCCTGCTCCTACTTCTCTGTCCCCAGCCCCTACATGTCCTCGAGCCCTGTGCCGATGGTCGCCTTCCTCCCTCGTTCTCTTTTCCTTGCCCAAGTCTTCTGGCCCACAACACTCTGCCACGTGACTTCTTCCCCTACATGCCACCATTAGGGCTACTGTTCCCAATCCCTGCACTCTGTTCTTGCCCCCTACCCTCAAGAAAGGTGATGGCTGCCACTGCCTACAGCCTGAGAGGTTGCAGCTTCCCAGGGTTGAGGATCTTGTTTTAAATCCCACTACTTAGCCAGAGACATATCTTTCTAGAAAAACAGTCCTCCTGGGTTGGGGGGGTGGGAAGCTGAGGAGGGAAGGGTGTGATTTTTTTTAAAAAGCCCTTTAATTAGAAAAAACTTGGGAGCCCCCTAAGAGGAGACAGGTCCATTCTATTTGGAGATTCAGAATTTCAACCAGAAATGTGGAATCCTGGACATTTCCTAGGAAAGGAAGGAGAAGCAGCCCCACTTGGTTGTGTTTTGTCAGCGTAGTTTATCTCTCTTAACATGTTGGTGAGATAACTAGGAAATCATATCTACATTTTCTTAAGGTTCCACAACCTTCCCTGATTGACTTAGCCTTTCTCTCTCCTCATCCCTAAATTTTGTCCTCATTCTTTCCCTTCTTGCTTTGGTTACGGAAAATTACTCCTGGTGGGTCCTGGGGTATTGTGGGGTGGAAAGATGAACACTGCTGCCAGTAGTTACTTCATGACCTCCCTTTATGTGAGTAACTTGCAGTCAGATGTCATGGAAGCCATGCTCTGTGAGAAATTCAATTCTGCCAGACCTGTAATCTCTATCCAGCTCTGCAGGGACATGATTATCAGGTGGCCCCTGAGGTGTACCAGATGCTGAACAAGCACTAAAATACCATGAATTTTGATGAAATTAAAGACAAACCAATCTATATCTTGTCATCTCAGTGGGGTCCCTCATTGAGGATATCAGGAATTGGGAATGCTTTTATTGAATGCCGGAATAAATTCATAGATGACAAGGCACTTTATGACACCTTTTTAGCATTTGGGAACATCTTGTCCTACAAGATAGTGTGTGATGAGAATCATTCTAAAGGCTACACATTTGTGAGTCTTGAGATCCAAGATGCTACAGATAGGGCCATTGAGAAGATGACAATTGCAAAGTGTTTGTGGGTAGATTCAAGCCAAAGAAAGAACAGGATGCTGAGCTGGGAGCCAAAAGAAAAGAATTGACTCATGTTTATATCAAATATTTTTGTGAAGACATGGATGACAAAAGATTGAAGAAATTTTCAGGAAATACATTAAAACTCTGAATGTAAAAGTGATGACTGTCCCTAGTGGAAAATCTAAAGGCTTTAGTTTTCTGAGGTTGAGAAACATGAAGGTATTAATAAGGTGGTTGAAGAAATGAATGGAAAAGACATCAATGGGAAAATGGTATTTGGAGGTCAGGCACAGAAGAAAAAGCTGAACGCCAGGCTGAATTAAAATGGAAATTTTAGCCACTAGAACAGAAGAGAATTAGCCACCACCAGGGAATGAATTTCTACATTGAGAACCTGGATGACACCACTGATGATAAAAAGTTAAAGAAGGAATTTTCTCCATTTGGATCAATTGCCAGTGCCAAAGGTGATGCTTGAAGATGGGCAAAGTAAAGAGTTTGACTTTGTCTGATTTTCTTCACTTGATGAGGCTACCAAAACAGTAACAGAAATTAATGGATGCATTGTGGTCTCTGAGCCCTTTTATGTTGCACTGACACAAAGGGACAGAAGAAAAAAAGCCTTTCTTATTAATCAGTATATACAGCATATTTCAAGAAGGAAAGCCCTTCTTGCCAACATAATCGTTAATCATTTTCAGCCAATTCCTAGGGAGGGAGCGGGGAGAGATAAAGGATACTTCATGTGAGCAGTGCCCCAGACTCAGAATAGATCTCCTTATTATGCTTCTAATCAAATAATACAGATAAAACCTGGGGTTGCCAATCTGGGTCATGTCCAACACTGTGCCACCTGGCACCAGCCAGTAATGCTAAAGCTTTTATTTTGCATTCTCCCTACTATACCTCAGTAAATGGTACGGAAGGGGCACTGCTAGGTAAAATTTATCTTCTAAACCTTCTATAGCCACCCCTGAACTTAGAGCTGTCCCTCCTTTCAAATATGCCCCCATCCAGACATCTGGTCTTAATAGACACCTCGGTCTGCAGTCCATGTGTAACGTAAAACTGTAGTAGACAACAGCAGCATCATTTTATAATTTTCTCTGATTTTGTTTAACAATATGTGAATAAGAACAAAGGAGATGGATGGCAAGGGGCGCCCAAGGCTGGGGTTTGGCAAGGTATTATCATTGGCAGCATAATGGAGCAATAGATACAGAACTGAACTGATTCAGCAATGAGTAAAGCTAGGGGAGGGAAATGGTACAGCAAGTGCAGGGGTGATGGCCTGTAAAAGAAGTGACAGTTGGCAGAACTGGAGGTCATGGTGAGGGGGAAGAAAGCAGACTGGTCTCATAAAGCATAGGGAAAAGTTGAATGATAAAAGATAGAGGAATTTTGGAGTTCATGAACATAGTAGTGAAATACGTATGATAATATTCAAGATCAAGGGTATGAACATCTCTGTGTGTAGCTGTGATGGAGTGGAAATGTAAGTCATGAGAACTACATAGATCCTAGAAATAAGATGTTAGATTATTTGAAGAAACATCAATATGTGTTGAAGTCCCCTAATTATGGGGGCAAGATTTGTGGTGGAGAGACAGAGCATGATCAGGCCCTGAATTTAGTAAGGAAATGAAATGAAATCAAACCCTAGGGGTTGATGATGATCACCAGTCAGGAATAGATGATAAACTTGAATGGCAGATTTCTTATAATGTACTCTTTGATCCAGTGACATTGCTATTCAACCAACATTCCATCTCAACTCTATGGATGGCTGTCCCCACTCCATGCCTGGAGTGTTCTCCCACCTCATCTCCAATGAGATTTCCCATAAATCCCACATAAAAATAAAAATCCCTCTTCTATAGATGAAATCCATCTTTCTATAGAGAAAGCCTTTTAGAGTCCCTCTAAATTCTAATGTCTTCCCTTTTAAAAATTTTTCTGATTTATCCTGTATATAACTTCTTTGTATATGCTTTCTCCCAGATTGTAAGCTCCTTTAGGATTGGGACTGTGTTTTTTGCCGTTGTTGTATCCCCGACACTTAACATATAGTATGCTTAAGGAATGTTTATTGCTTGACTAAGATCAAGCACCATCTTCTATATGAAACCTTTATAGATCTCCTCAGGTTTGAGGACCTTTCTCCAAAAATGATCTTGTAGTTATCTTGTAGATGCTTAAGTATGTGCATGTATTGTCTCCTCTGAGAGAAGATAAGGTCTTTGAGGACAGAGACTGTCTCTACTTTACCTTCATAACTCCATTGCCTACCACAGTGTTGGGCACATGGGAGGTGCTGAAACAAGGTTCATTGATTCACTTTAATGCAACATATTCTAGCATTTGACTCCCTTCATATTCTTCTTATCTAATGCCTACTAGTATTTTTTGTATGGACTTGATGATTGGCACAACCAGACTCTTGCAAAATATGCTAATGAGTAACTAGGAAGATGAAGAATAGACACTGTGCTCAAGAGGTACTCATCATTGTTTCCAAGTTTTGAATGTCAGGAAGAAAAGCTAGGATTAGACTTATTTGGCAGTCTTATTATAACTATATAATCATGGATAGGGAAAAAGATCAGTCAAAAGCTATGTTTGAGAAAGAAACTTCCTGGTAACTGTATCTGGTATGAACTGAGACAGAGTCTAAAGGTGGAGAGACTAGTTGGAAGACCATTTATGATCATCCACCCAGGAGGTAAAGTGGACATAGACCATATAAGAACCAAAAGCTTTAATTCAATTGTGTTCCAATCAACAGTCATTTTGAAGCGTCTACTATGTGCCAGCCATGTGCTCAGGTGAGCACCTCAGCTAGGTATTGAAGGGAAAGTAAAGAAGTTAAACCCAGGGCATGTCACAGATGATTTAGTGACAAGCAGCAGAGGTTGTATGGAAGTTAAGTGTGAGGATAAGGGGTGAGGTGATGAGAAGGGATGAGGGACAAGAAGATGGTGGACTATGATGTCAGTTGCAGCCTTGGGGACAACCTTCTGGGATGTCCTCCTTGACTATTCCCAGGGTATAAATCAGGATCAATATTGGTCTGAGAACCCATCTTAAAATAAGCAAGGCAAAAGATTAATCATCTTTGACTGACCTCTAGGTAGATGTTTTCATATTTTCATTCTTTACTAACTAAAATATGATCTTCCTACAGATGTGCAGTCATAGGTTCCTTGGGCCATGAAAAAACAGAATTTTTCAGATGTGGGATGATGAGAGGAAGATATGTGAGTGTTGTCAACCCAAAGAGAGGGACATTTCTATCTTTCTGTGAAGTACGAGTCTTTGGGAAAACATCAGAATCAATCTCTCCTGGTCTCCCATCACCCAGTCCTGAATCTTGGCCTTCATCACCCAATGCTAGTGATGGCACAGGCTTAACTGGTGAGTATTCTAGGAGACACAAGGAATAGTGTCTGTCCTAGAACCTGAGTTCAAATCCAGTCATAGACACTTACTAGCTGTGTAATCTTGGGCAAGTCACTTAACCCTGTTTGCCTCAATTTCCTCGTCTGTAAAATGAACTGGAGAAGGAAATGTCAAACCACTCAAGTATCTTTGCAAAGTAAACCCCAAAAAGGTATCACAAAGAGTTAGACATGAGTGAAAGTGACCTAATGACAATAGCATTCTTTCCTCATAATAGGGTCTTCAGTAATATAATCTATAATTCCTTCTATGAAAGATTCATGGTTGAGAATATGATTCATATAAAACCAGAACTTTTAATCTGGGATCTAGGAATTTGTTTTTAAAGGTGTTTTGAAATTTATTTGTCAATATATTTGTCTTACTTTGAACTTCTATGTATTTTATAGTATTCATTTTGAAACATTCCTCTGACAAGAGCTTCAGAGATTATCCATATTTCTCTGCTTCATGTGAAGCCAGGAAGCCTGCCACTGGTCTGCTAATGTGCCTTGCAAGCTTTGTCCTTTGATGTCATGCCCCCCTCTTCTCTGTTTTTTGTTGTTATTCTTCAGGTTTCTTAACTAGTTTGCTGAGCTCTGCCCAGCTCCTACTTCCCTTTGCTGAAAAATATTACTCCTTGATTTCCACACCCCAGGCTAGTTGATACATCTTCAGGTCAGCCATTAAAAGTCCTACGTTTTCTGTCTATTTTGTGTAAAAAATGGTGGTTAAGGTAAGAGTGAGACTTCTATGACTCAGTCACCTAAAACAAGGTCTCTGCTAGTTCCTAGTTGTATGAAGGTGACTGAATTCCTTTCATTTTCAATGTCAGAACGGATGTGGGGCTCCCCTCTTCACAGATTCACCACCTTCCTCTGAGTCTTTCTGCATCTGGGGATATATACAAGGATGTATTTTAATTTATCCTTTCATCTTCAGTCATATCACTTTATCCTCCCCAGTAATTAGTCCCAAGTAGGGGACTTTTATAGGTACCTAAAAAGTACCTCTAAAATTTCAGAAGGTATAAAAACACTGATGAGTATTCTAGTTACTATTAAAGATCCTTGTACCTCTTATATGGCTCTTCTGTGGGCCACTCAGGAAAATACTTGGAGATCTAAGATCTCACCTCAAGTCCCATCAGGTAAGGAGCATGCCAATTCCAACCACTCCTAAATCCAGGTATGTTTTGATATCTCTTTTGTGATTTAAACTAGCTAGTTTTGGAATAAGTGAAAGCCAAAATTACACATCAGACAAGGATTATATAGAACTAGTGACACCAGCAAGGGGTATAGGCTGAAAATGAACTGGTTCAAGAAGTTTCATATATGCCTCAGTAATGTTTGCAAAATGGATTACAAAGTTGTGAAATCAAAAATTACTCTTTATTGTTTATAATTATTCATTAAGAATTGTATCTAATTAGTGTGTCATCAATAGGATCAATATTTATGGATCAAACTTAGACTTAATTGTATTTGTGGTAAAATTTGTAAGAATTTAATATTTTTATTCCTATGGACTAACATCTGCCCATAAAGACTCAAACACTGTGAGGTTTTTGCAAATTATAAAAGAGAGGAGCAGGAAAAAGGAAGGAGTCAACCTGACCATGGGATCCTTGTCCACCCTCTATCTCGGCGTCAAATCAATCACAGTCTTAGTTTAGTTTGCATCACTTGTGCCTTATGTAACCAACTGGATAAAAGAGCTGCTCTTCTTGGAAAGTCTTCAATCCTTTCTACTGGCAATTGTTAACCTTGTTAATGAATTGATCATGCTTGGAAATTTTTGCCTTGGTTTCTCTAAGAGTTTTTTTTATCATGACAATAGGGGATCCAGATAGGAGCTGAGTGATAAGACCACCCCAGAAAGTCCTCTAACTCCCTCATCTCTGAGGACACCCTGGAGGTTGGACGTCTTCCTTGGTTTTGAACCAAATTTTCTCCAAACCAAGGTAAACTCCTGACTGGGAGATCCTTATCAACAGATCCAACCAGGAAAGTCTCTAGGACACCCAGACAGCTATTATATAAGTAGAACTGAAATTGATTTTTTTTAAGTTCTTAAAATCGATTGTGTGCACTAGAATTTTAGAAAAAAGCAAAATTCATAAACAAAAGGGAAGAATTGAAGGAAGATTTTTAATACAACAACTTCCACTTTATATAGTGGCAGACGGCCAAAGTTAGATAGTTCTTCCACTGTAACTTCCCCTTTCTTTTAAGTGGTAGTGACTAAAGTAAAATATCTATTTAGCCAATAAAATAATTTACTACTTTAAATTCATTATGTTAATTAGCTTTTCTAAACTGGCTCAGTCATAAAGGAGGAAGGCCTATGGGAAATCTTCATATCGTGGGCCTGGCACAGAATGAGTGGGGGATGACCCACTAATTATTATCCTCTTCCACAAGGACACCACCATAGGATCACTCGGGCAGCTTCCTAGTAGTGACTCTCCCTGAGTTATCTGTGTCTGCTCTGTGGCTGGTTTCCCATTTAATAGCCCCTTCTAGGTGATAATTGGGTCAAGTAGTAGTGTTCCCACGAGAACACCTCTTAGAAACTGTTTAACTTCTGGAATCAAGACAAGCTGCCAGTTCAGCTGGGAATGACTGTTCTATTGAGTGACCTTTAATCTAAGATTGTGAGAGATTCAGTTGACGAACTATTTTAGCCTGACTTTGACACTTTTGGTTATCACATGTTAGAGAAACCAAGAACAGCCATTGAATAATCACTCAAACAAATTAACTGTGTGTTTACTTGGCATGGGGCATCTCTGTCTGATGGGACATGCTCACCACTTCTTAAAGCTTTGCTTCGGAATAGTCTGTCCTGATGGTGTGTTCCTCTTTTGCTTCTCCACCTTATTCCTCTTCCACTATCGTAAGAGATCTCACCTATTTTGGACAACAGGGTAAATTCCAAAATGCTCCTGGCTTGTTTTAAAATCAGGAAGCAACTGAGAAGGAAATACAATTCCATGTTTTTTCTATGAAATTATAATAAGTTAAGATTAGAAAACAGAAGATATGAACTTAACCTTTGAGTGATTTGAAGGAAATAGAGAAGTTAAACTTTGAGCCCTTCGGAAAATTGTGATTTTCATCTGAAATTTTTTCCCCAGGAATTCAATTCCTTGTTAACTCTAATTAACAAATGAAGCAAAAAAAAATTTTAATGAAAATGTATATTTTAAATCAAGAAAATATTTTGCTAAAAATCAAAGTATCTTTCAAATGTGAATCGTTGTTGACCATTTGACAATAAGGCAAATTTAACTGTAGATCAAAAATGATAATCTGTTTTACTATCAAAGAGTTAGTGAAAGTGATAAAAAGTCATGAGGGAAAGCTTTATCAAGACAGTATCAGTCTCTTTAAACATGGAAGAATTTGTAAAATTACTAGTTTAATTTATATTTAATTGTTTTAACTAGAAACAGTGTGATGTTCACAATTATATTCCAATAATTGTAATCTCACTATCACTTTTCAATTTGAGTTAAAATTATTGTATGAGCTAGTTGATAACACTGAGTCCTAAAATTTGAAATTCTAGCAGTGAAGGAATCTTGTGAAAAATTGAGATTTTAAATTCTTAACATTTTTAACATTAAATTCTTATACAGCTATATTTGGTTTAGCTGAATCCAAAAATTAAATTAGTGTGACAAGGATTTCTGTTCATTTAAAATAATTAGAAAATTAACTCCTCTTTTGATAGGAGACAAACCTAAAATTCCTAACTGCTTAATTAGATACAAAAATTTAATAACCTACAGTACTGGAAAATATCACAAACTTTGTAAAAGGAGACAAATCTTTCATAGTTAAAGAATATTTACAAGTTTCTTTACACATTTAAGGGTAAAAAATTCCAGCAACAAAATGAAAGTTGCTTTTATATAATATGCTACAAATTGAGAAAAAGAAAACAATTAAAATAGGAAAAAACTGTATATAGTAAAAATTTACTGTTATGCGAAGAACAGCAGAGACCCTTTAAAAGTGCCAGTATCTGTGAGGTTCCTGTTCCATAGTTGGACTCTGGCCTATCCACCTGGTCATTGCCAAGTAAACTCATTGTAAAATAGGTGAATGAATGCTTTTCTAGCCACAAAAGAGCTTAACTTTGAGAAGGAGCTAGACAACTTCTTGTCCAAAGTCATCCTGCCTACTGAAATATGTGACACTCCACAATGAGGAATTTGGAGGATTTCCAACAGTTCCTTCCAAAACGAGGAGAAAATATGTTAACTTTAACACTTACATTTTCCACTATTACACTTTGTGGAAATAAGTCTCAAGGTCTTTTTGAATCTGCCTCATTTATAAAAACATTAGACTGTGAAAGTTTTTGTTGAACTCTTTAAAAAGGAATAAAATAGAGTTTTCCTCTTTTTATTGTAAAGTGCTTATCACAGTGCCTTTCATGTGTTGAACATTATGTAATTGTTACCTATTATTACTGAGCTACTTTAGATTCTAAAATGAATTAACTTGTATGTAAAACTAAATGAAAATGTGTTCAAATGAGTTGTCACTCAAGGTGTAAGAAGTTTTGTTTCATGTTTTATAATACATGAGATTGTGTAAAATTTTTCTAAACTATTGACCAATACTAATTAGAAAGGCAACTTCCCTTTACATGCATTGGGCAGTCCAGTTTTCTAACAAGTTGTGTTCATTATTAAATAAGGTATTTACTCTTTAAAATGGCTAATAAAAGTGATTTACTGTGGGAAATACAAGTTACATACAACCTTTAAGTTACTTAGACTTTCTACTTGTTTAAGGTCATGAAAACTTATCAGTCCTGTTGCTAAAGTAAAACTGAAATCTAAGAAATAAACCAAAGTGAGAAACCTTATGTTTAAACACATATTTCACCTGGGAAGCTCTTTGCCCATTGTTTCTGAAATTTATTGAACCTACTACAAGTAATGTATGATGAAGGGATATCTTTAAACCTACCTGGTAACAACAGGCTTTAACTTTAGAGATTTTATTTTCCCTTTGAGAGTTAATAAGTAATACACACATTTGCCAGTATAGAAGTTCGTTATGGAGTTATTTAAGTACTGATGAAGACACACATTTAAGTACTGATGACATGATAGCCTAAGCTATAATTAATGAAATTTTTTTCTGTTCAAGGAAGAATCTCTTGAGATTTTAATATGCTGCTATTCTAAGTTTTGATTTCAGATATAAATGTCTGATCTCTCATAAGACTGCTAGTCCATCAATCAAGGGAAATGTCATGTGTTGCTACAGTCTGAAGACTGCTACAGGTGAATTCTGTCTCTGGGAAAGTTGAGGAGAAGACCTTGCGAAGGTCAAAGTTATAGTAAGAACATCTAGGGACCTCTGCAAGTGTCCTTGAACTAGACAAACTACTTCTATGAAGATTCTTTTTCAGAGCTGCCATCAACTGAGACCTACTCCAGAATGAATCCAGGGACCACACAAATACCTGAGACAACTGAAACTGAACTGGAAATATTTAATCTCCAATAGTGTGGGCTAATATAGGGTACAAAGGCATGTGATCATTGTATTACCTGAAAGACATGTAAATTTTACCTTTCCCATGTGCCATTTTCTCTGTAAAACCAGCTTACCCAAGCAGATTGCCTGCATTGGATTTTGTCAAGGTGCCAACCATAAGTAGCAAGGCTTTAGTCTATAGCACCAAAGCACTCCTGAGTCATGAGAGACTCTCTGTGTTCATCTACTAACATGTGCAGATGGAAAAGGCATGAGACACTTGGCTGCAACATTTGTAAAAGTCAACCAGCAACAGAGATAGTCAAACTTCTCATGGCTGGCCTTGTATAATATAATTATATAATTAATATAATTGTATAATTATATAATGTAATTATTGCATTCTATTGCTCCATTGCTAATTTAATTCCAGTGGATTCTGATCATGCCTGATTGTATCAGTTTGGTTTCCAGATGATAATTCATTGAAGAGATTTTTATTGAATCAAAGGGGGCATTGTTAAATTGAACATTGATACCCTCCATTTTATTTTGTATTATTTATTAATTATTGACCGAGAATTGTACCAAATCAATTTGTCAATATTTACAGATCAAAATTAGACTCACTTGTATAGACTTCAGTAGTAAAATTTGTACTAGTTTAACTTCCCTATTCCTGTTGACTAAGGTCTGATAACAAAGACTCAAAATCTATGAGCTTTTTGCTAACTGTGGAAGGAACGATGGAGAGGAGGGAAAGAATATAAGTCAATCTTGTCATCAGATGCTTGCCTACTCTCTATATCTATGACAAACCAATCAGTCTTAATTTAGTTTGCATCACTAGTAGCTTATGTAACCAACTATATAAAAGAGTTGCTCTGTTAGATGCATCCTTGATTTGTCCTGGATCCTTTTATTGGCAGTTGCTGAACTTGCAATAAGGAACTTTGAGTCTCAGTTTCTCTTTATCGCAGATTTTTATCATGACAAAATTAAGCTCAAGAAAGTTTTGGGGAACGTCTGGAGTTTCTGAGGATGATTTGCAGAAGATCATCCATGTGCTTCCACAACACTTTTTTATTGCTACTGTAAGGAACAGAGACCTGAGAGAGATAAGAAGGACAGTTAAAAGAAGTCCTGAGAAGAGAAGCAAGACAGGCCTGAGATCTTATTTCTATATCTAACTCACCAACCTTCCTTCACATGAAGCTTCTCTCTCCCAAATATTTAACTTGAATTTAATCATTTGAACCCAGAGGTCATTGATTTTTATCCATCCCTGCTAAATTTCATCTTTTTTAGGAAGCCTGCCAATAATAAATAATAATATATTGAACTTGATGAACATTTTGGTAGAGTGTGTTGGGGTAGGAAAAAAGATAAAAAATTGGGAGATGAGAAACAAGTTTTACCTACTTTGTCATGTGTGCCTGCAAAACTGAAAAGCAATTTAGCTTAGTGGATAGAAAATCAGTCTCCACAAAGGCAAGATGACCTGGGTTCAATTCTCGCCTCTGATGTACACTAACTGTGTGAACCTGGGCAAATCACTTGATCTCTCAATGTCCCAGGAAACTTTATGAAAACTCTTAAGGTGCAGAAAAGTACCAGACCACATTAGTGGGAGGAGTTCTCTCCACAGAGTTCCCTTTAACCAAAGAAATTAAAGAGCCAATCAATATCCTTTTCTCTTCACTGACTTAGACTAAGCATTAAGAGCAGATACACGAAGTTGGTTTTTGGGTTTTTTTTAATAAAAAATAAAATAAAATAAAGGAGTTAAATTTGTGAGAGATGGGTAAATAAACAATAAAATACAATTATGGATGAACAATTATCTTCAAAGAGTAATGGTCAATGAATAAATGTTCTTCTGGAAGGAACCATCTAGGTGCGACCTCTCTGCTCATCCGTATTCAGAGGGGTTTTTTTGGTTTTTATTTATTTTATTTTTGGCCAGTGATTTTAAAAAATATATAGAAGTCAACTTGGTCAGATTTGCAAATGAAAAAAAGAGTTGGAAGGGGTAGTCAATAGAGCAGATGACTAAACCAAGGTTGAAAATCTTCCCCTTAGGCTGCAGCACTGGAAACTTAGAAGTTGACCTCTAGGTCTCCAAGAGTTAGTTTCTTCGAAGAATTTAGGTCCATAAGACAACTTATGCATAGATGTGTTTCTTCTTTTCTACAGATGTGTTGAGATGAGTCAGATCAATAGCATATGCTACATAGTTTGTGATTATTATAAATAGTAATAGATCCTAAAGTTGAGTGACATGTATTGAGTATGACTTGAAGTGATTGATCCATTGTAGAAATGTTCCTTTTGTCCCTGGAACAACTCTTTCTTCTCAGTATGGTCATAGGATCTCAGATGAAAAGCTTAAAAAGTCCTCAAAGGCTTTAGAGTCAATCCGATTTCCTCATTTTGTGGATAAGGAAAGAGAAGCCCAGAGTGATAGAAAGTCTTGTCCAAGGTCTCACACATAGTATGTGTCAGTACTGGAATTCGAACCCAGGTCTTCCAAATTCAAAGCCAGACATCTTTCCATTATACTAAACTTTTCTCCATACAAATTGCCCCCTAGGATGCACTTGTCACCTTGTCTCTAACATCTAATCCACTTTTCTCATCACTTCAGGTCCAGTACTGTCAAAGCAAAGACCAACCTTCCAGTCCAGTGTCTTCACTACTTCCCAGTTTCCTGAGACTGAGACACCTATGGATGGGTCTGTTCACAGTGGCTATTGTGTTCGAACGCTACAAGAGAATGACCCTTGGTGGATGATAGATTTGGGTTCAACACAAACTCTAGGATCTGTGTCAATCACCAATCGAAAAGATTGTTGTCCTGAACAAATACAAGGAACTCTGATTTTGGTGGGAGACTCACCTGATCAGGGAGGAAAGCACAATTCCAGGTATTGACCTAAGTCTTGTCATTTAAAAGCTGGTGGATTGATAATGAAGTGATGAATCACTTTTCAAATATGGTATTTCTGAAGGTAAGTGTCCATGCAGGTGACGTGAAAAATTTAGGTCGATGATGTTGATTCTAGAATAATCTTTAACATGTTAACTTCTTGCTAGGCACAATCTGTAACTCTCTTCTCCTCCACCTGCTAGTCTTCCTCCCCCTAGATATCTTTGGGACCATAAAGTCACAGGATTTTTTTTTTTGCTAAACTAAAATCTGAAAGACAAAAGGGCTACATTTGAATAAAAACACTCATGTTGGCATTAAACTTTAATAAGTAGAGAATAAATAGACCTAAACTATGGGGCAGTAGAGTCATGATAACACAAAGGAATAAATAATTCATATTTACTTTTCATCCTGAGGAACCCAAATTTAATTACCACTCTTGCAAATAACAGTGTCATTTCTCTCCAGATGTGCAACGATTCCTTCCTTGGATCCAGGGATAAAATATGTTTTCAGTTGTGAAGAAATGTATGGAAGATATGTGACCATCACAAAACCAGGAAGAAAAAAGGTTTTATCATTTTGTGATGTGAAAGTCTTTGGAAAAACCTGGAAATCAGAGGACCATGCATTCCATGATTCTTCCTTATCTACTTCTAGTGATGACCAACAGAAAATCAGTCATAGTTCTTATGGTTCTTACGATAATTTTGATCTCACAGAGAACAATTTGGGTGAGGATTTTTTATCACAGTACATCAGCCACTTTTTGTGACTTTCGTTCTTTGTCAGATATTGTTTAGGTAGCACAATTACTAGAAAGTTTTGTGAAATGTTCACTCTTCTAAATCTACTCCCTCAAACTTTCTTCCTTTTAAAAAATATTTCCAATTTTCACTCAGCTTCCTCTCTACTTTCTATTTCTTTATTTCTTCTTCCTCTAATTCCTTTTCCTGCTTCTCTTAGTAGCCATATCCAACTCACAAAATATGAATGCATTTTTTATTTCAGGTTATCTTTCAGACAGAACTTAAGGATTATGATTAGTATGTTGAACAGAACTATCAGAACCATAAAATATTTAGGTAGTCCTTTTCTCCTATTGATCCTTTTCTGTTTTTAATAACTAAATATTTTATACATCTTTTAATATATTCTCAATATTTTTAGTTCTTGGCAATTTCACCTGGAACGTTTTATGTAAAATTGGCTGGCATTAATTGACTCAATTCCTCCTTAATGTTTATAGAGAATACAGACCCTTTTTTTTAGCAAAAGAATTAATTAAAGAATGAAATAATTGCTCATTTGCAGAATGGATCCATTGGTTTAAAGAATTTACCACACAAAAGTCTGTGGTTGGCATGACATTTAGACTACTGTTACCAGGAAAATTAAACAAATGTTTATGAAAGTCAATGCATGCATCATGGATAAAAGATCCACAATTGCCTGCACCATTTTGCAGTTCACCTTAAATTATTATTTATGAGCTTCTAATTGTGTCTGACTAACAAATGTAAATATAAGGACGAAAGATGAAAAAAAATCCCTTTGGTCTATAAGTCAGGTCTCTTCATTGGCACTTCCAACTTATTCTTCAGGTTTCTTAATTACGATCTACTGATCTCTACCCATATACTATTCCCCATTGCTGAAAAATGTTTTTAATCTTTAAAATGAGACTTCTTGACCTCCATACCCCAAGTTATTCAATATGTCTTCAGTTCAGTCATTAAAAGTCTACTTTATGTGCAAAAGAGTGGTTGAGGTGCCAGTAATATTTCTGAATCACTCCTCCAAAGCAAAAACCCTACAAGCTTCTAGTTGTATCAGAGTGACTGAATTCCTTCCCTGTGCCAGGTCAGGATGGATGTAGGCCTCCCTCCTCACACAGTCAACTCCTATGAGTCTTTCTGATACTGGAGATATACACAAGGATCCCTTCTAATTTATCCTTTCATCTCTAAGTCATCCCTCTTTGTTTTCCCCTTTAACTAGTCCCCAACATAAAAGATGACCCTGAAGTACCTATATGATTTCAGAATGCATTAAATACAATGGTGAATATTCTAATTACCATCAAAGGTCCCTGTATCCCTTACATGACTCTTCTGTAGATCACTCAGGAAAATATTCTAAACCCTAAGGGCACCCTTCAAATCATGTCAGGAAGGAAAATTTCAACTGCTAAAAAAAAACAGGCATGTGGGGTTATGATATCTCTTTTTTTATCTAAAATTACTTGCTATGGAATAGGTAAAAGCCAAAACTCTACATCAGACAAGGATCACATGGAACCAGTGACACCAAACAAGGGATACAGACTGAAAATGAACAGGTTCAAGGGAATTCCAACAGATTCCTCAGTAACACATGCAAAATGGGTTATGAAGTTAAGCTTGAGAAGCTTTGGGGGAACACCCAGAGTCTCTGAGGGTGATTTGCAGAAGGTCAGCTGTGTGCTTCCACAACACTCTGACTGTTCCCATTGTCGAGAACAGAATCCTGAGAAGGATAAGAAGGAAATTCAGAAGAGATCCTAAAAACAGGCACAAGACAGGCCTGAGAACTTACTTCTATATCAAACACACCAACCTTCCTTCACATGAGCCTTCTCTTTCCTAAGCATTTAATTGGAACTTGATGATTTGAACCCAAGGTTCATCGATTTTCATCCACCCCTATTAAATTTCCTCTTTTTAGGAAGAGTCCCTATGATAAAGGATCACATGTTATACTTGGATTATTTTCATAGAAAGTGTTGAGGTTGGAGTAGAGAGAAAAAGTTAGGAAGTGAGAAACAAGTTGTGCCTACTTCGCCAGGTATGGCTGCTACACTGGGAGGTAATTTGATTTAGTGGATAGAAAGCCAGTCTCTGCAAAGCTAAGAAGTCCTAGATTTAAGTCTCACCTCTGACATATATTGACTGTGGCCCTGGACAAATCATTTGATCTTTCAATGGCCCAGGAAATTCTATGAAAGCTCTTCACTATAGAGAAGTACCAACCCACATTAATGGAGGGAGTTTTCTCTCCATAGAGTTCTCTTTAACCAATGAAATTTAAGTTCCAATCCTTATCCCTTTCCCTTCACTAACTTAAACTAAACATTTAGTGCAGATGAAGGAATGTCATTTGTTTTGTTTAAAAAATGGATAAAAGGTGAAATTTGAGATAGATGGGTAAATAAATTAAAATTGTTGATTATTTAATAACTATCTGAATATACTAATGATTAGTGAATGAATGTTCCTCTGGAGGGAATTGTCTAGGTAAGGTCTCTTTCTTCATCCTTATTCAGTTCATTTATTTAATCAGGGTTTTGAATATGTATATATAGAGAGATATATGTGCATACATATGTATATATGTATGTATACATGTATGCATAAAAAAGTCTCAGTCTGATTTGCAGATGACAAAAAGTTGGGGTGTAGTCAGTATATTAGATGACTAAATCAAAATTGAAAATCTTCCCCTCAAGCTGAACCACTGGAAATTAGAGGTTGAAATCCAGATTGACAAGAGTAAGATACTTTGCAGAAATGAGTCCCCTCGGAAAACTTGTGCATGGATGTGTTTCTCCTTTTCTAGAAATTTGTAGAGAAGAGTCAGGTCAATGGCACATACTACATGGTATTTGGCCATTGTAGGTAGTAATAGATCATAAAGTTGAGTGATATATACTGACTATAACTACAAGTGTTGATCCATTTTTAAAATGTTCCTTTTGTCCCTGGAGTAATACTTTCTTCTCAGCATGAAGTCACATGATGTGAGATATAGAGTTTACAAAGTCATCAAAGAATCTAGAGTCAATCCAACCACCTCACTTTGTGAAGGAGGAAAGAGAAATGCAGAGGGATGAAATATCTTGTCCAAGGTCTCACATATAGTCAGAACTGAAAATTGAACCCAGGTCTTTTGAACTCAGAGTCAGCAATCTTTCCACTATACTAAGCTATTCTCCATACAAATTGCCCCCTAGGATGCACTTGTCACCTTGTCTCTAACATCTAATCTCACTTTTCTCATCACTTCAGGTCCAGTACTGTCAAAACAAAGACCAACCTTCCAGTCCAGTGTCTTCATTCCTTCCCAGTTTCCTGAGAAACCTATGGATGGGTCTGTTCACAGTGGCTATTGTGTTCGAACCCTACAAGAGAATGACCCTTGGTGGATGATAGACTTGGGTTCAACACAAACTCTAGGATCTGTGTCAATCACCAATCGAAAAGATTGTTGTGCTGAACAAATACAAGGAACTCTGATTTTGGTGGGAGACTCACCTGATCAGGGAGGAAAGTGGAATTTCAGGTACTGACTTAAGCCTTGACATTTAAAAGCTGGTGAGTTGATAATGGTTTGAAAAATCATGTTCTAAATATGATATTTCTGAAGGTTATTGCATTATATGCAGCAGAAGTGAAAATTTTAGGCACTTCAAGTTGATTCTAGCATAATCTTCAGTGTATTCACTTTTTGGTAGCCACAATTTTATGGCACTTTTTCCTCCCCTTCCTTTAGATATATACAGGATTATAAAATCAAAGCATTTTTTTCTTTGCGAAAGTAGGACTTGATGGCCAAAAGTTTTATCCAAAGGTGCCACATTTGATTTTTTTAAAACTCATGTTACCAGGAAGCTTTTGGAAAAAATTATTGAGGAACAAATAGAGCTAAATTATTGGAAAGTAGAGTCATAATAACACAAAAGGATAAATAATTCATCTTTTCTTTTTTCTCTATACAGTCCAAGTACAATAACTACAAAATTCTCATAAATAACAACATTGTTTCTCTCCAGGTGTGCAACTATTCCTTCCTTGGGACTAGGGATAAAACATGTTTTCAATTGTGAAGAAATGAATGGAAGATATGTGACCATCACAAAACCAGGGAGAGAAAAGGTTTTATCATTTTGTGATGTGAAAGTCTTTGGAAAAAACTGGAATTCAGAGAATAGTGTGTTCCACTATTCTTCTTTATCTACTTCTGGTGATGACCAACAGATAAACAGTCATGGTTTTTATGGTTCTTACTATAATTTTGATCTCACAGAGAACAACTTTTGTGAGTACATTTTTTTCACCACAATGTATCTACTACATTTGGTTACTTTCTTTATTCAAGTCAGATATTATTTGGGTGGCATAATTCCTAAAAAGTTTGTAAAATGTGTATTCTTTGCATATACTCTCTCAAACATTTTTACTTTAAAAAATATTTCCAATATTTTGGTCCACGTCTTCTCTTTTCTATTTTTTTGTTTACTCCTCCCTCTAAATCCTTTAACTATTCCCCTCAGTATTCACATCCTGCTTAAAAAGTATGAATGCATCCTGTATTACAAGTTACCCTTTAGAATGAGCTCTGGGGATTGTATTAGTATAATGAGGAGGATTATATAAGAACCATCATTAGAACTACAAAATATTTGGTGATTTCTGTTCTCCTATGGACCCTTTTATATTTTTAATAGGTAGATATTTGAAACCACTAAATATATTTTCCTTATTTTTTAGTTCTTAAAAATTTCACCTGGAATGTTTTATGTAAAATTGGCTGGAGCTAATTTGCTTATTTTCCCCTTAAAGTTTCCAGACAGGGTTTATCTCCTTTATAGTAAAAGAATGAGTTAAAATATTTGTTTGCAGAATGGGTCCCTTGGTTAAATAAATTTATCACACAAAATTTTGTGGTTGCCACGGTATTTAGACTGCAGTTACCAGGAAAGTTAAATAAATGCTTATGAAAACCATTAGACGTAACATGGAGACAAGATCCATAATGGTCTGAACCATCTTAAACATCATTTCTAACCTTCTTATTGCATGTGATTGAAATATATCAGGATGTAAGAAGCAGAAAATCGCTTTTGATCTGCGCAACGCAGCTCCATAAGTCAAGTAAAATAGAGAAATGTGAGCAAACCATCATGTAGGCTTGATATTTCCTTCCCACATTCCTGCTTAGAAGAGAAATATATACTCGTATAGTACATTTTATTGATCATACTGTGAACTCATAAAAGACAATGACATATATTAACAATGTCAATGGATGATAACTAGGTATTCTATATCACTTCTTTAAGGTAATTGTATTTTTTTTTGTCCCTGGATATAGGGGATAACTCTTCATTCTCATAATGGGGTCTTCACTTTGTATCTGAGGATTGATTGACTTCTATCCTCATATCTCATCATTTCAGCTCCAGTGCTATCAAAAGGAAAACCTGCCTTCCAGTCCAGCATCTCCAATCCCTCTGGGTCTCCTGAGAGAGCTGTAGATGGGTATTTATTAAGCGATTTTGAAAAAGACACTTGTATTCAAACACACCGAGAGATTAATCCCTGGTGGATGGTAGATTTGGGTTCGACAGAAATTGTGAAATCCGTGGCAATCACCCCTCAAAAGGATTGTTGTACTGAAGAATTACGTGGAGCATTGATCCTGGTGGGGGACTCCCCTTACGATGGTGGCAGTTTAAATGCCAGGTATTATCTCTTGAAAATAAAATGAGATATTATTTCTAAAGGAGTTTGTAAATTTTATATTCAGTTTATAAAATGAATTTAAATAATAGCTATTTCATAATATAATTAAAATCTGATATTGTAGCAAAATATGTATTTTTACTCCCATTATATGTGATGTTCTGAATATAAGCAAACATAGGCAAGATTTGAAAATATTCACTTGATAATTTAAGCATACTAGCCTTTCCCACCCAACAATCCCTCAATATCTCATGTGAGACTTTATCCTTGACTCAGTTCTATACATTCTATAAAATCAAAGCAGTGAAATTCATGTCAGGAGTGTGAATTTCCTGGTTATTCCAAGTGTTGCTACCCAAAATTACTTTTTCTGTCATGTGGTCAAACCATTTTTTTTAATGAGATGACATTTTCAAGAAATGTAGGGAGGACTCTAAATTCAGCTAATCATCCAGTTTGAGACCTAAATGGGAGCCAGCCTCTGAAGAATATGAATGAATACATTCTATTTGATTAGAATAATTTCATGTTAAGAAAAAATTCCTCTCCTCCCACTTCTTTGTTTGAATGGACAACCATCCTGTCATGTGAGCTTATTGATTTCTCCCATTTTCATGAAACGTTCGTTCCTGTTATATTCTGAATAGCTTGCATGATAGTATAGTATGAAGTTCATCTTGGAGAACGGGGCTTGGGGATATGTGATGGGGACCAGGGCAGAAGCAAGAGAGTATGCAGAAGGATTTGTCTTGGCAAAGAGAAAGTCTCATACTCTTCATGCGAGAAAGAGTGAAGAACTTAAATGGGACAAGATGTGTGAGTGAAATGAGATGAGAAAGAACAGATAGGAAGATTAGAGTTCTTAGTACATAGGCACAATTTTTTCACTAAAGAATAAGATGAGGTCCTCAACTGACTCTTTGGGAAGGGTGCTGGGAGTAGCTTGAGGGAGGAAGAAATATTTTGGAGCTGCCTCTATGGTGAGTTGCATAACAATTTGATTAGGGAAGTATAAAGGGATTTCTTGACTAGAGTGAGACTCCAGTGAATATTGTTGTTGTTTAGTAGGGTTAGTCTGGAAAAACTCTTCCTGACCTCCTTTGGCATTCTCTTGGCAAAGATATTGGAATGGCTTGGCATTTCCTTCTCCAGTTCATTTTACAGATGAGGAAACTCGGGCAGAAAACATTAAGAGCTTGCCCAGGGTCACAGAGCTCATAAGTGCATGAGACATTGGACATTTGAACTCAGGTCTTCCGAGTTTGGCTTTGGAATACAACATCAAACGGGGCAAAGACTAACAGAGTTTTGTCAGGATGACTCAGTAGTCATAGCAAACACTTGTTTTCAATGATCCAACATGCATCTCTACACTTCGACATTACCAGATGGTCAATATAGATGTCAGGTTGATGAAATACTTTGTAGCTAAAGGTTCAGAAGTTTATACAACCAATTAAAACAAGACCTGAAACACAGGGTGACTTCTTATTGCAAAATTCAAACTAAATTGAAGAAAGTAAGAAAAACCATCATATCACATAAATAACGTTTCTTACAAGTGTGGAGTGAAAGTGATGAATAAGGGATTCAATCTGGGAGAGTGCCTGAAGAAATACAGATAGGGGTTTGCCACATTGTACAAGAGACAGTAACAAAAAGCATCCCAAAGAAAAATAAGAGCAAGAAAGCAAAATGGCTTCTAACAAGGCTTTACAAACAGCTGAGGAAAGAAGGAAAGTGAAGGGAAAAGGAGAAAGGGAAAGGTATACCCAACTAAAAGCAGAATTCCAGAGAATGGCAAGGAGAGATTAAAAAATTTTCTTAAATGAGCAATGCAAAGAAATAGGGAAAAAAATAGAATGGGAAAGACAAGATATTTCTTCAAGATAATTAGAGATATCAAGGGAATGTTTAATGCAAAATTAGGCATAATAAAAAACAAAAATGATAAGACTTTAACAGAAGCAGAAGAGATTAAGAGGAGTTGGCATGAATATACCAAAGACTTATACAAGAAAGATCTTAACATCAGTGATAACCACAGTGGTATGGTTACTGATCAAGAGCTAGACATCCTGGAGAATGAAGTCAATGGGCCTTAGGAAGCATTACTAGTAGAGGCCATGGAATGACAACTGAGCTATTTAAAAATCCTAAAAGATGATGCTGTTGAAGTGCTGTACTCAATACACCCACAAATTTGGAAAATTCAGCAGTGACCAGTGGATTATGAAAGATTAGTTTATGTCCCAGCCTTGAAGAAGGGCAATGCCAAGGGCTATTCCAATTACTGAGCATCGCTCTTATTTCACATACCAGCAAGGTTATGTTTAAGTTTCTGCACATTAGGCTTTACCAATATGTGAACTTAGAATTACCAAAAGAGTAGACTGGTTTTCAAAAGCTAGAGACCAAAGAGCCAACATTCTTTAAATTATGGAAAAAACAAGGGAGTTTCAGAAAAGCATCTACTTCTGCTTCATTGACTATACGAAAGTCTTTGATTGTGTGGATCATAGCAAAATGTGTCAAATCCTCAGAGATGAGAGTATCAGAGCATCTTACTTGTCTCCTATATGTGGGTCAAAAAGCAACAATTGGAATCTAACATGGAACAAGTGATTAGTTTAATATCAGAAAAGTATGATGAGGTTCTTTGTGGTCGCCTTATTTATTTAACATATATGCAAAGTACTTCATGCAAAATGCCAAGCTAAATGAATCAAAAGCCAGAAATAAGGTTACCAGAAGAAATATCAACAATCTCAGATATGCAGATGGTACCACTCCAATGGCAGAAAGTGAAGAAGAATTAAAAAAACCTGTTGATGAGGATGAAAGAGGAGAGTATAAAAGCTGGATTGAAGCTAAATATTTTTAAAAGACCAAGATCTTTCTAACTAATCCTATTATTTCCCAGCAAATAGAGGGAAACAATGTCAGATTTTATATTCTTGGGCTCAAAGATTGCTGCAGATGTTGATTGTAGCCATGAAATCAAAATATGCTTGTTCTTGGAAGGAAAGCTATGGCAAATATGGACAGTATACTGAAAAACAGAAGCATTATCTTACCAAGAAAGATCCATATGGTCGAAGCTATGATGTTTCCAGTAGCAATGAATGGCTGTGAGAATGTACTACAAGGAAAACTGAATGCTGCAGAATTGATGTTTTTAAATTGTAGTGCTGTAGAAGACTTTGAGTCCCTTGGACACAAGAAAATCAAATTGTCAGTACTTAAGGAAATGAATTCAAGCTATTCAGTGGAAGATCAAAAATGAAGCTGAAACTTAAGTTCTTTGGCCATATAAAGAAAAGAGGACTCATTGAAAAAGACACTGATGTTGGAAAAGACTGAAGGCAAAAGGAAAAGAGGATGGCAGAGGATGAGATGAATAGATAGTGCCATGGAAATGACAAATGTGAACTTGGACTTACTTCAAGCCATAGTAGAGAAGAGTGTGGTGTGCTGTGGTCTATGTGTATCACCTAGGCAATATTCACAGCCCCAAGGGTGACTATTAATATGCCTGCATAGTTCTGAATTGCAAAGTATAACAGACTCTCCACATAGAAGGCAGAAGAAAATCATTTATTCAGACTCCAGAAAGTCAAATCTGTCATAGTAACAAAGAAGTCAATACACATTAGCATTACAGGGGATAAAGCCATTCCCAAGTCTTGCCCCCAACTCCCTTGCTGCCGGGGCCTTCCCACAAACAAACACTCATGAGCCTAGCTGTAGCTGCCTGCCTGTGTGCTTGTGCCCTCTCTCTCCTCCACCCTCACTACTCTCACCAACTTCCTCCCAGTTCTGCTACACCCTTCCTGTTCTACTTGTTCAATGAGCTCCTCCTGTCACACCTGACTTAGGCTTTCATGTTATTTAAACAGGTCGTATGGACCTATTAAAGAATGGGAAAGATCTTTCCTTTTAAATTACCATTACACCATGGGATCACAAAGAGTTGAATGACTGAACAATAACAACTTCCTGACTCCAGCATTTTATCAAGTGGATATCATATAACATATATTTGTCATATACTCTGTCATATATGTGGTTGTCAGTATGGGGCTTTTTATGTTCTCCAGTTTTGTTTAACCATATGTGAATGGAGGAAAGGAGGTAGATGGTGGGCAGAATGCAAAGTTAAGGACTGGCAAGGCATTATCTGATAGTAAAATGGGAAAAGGGATTTGATTGTACAAGATAATATAGATTTGAACTGATTCACCAATAAGTACAGATAGGGAAGAGAAGAAAAATTTGTCAGTGCTGGGATGATGGCCTATGAAAGAACCAATGGTTCAAAGCTTTTAGGTCACAATGAGGACAAAGAAAGTAGGCAGGCATAATAAAGTTTAGGAAAAGATGACATAATAAAAATTATGATAAAAAATAATTTTGTAGCTTATGAACATAGAAGTGGACTAGGTAGAGTAATACATAAAAAAGACTATGAACATATATTGTGTGACTGATGTGAAGTTGAATAGTAGGTCATAAGAACATATTGGACTATGGGATATAAAAGTTAGGGTATCTGAAGGAGCATCAATATAGATGTTGAATTCCTGTAGTATGAGACCAGGAGTTGTAGTGGAGATAAAGATGATGAGCTAGACATTGAACTCATCAAGGAAAGAAGGGAAATGTTCTCGATCTAAAAATAAAGGCTGTGAAGATCCAAATTGAATGATAAATAGCATGGACCTCAAAGGAAAGACTGCTGAGTGAGGATGGAAATAGAATCTAGAAGAGGCAATTGAAGTAATTAGGGTTAGGAAAATGAACAGGCAAAAGCTATGTTTGAGAAAGGAAGACCCTTGTAGCTGTGTCTTGGGTGAACTGAACGAGGAATATTATGGAGTTGGAGAGACTAGTTGGAAGACCATTTTCATCCAGGAGGTGAAGTAGGAATGGACCACATAAGAACAAGAGCTTTAATTTAATTCTATTCCAAGCAATAGTCATCTTTAAGTGTCTACTATATGCCAGTTCCGTGCTTAGGACTGGAGACACTAAGCTAGGAGTAGAAGAGAAGATTACAAAGGACATGTCACAGAAGAGAAAGAATGAACAAGATTTAGTGACTAATGGCAGAAATGGCATGGAAGTCAAGTGTGAGTGTATGGGAGAAGGGGTCATGATCATTCCTATCGTGGGTATTCCAAGGAGATGGTGGATGATGATGTCGTTTGCAGCTCTGGGACAATGTTTTGTCAGGTCATCTTGACAAGACTTTTATTATATATAGTGTATAAACCAGGTTGAGTATTAGTATGAGAACCTATCCTATAAAATAAGTAAGGCAAAGAATCATATTTGCCTAACCTCTATGTAAATATTTTCTGTTTGCTTGTTTGTAATTTTTTTATTTAAGCAAATTCAAGATAAGAAAAGGAGAAAAGAACATTGTCATGTGTACAGCAGACTATAAGAGAGGATTCAAAATAAAAATAAATAAATATCCATTTCAAGAAAACCAATAAATACTATACATTGTTTTCAAAGCTGCACAGCTTTATGTAAATATTTCCAACAAGCATATTTGATTCTTTCCAAGTTAAAATATTGTCTACCTACAGATGTGCAGTCATTGGTTCCTTGGGTCATGGAAAAGCAGAGTTTTTCAGATGTGGGACGATGAGAGGACGATATGTGAGTGTTGTCAACCCAAAGAGAAGAACGTTTCTATCTTTCTGTGAAGTACGAGTCTTTGGGAAAGCATCGGGTTCAGTATCTCCTGATGTCCCATTAGCCAGACCTGAATCTTGGCCTTTATCACCCAAAGACAGTGATGACACTAGCTTACTTGGTGAGTATACTTTCCTCATAATAGATACTTCAGCAACATAATCTATAAGTCCTTCTATGAAAGGTTCATAGTTGAAAATATAATTCATATAAAGTCAGATCTTTAATACAGGGTTCAGGAATTTGTTTTAAAAGTATTTTTAGATTTTGTATGTCAACATATTGGACTTTGAATTTGTATGCATTTGATATTACACATTTAAAAAGATTGTTCTGAGAAGTCTATAGGATATCCAATTTTTCCTACTCCTTGTGAAGCCCAGAAGCTACCATTCTTGAGCTCCATTACCATAGCTGTCACCCACTACAGCTTTACCCTTTGATATCATTTGTCATCTTTCATTGGCAATTTGTCATTAGTCTTCAGGTTTCTTAACTACCAAAATCAGCTTCACCTCCCCATTGCTGAAAATTTTTATTAATCTTTAAAGTGAGATTCTTTTATCTCTATTCATGGTTGTCAATAAATCTTCATTTCAGCCATTAGAAGTCCCACAGTCTCTGTCTACTTGAGACATAAAAAGATGGCTGAGGTAGTAGCTAGACTTCCATGACTCAGCCCCCCAAAGCAAGGTCCCTACTATCTCCTGATTGTGTTAGAGTGATTGAAGTCCTTTCATCTTCCATGGGTCAGGATGGATGTAGGCTTCCCTTCTTCACAGAGTTAACACTTAGCCATGAGTCTTTCTGAGTATGAGAATATGCAAAAGGGTCCCTTTTATTTGTCTTTTAATCTCCAGTCATGTCCCCTTATCCTCCTTAGTAATTAGTCTTAACTATAAAACTGGCCTTAAAGTACCTCTAAGATTTCAGAAGACACTGGTGATTATTTCCCACTGCTGGACAGTCCATTTACCATTAAAGGTAAATCATACAGTCTTTCTGTGGATAACTCAGGAAAATACTTACATCCCTCAAATGATGTCAGGAAGGGATAATACCAATTCTAACTACTAAAGAAAACAAACCCAGGTATTTGAGGCTGTGGTATCTCTTTTGACATCTGTAACTACTTGTTTTGAAATAAGTAAAAGACAAAGCAATGCATCAAGCAAGGACCACATGGAACTAGAGACCCCAAGAAGAAACACAAACTGAAAACAGAAAAGTTCAAGAAGAATTCAAAAAGATTTCTCAGTAACATATGCAAAATGATTATGAAAGAAAGAAAGTTTGGAGAACAGCCAGAGGCTCTGAGGGTGATTTGCAGAAGGTCATCCATGTGCTTCCACAACACTCTGACTATTCTCATTGTCAGGAACAGAGACCTGGGAGAAATGAGAAGGAAGGTCAGAAGAGGTCCTGAGAACAAGCCCAAGACAAGCCAGAGACCTTCCTTCTATATTTAACACACCAACCTTCCTTCAAATAAACCTTCTGTCTTGAAGCATTTAACTGGAGCTTAACTGTAGTTTTAATCCACCCCTATTAAATTTCATCATTTTATGAAGAGTGCCAATGATAAAGGCTCATATGTTGGACTCCAATGAACATTTTAGTAGAGAGTTTTGGGACAGGAGAAGAGATAAAATGTTAGGAGGTAAGAAACAAGTTGTGCCTACTTTGCCATGTGTGCCTGCTACACTGGAAGGAAATTTGGCTTAGTGGATAGGAAGTTAGTTTCCACAAAGCCAAGAAGTCCTGAATTTGTCTCACTTCTAACATGTATTGGCTGTGTAGTCCTGGGCAAATCACTTGATCTCTCAGTGGTCCAGGAAACTCTATGAAACCTCTTCAGTTGCAGAGAAGGACCAACTCATGGTAGTGGAGGGAGTTTTCTCTCCACAGAGTTCCCTCTAACCAAAAACATTAAATGTCCATTCAATATGCCTTTCCATTCACTATGACTTAGACTAAACATTTACTGTAGATAGATGAAGGAAGGCTATTTTTATTTTCAGAAAGCAGAGAACACTTGAAATTTGAGATAGATGGGTAAATAAACAATGAGTTACAAATAGTAATGGTTAATGAATTCATGTTCTTCTGGAAGGAATTGCCTGGGTGAGGCTGTCTCCTCATCCCTATTTAGTTCAGTTTTTTAATCAGTGATTTTGAGTATATATATAATTACAGACATGGAGGAGAAAAGACAGAGACAAATGGGGGGCCGGTTTGAAAGAGAGAAAAATCACGTTGATCATATTTGCAGATGACAAAAAAGTAAGAGGAGTAGTTAATACAGCAGATGACAAAATCAAGGTTGAAAATCTTTCCCTCAGGCTAGAGCACTTGAAACTAGAAGCTGATCTCTATGTTTCCAAGAGCTAAATCCTTAGCAGAACTGAGCTCCCCAGGGCAACTTGTACATGGATATGTTTCTACTTTCCTACAAATCTGTAGAGAAGAGTAAGATCAATGGCTTATAATACATGATATTTTAAAATTATAAATAGTAGTAGATAAAAAAATTGAGTGACATATTGACTACGATTTCAAGTGATTGATCCATGTTACAAATGTTCCTTTTGTCTCTGGAATGACTTCTTTCTAAACATGTAGCCACAGTATCTGCAACAAAGAGCTTAAAAAATCCTCAGTGGACTTGAATCTTCAGATTGACTTAGAGTCAATTCAACCTCCTCATTCTGTAGATGAGGAAAGGCAAGTACACAATGATGAAAAGACTTGTCCAAGGTCTTACATATAGTGTTTGTCAGAACTGGAACTTGAACCCAGATCTTCTGAATTCAAAGCCAGACATTTTCCCATTATACTAAGCTACATTGTATACAAATTGCCCCCTAAGAAGCACTTGTTACTTGGTCTCTAACATCTAACCTCACTTTTCTCATCACTTCAGGTCCAGTACTGTCAAAACAAAGACCAACCTTCCAGTCCAGTGTCTTCATTCCTTCCCAGTTTCCTGAGAAACCTATGGATGGGTCTGTTCACAGTGGCTATTGTGTTCGAACCCTACAAGAGAATGACCCTTGGTGGATGATAGATTTGGGTTCAACACAAACTCTAGGATCTGTGTCAATCACCAATCGAAAAGATTGTTGTGCTGAACAAATACAAGGAACTCTGATTTTGGTGGGAGACTCACCTGATCAGGGAGGAAAGTGGAATTTCAGGTATTAACCTAAGACTTGTCCTTTAAAAGCTGGTAGGCTGATAATGGATTGACATTTCTGAAGGTAAATGTACATAGAGCAGAAATGAAGATTTGAGGCCAATGAAGTCAATTCTAGTGGCTACTCCACTTCTCCACTCTCTCCTTTAGATATGTTTGGGACCATAAAGTCAATGAATTTACTTCTCTTTCACTAAACTAGGACCTAATGGCCAAAAATTGTGTCCAAATATGCTATATTTGAATTTTTAAAAATCATATTTTCAGGGAGCTTTTTAATTATTATGGAATAAATAGATCTAAACCATTGGGGAGCGGAGTCATAGTAACACAAAGTGATAAATAATTCATCTTTTCATTTCCTCCCACACAGCCAAAGTACAATCACCACAAAATTCTCACAAATAACAATATTGTTTCTCTCCAGATGTGCAATCATTCCTTCTTTGGATCTAGGAATAAAACATGTTTTCAGCTGTGACGACATGTCTGGAAGATATGTGACCATCGCAAAACCAGGGAGAGAAAAAGTTTTATCATTTTGTGATGTGAAAGTCTTTGGAAAAACCTGGAAATCAGAGAATAATGTATTCCACGATTCTTCTTTATCAACTTCCAGTGATGACCAACAGACAAACAGTCATGGTTCTTATGACTCTTACTATAATTTTGATCTCACAGAGAACAACTTTGGTAAGTAAATTTTTTTCGCCATAATGTATTAGCCATATTTGATTACTTTCTTTGCTCAAATCAGATATTGTTTTGGTAGCATAATTCCTAAAATGTTTTGTGAAATGTGTACTCTTCTGATGTTACTTCCTCAGACATTTTTACTTTTAAAGATATTTCCAACTTTTAGTCTGCTTCTTCTCCTCTTTCAATTTGTTTGTTTACTCTTTCCTCTAATTTCTTTAACTATTCACCTCACCATTCACATCCAGCTTACAAACTATGAATGCATCCTGTATTCCAAGTTACCTTTGAGAAAGGGCTCTAGGGATTGTGTTAGTATGGTGGGAAGGATTGCTACAATAAGAACTACCATTGGAGCTATAAAATATTTAGCGAGTTCTTTTATTCTCCTGTGGATCCTTTTATATATTTAATAAATAGACATTTGAAACATCACTTAATATATTTTCAGTATTTTTTATGTCTTGGAAATTCCAACTGGAATGTTTTATGGAAAATTGGCTGGAGCTAATTGACTTATTTTTCCCTTAAAATTTCTAGATGGGATCCAGCTCCTTTACAGCAAAAGAATGAGTTATAATGCTCATTTTCAGGATGAGTCCATTAATTTAAAGAATTTACCACACAAAAGATTACTGTTGGCATTATATTTAGGCTGCAGTTACCCGAAAAATTAAATAACTGGTTATGCAAATCAATAGATGGAAACAACATGGAAACAACATCCACAATGGCCTACATCATTCTGCAGTTCACCTTAAACATTTTTGACCTTCTAATTGTGTGTGATTAAAATAAATAAATATGAGAATGAAAGAAACAGAAAATTGCTTTTGGTCTTAAGTCAGATCTTCACAAGTCAAGTAAAATAGAGAAATGTATAAATTCTATGCAAACCATCATGTAGGCTTGATTTTTCATTTCCACATTTCTGCTTACAAGAGAAAAGTATACTAGTTTAGCATGTTTTATTGGAGTGTATTTTGAACTCATAAAAGTGAGAGTGACATATTAGCAATGTCAGTGAATGATGACTAAGTGTTCTATATTCTTAAAAGCATTAGTATTTTTCATCACTGGGTGGTGATGACAACTCTTCATTCTAGTAATGGAGTCTTCACTTTGCATCTGATGGTTGATTGATTTCTACCCTCACATATCTCATCATTCAGCTCCAGTGCTATCAAAGGGAAAATATGCCTTCCAGTCTAGCATCGCTAGTCCCTCTGGGTCTCCTGAGAGAGCTGTAGATGGGTCTCTACTTGATGATTTTGAAAAAGGCACTTGTATTCATACACAACAAGAGGTCAATCCCTGGTGGATGGTAGATTTGGGTTCAACAGAAACTGTGAAATCTGTGGCAATCACCCCTCGAAAAGATTGTTGTACTGAAGAATTACATGGAGCGTTGATCCTGGTGGGGGACTCCCCTACAATTGGTGGCTTTTTCAATGCCAGGTATGAATCTAACCTTTATCTCTTGAACATGAAATATTTGTAAAGCCCTTTATAAATGTTATATCAACTTCATAAAGTTAATATGAATATTAACTGTTAGCTAATATATTTGAAAGCTGATATTGTAGCAAAATATGTGTTTGGGGCCCCTTGAATATGATTTTTTCATTACAGGCAATGATTAGCTATAATTGAGAATTTTTCTGTTAATTCCCATAGAATCTCATGTTAGAATTTTGTTTGATTTATTTCCACCCATTCTAGAATACCGAAGCAGTAAAATTGATGACATAGATGTATACTTGCTCGTTGTTCCAAGAATTCTTGCTCAAAAAAAGTCCTATGATGTATTCAAGCCGTTTTTTAAAATGAGATGACATATTCAAGAAAAAAGAGGAAAGACTCTAGATTTAGCCAATAGTCCAGGTGTGACCTAAATAGAACCAACCCTGAAAAGAATGCTATATGCTATCGGATTTGATTAATTCCGAATGAAGACAAGATTCCCCTCCTCCCACTTTCTTATCTAAATTGATAATGTTTCTGACATTCAACCGTTGATATATTATGTTTTCATGGAACATTCATTCTTACTACATTCTGAATAAATTCATGATAGTGTAGTAGGAAGTCCGTCCTAGAGGCATTAGTGGAATATTAGGGGACTAAGGTAAAATAAAGAGTGTATGTAGGAGGATTTGCCTTGTCTCACTCTTCATGTAAGACGAAGGTGGAGGATCAAATAATGGAGTAAAATATGTGAGGGAAATAAGATGAGGAAGCATAGAGAAGAGGATTGGAACTCTTAGCAAATGGCCACGGATTTTTCAGTGAAGTCTGAGGTATGGTCCTGAGCTGACTCTTTGGGAAGGATGATGAGTGGTTTGACTGGGGAAGAGAATGTTTTGGAACTGTCTATGTGGTTAGCTGAACACAATTTGATTAAAGTAGTAGAAAGGATTTTCTGATTATAGTGACAGTCCAGTGGCATGACATATATATGACATAAATTTGTAGTGGACCCTGTCACTGACATTCTTCAACTCTGTTTAACAATGTTCACACACATAGGGGCAAAGAAGGCGGATAATGAAAGGAATTCAAGGTTAGATTGTGGTAAGGCGTTATCATTGACAGTAAAATGGGGCAAGGGATTAGACTATAGAAGACATAGATTTGAACTGATTCATCAATAGATAGGGATTGGGAAAAGAAGACAATGTAGCCAGTGCTAGGCTGAAGGACTGTGAAAGAGTCAGTGGTTTGGAAGACTGAAGGTCAGGATGAGGACAAAGAAAGTAGGCATAACATCTAGTAAAACATGGAATGACAAGAGATGATAAGGTAAAATAATTTTGTAGCTCATGAATGTAGCAGTGGGTCATGCAGGTGGATGCCAGATCAAGGGTGGGTCTGACTGGAAGTAGAGAAAGAGGTCATGAGAACTTATTAGATTATTATACTGTAAGGTTGGGGTATTTTAAGGAGCATTAATATGAATGTTAAAGTCCTCTACTACGAGGGCAGGAGTTGTAGTAGAGATAAAGTGTGTGAACTGGGTACTGACCTCATCAAGAATAGAAGGGGAATGTTCTGGAGATCTATAAATAAGAGCCATGAAGACCCAGATTGAGTGATAAATTTGAATAGCATGGACCTCAAAGGTAAATCTGTTGAGTGACGGTGCTATGAGAGTCTAGAAGAGGCAATGGAAGGAAAGAGGCATCTCAACTCCAAAGAGGCACAGTGGAAGAAGCAAATTTAGAGTAAGTGGTTGAGGGGACAGGGTTGAAGGCGATCATAGGAAAGAAGGAGGCAGTTGGAGATTAAGAACTGGGCTTTTCTGCTGGTATCTGAGACTTTAAAATCACTAGAAAGAGGGGAGAATATGCCAACCATTGAAGTGAATTCAAGAGGAGTATAGAATGAGATCCATTGAGGGAAGTAGATGATTAGACTTTCCAATGCCTTCCCTCAAAACCTGAGCTTATAGTAGACAGTGAAGCAGTATCCAATGAGGCCCAGATATTCTACCCCATAGCAGGTAGGACCAGATAAAGGGTTGTCCTAGTACAGCCAGGATAAGAGGTGGGAGGTAGCAGTGGGATGTGTTTGTAGCCTGTGGGTGTTTGTAGCCAGTGCACCAGAAAAAGTCCAGTGCAGTGGTAAAGAACATGTCTCAAGCTAATGTTGGGATGACCCTAAGAGGAATGCTGAGGCCACAGATAGGTGAGACCAAAAATTGTAGGATGGTCTCTCTGCAAGGAAGAAGACCTGAAGCAATAAGCTTGGATTTTAAAAGCTTGAGTTCATGCCATGAATGATAATGTGAAGGAAATGAAGATGTTTAGTCTGCAGAAAGAAAAACAAGGAGAGAGATGACAGCTATATCCAAGGATGTGAATGTCTGTTATATCTGAAACAAACTTAAGGACTCATAGGTCATGGACTCCTAGTACCACAGATTTAGAGGTGGCCCACACAATTGAAGTTACCTAGTTTTCTCTTTTGCAAGATGTAGAAATCGAACCAAAAAAGTTCAATGAATTGCCCTAAGTTACCTATGGATTACATGGCAGACCAGGAAACAAATCTATATCCTGTAATTCTAAGTTTAGGTAAATTTCCACTCCAATTCAATTCAAAGGCATTTTGTACATGTATAATCTGTCAAGCCCAGAACCGAATGTGAATGATATAAGGACAAAAAAAAAAATCTCTGACATCAAGGAAGGAATTTACCATTTTAACCACAAGTTGGTGCAACTAGCACAAACCCAATAAGCAAGGATCTCAGTTGGGCAAATCCCATGCTCAAAATGTTGTTGGTGCAATTCATCAATCATCTGGAAGGGCTTGGCCAGTACCAACCTCCCTGTGGATGCAGTAAAGGGAGGCACTTTCTCCATAGGTATGCAAAGCAATTCAATATCTACATGAATTATTCAATCTGCAACTAGCTCTTGAGTTGCCATGTCTGGCAAACCCTACCTCTTCCTGCATGTTATTTTTCACTGAATCTTTGTGTGTACCCATTATGTGATGGAGTCATTTCCCACAGTGCAAACAGAACACACTTAACTGTAAATTTGCTTCACTTTTAGCATTAACTCTATAAAGACAACAAAACACTGCATAATAAGTATTTCTTACTGTGCTTCCATGCCTATTTACAAATTCAAAAAACTCTTCATAGTACATGTACATAGTACAGGAGTCATAGGGTGATATAGTTATCCACTGGTATTCAACTCAGACATGCAGTCACTGGGTGAAGACTCAGGGACTTTGGACCTGGGACTTCTCACAGCATAGAATACACATAAACTTGGGATCCAATGAACTTAGGAAGAGAAAAAAGCTGCTTTTCAAGAGTAAATGTTTTCCTATTTGGTATCTTACCATTGGGAGGGACCTCCAACTCCTTCTTCCTCTAGCTAGCATCAGGGGGCAGGGAGAGAGACCTTCCTTCAGGCTGGACCTACAGAGTGAAACCTGCTGCCACAGGTCAGCAGGTCAACATCATGCTGAGCTGAACATTTTTTGTAATTAAAGCTAACATTCTTACAGTATTTTAGAGTTTACAATGTGCTTTATTTTTTCTTCTGTTAGATAAGTGCCATCCTTAACACCATTTTATAGGTAAAGAAACTGAACAGGAGAGAGAATAAATTGCTTTTCCATGGTCACACAGCTGGAAGTGTTCCCAGTATATGAGTTAGGTTTAACGTCGATCTGAGAACACACCCTGAAACAAGTGAGGCAGTCATCTTTGACTGACCTCTACATAGATGTTTTCAATCAGCACATTTGAATCTTTCCAAATTACAATATGGTCTGCCTACAGATGTGCAGTCATTGGTTCCTTGGACCATGGAAAAACAGAGTTTTCCAGTTGTGGGATGATGAGGGGAAGATATGTGAGTATTGTCAACCCAAAGAGAAGAACATTTCTATCTTTCTGCGAAGTACGAGTCTTTGGAAAAGCACCAGATTCTATCTCTCCTGGTGACCCATTAGCCAATCCTGAATCGTGGCTTTCCTCACCCAAGGCAAGTGATGACACTAGCTTACATGGTAAGTATTCTTTCCTCCTGATAGGGATTTCAGTAACAAAATCTACAATTCCTTCTATGAAAGAGTCACAGTTGAGAATATAATTCATATAAAAGCCAAGGTTTTTAATCTAGGGTCCAGGAACTTATTTTTTAAAGGTGTTTTCAAATTTGTAAATCAATATATTTAGCTAGCCTTGAACTTCCATTTTATTTTATATTTATGTATATAAATATATAAAACATAAAAAATATATAAAAATATGTATTTTTTATTTTATATTATGCATTTAAGAAGATTACTCTGAGAAGAGATGCATAGATTGTCCAGACTTTTCCTACGCCCTGTGAAGCCAGGAAGCCTGCCCCTGGAGTGCTGAACAGCCTTACCAGAGCTGTCATTCAGTACAGCTTTGTTCTTTGATATCCTTTTCTACCCTTTATTGGCACTTTGTCTTTACCCTTCAGGCTTCTTAACAATAATCTTCTGAGCTCTGCCCAGCTCTTATTCCTCATTGCTGAAAAAAGTTACTAATATTTAGAGTGAGACCCCTTGATCTCCATGTCCCAGGCCACTTGATTTGTCCACTTCAACCATTCACATTCAGCCTACAGTCTCTGTCTACTTGAGGCACAAAAGGGTGTTGAGATGTTGACTAAACTTCATGATTCATCCACCCAAAGCCAAGTCCCTACTATCTCCTGGTTGTGTTAGAGTGATTGAAATCCTTTCTTCTTCCATGAATCAGGCTAGATGTAGGCTTCCCCTTTTCACAGAGTTAATACTTCACTATGAGTCTTTCTGAGTTTGGGGATATATACAAGGATGCCTCTTAATTTGTCATGCCCCTTTATCCTCCCCAGTAATTACCCTACCAACCATGAGAATGGCTCTAAAGTACCTGTAAGATTTCAGAAGGCATAAAGTATACTGGTGGATATTGTAATTACTATTAAGGGTTCTTGTAGCCCTTATGTGGCTCTTGTGTAGAGCAATCAGAAAAGTACTTTGAGGCCTAAGGGCACCCCTCAAATCACATCAGGAAGGGAAAATACCAATTCCAACCACTCCGAAATCCAGTCTGTGACACTGTGGAATCTCTTTTGTAATCTAAAATAGCTAGCTTTGGAATAGGTGAAAGTCAAAACTATACATCAGACAAGGATCACATGGAGCTAGTGACACCAATAAGGGGTACAAGAAAGTAAACAGGTTCAAGAGAGTTCCAACAGATTCCTCAATAACAAATGCAAAAGGGATTATGAAGTTAAGCTCAGGAAGGTTTGGGGGAACAGCCAGAGTCTCTGAGAGTGATTTGCAGAAGGTCATCCATGTGCTTCCACAACACTGACTGTTCCCATTGTGAAGAACAGAGCCCTGGGAGGGATAAGAAGGACAGTCAGAAGAGGTCCTGAGAACGGGCACAAGACAGAGCTCTTACTTCTATATCAAACACACCAACCTTCCTTCATATGAACCTTCTATTTCCCAAATATTTAATTAGAACTTGTTCATTTAAACCCAAAGCTCACTGATTGTCCTTCATCCCTGTTAAATGTCATCTTTTTAGGAAGGATGCCCATTACAAAGGATCACATGATATACTTAAATCAGCATTTTTGTAGAGTGCTGTGGTTGAAGTAGTGATAAAAAGTTGGGAGGGGAGAAACGTTGTGCCTACATTTTCTTGTGTGACTTCCACATTGGGATGCAGTTTGGTTTAGTAGATAAAGAATCAGTTTTCACAAAGCCAAGACATGAGTTCAAGTCTCCAATAGATTACTAGATAGATAGTGTGTTTGTGTGTATATGCATATATGTGAATATGTATATATATATATAGATAGATAGATAGATAGATAGATACACATGTGTATATGGATATATAGAGATATCTATCTATATCTATCTCATATAGATGTATACCCTACATATATATGTGTATGTATATATGTGTTTGTGTGCGTGTGTGTATGCGCTGTGTGACCCTAGGTAAATCATTTCATCTCGCAGTGTCCTAGATACTCTCTAAAACTCAGAGGTGGCAGAGAAGTGCCAGCCTATGTTAATAGAGTGAGTTTCCTCCCCTGATAGTTCCCTTTAACTTTTGAAATCAAAGGCCTAATCTCTATCCCTTCACTAAACTAAACTAAACCTTTTAGTGAAGCTATATAAAGAAAGTTAACTTGGTATTTAGGAAATGTAGAAGAATTGAAATATAAGCGAGGTTATAGTACAATAAATTATAAAAACAGATGATTCAATACCTATTTAAAAAAAAAGATCAACATTCATCTGGAGAGACGTGTCTATGGAAGACCTCCCATCTTATCCCTATTCAGTTCATAATTTTTCTCGGTGATTTGAAAGAAAATAAAGAAAGCATCTTGAGCACATTTGCAAATAACACAATGTTAGGAGGGATAGTCAATATGGCAGGTGACTAAATCAAGTTTGAAAGTCTCCTCAGGTTGGAGCATTGGAAAGTAGGAACTGATTTTCTACTTTTAGTTATCTGAAACTTAAATAAGTTACAAAATTGAGGTCCCTGGCCAACAGTTGAACTGGCATATTTCTATTCTTTGATAAATCTTCTGGAAATAGGTAAATGGAAATGGTATGGAATTTTTAGTTACAAATAGTATGACTTTCTCATTTGATAGAGAAGGAAATTGAGGCCCCAGAAGTAAAAGATCTTGCCCAAAGTCACACATATGCTGTCAAAATGGAACTGAAATGAGTTCTTCCAATTCCATAGCCAGCCATCTTTCCACTCTACTAAGCCATCTTGTATAATTGTCTCATGACTGCATTTTTCACCTGATTTAACATCTGCCCCACATTTGTCTCTTTTTAGGTCTACTACAGATAAAAGGATTACAAACATTTCAGTCCAGTATCTTCATTCCCCATCAGTTTCCTGATAAACTTATGGATGGGTCTATTCAAAGTGACCATTGTGTACAAACATTGCAAGAGAATGACCCCTGGTGGATGACAGATTTGGGTTCAACACAAACTATAGACTCTGTGTCAATTACCAATAGAAAAAATTGTTGTAAGGAAGAGATAAATGGAGCCATGATTTTGGTGGGAGACTCGCCTGATCAGGGTGGGAAATTCAATGCAAGGTATGGAATGAAGATTTATCTTTTGAAAGCTGGTCAGATGGTAATGCATTTCTTTATAACTTTTCAAATTATTTTTAGGATGATTTTGCATAGAGTTGAAATGAAATTTTAGAGCAACAAAATTGATTCTAGCATGATTTTGAGCATGTTCATTTCTTGGTACCCAGAGTCTTTTCTCCTCTACCTCTTCCTTCCCTTCTTTTAGATATATTTGGGACCTTTACAAAGTCAGAGCATTTGTTGGGGAGGCAGGGCTAAAATAGGATCTCTGGATAGAAAATAATATCCAAAGTAAAAAAAGATGATTGAAACTGGAAGGTGGAACTGGTCCACTTAAGATAGTCCTTAGACTGTGGTTCCCAAGAAGGTAACCCCTAGGGCAGGGGTGGGAAACCTGCCTTCTAGGTCCTTGGGTGAAGCCTTTTGACTGTGTCCAAGTTTTACAGAACAAATCTATTTATTAAGGGGATTTGTTCTGTGAAGTTTGGGTTCAGTCAAAGAGCCTCACTTGAGGACCTAGAGGGACATAGATTGCCTCAAGGCTGTAGGTTCTTCCCTGTGCAGGTTATTCTGCATGCCTTTTCTCCATACCATTTCAAAAAGGATGAGAGACTATCACCACTGTTTTCTCTATTTATAACCATTCAACCATGATCTCCAAGAAACATTCATTTAATCTATTTATTTGCTCACTTGTTCCCTAATTGAGGAAGCAATTATTGAGTGTCTGATGTATGCTTAACATTGTACTTCTTGTGATTTGTTCTTTATTTTTGAAGAGGACTATGACATCAGGGAGCTTGAAATTGACTTGCAATTGACTTCAATTTAAGTGAGGGAGGGCTGTGCAAAGTCACCAGCCTCACTTGCTCCTCCACAGACATCTGAGTCCAGTGACCAGACATTGATCAGGATGACTAGAGATGACCCAGAATGTAGTGGGAGACCTTGGTCCTTTTAAGCAAAGGTCTTTCCAGGTTGTCACCTTGAGAGAGGCAATACTCATTCAGTGAATAATCCTCTTTAAGAAGTGAGTCAAAAGATGGTCCCATTAATGAAAAAAAATTCAAACTGGGAGTGGAAGACCCTCAGGGTTGCTGGCAAAAAGAGGAGCAGTTACTATTTATATTCACTATAAGCCAGGAAGGCCTAAAAAATAATCATTAAGGGGGGCTTGGAGGAGGAACCTATTATCATCCAGTAGAAGAGATTCAGAGTGAATTGGGTTTAAGGCTTGGTCTTTGAGAAAGAAATCTACCCAGTAAACCCAAATTAACTAGGTAGCTTTCAGCCATCAAAATTCCTTACTCAGAACATCTTTAGGTAAGGTCTTTGTTATATTCGATATATTAAGTAGAAGAAAATTCCTCTTCTCTCAAGTAGTATACAGTTTAGTGAGGGAGGCTAAAGATTATAAGTATGTGTACAAGAATAATTCAAGTATGCCACATTATGTACTCAACATTCATGACATTCTTCTGTCTAGTACTATTAATCTGCTTTTATAGTATTCATCTATTACTTTCTTTTACTCCTTTCTGCCCACATATCTTTTTTGTTCTAACAAGAGTAGTTAATTAGATACAGGATAGATGTTGGTACCATTTCCAGGAATGTGGATAAACTTCCTACGTTTTCAGTATTTAGCAATTGATGATATTGGCAGGAATAAACAGAACTATGAGACTACAGAGTCATGATGACACAGGGAAATAAAACATTCAATCATTTTTCTAACTAAATTAGTTGACAATTTCCCCATGCATCCAAGTATATATCAGTCTCAGTAGAAAATTATTCCTGTTTTTCTCATTAGAACTTTTTCCTTATATGTCTTCATAATTTCAATGTATCCCATCTTCCCTGGGCTAATTTTCTCTTTACAGTTTTAGTTGGTGCAATCCAACTAAGTCATTCTCTGAATACTTTGAAAAGCTATTCCCAAAATTTAAGATACATGTCAGGCTATTTCTCAAGTTTCTTCTTCTATAAGAAAAGAAGCATATGATTTCTAGAATACATGCCCCTAGATGTGATACTGTCAAGGCAAGCAGGTCAAGAAGGGGAAGAGTGGCCAAAGAATTATCACTCAGGGACAAGAGGGCCTTGAAGAACATCACAAGTTACAATTAGTCTTGATTGACAACATCCATTTACAAGCTGATGCCTGGGGGTGGGAGGGGTGGTAACCTAAGAGATACTGCAGGCTAAGAGGTTTCAATAGGAATGGCTGGCTGCCTAGTCTGGGAGGAAAGCATGGAGTAAGATAAGAAAGAGTCAAAGGTCACTCTGTCCACATCTTTGTGACTGAGATACAGGATAGATGTTGGTACCATTTCCAGAAATGTGGATAGCTTTCTACAATTTCAATATTTAGCAATTGATCATGTTGGCCTCTTTTAATATTAGGGAATAAATGGAGCTAAACTATTAGGCTGCTGAGTCATGAAAACACAAAGGGATAAATAATTCATCTTACGTTTTCCTTCTGTATAGCCTGTATACAATCATCACAAAATTCTCTCACATAACAATGTTATTTCTTTACAGATGTGCAATCATTATCCACTTGGGTCTAGGAGGAAAACGTGTTTTCAGTTGTGGAGCGATGAATGGAAGATATGTAACAATCATTCATCCAGGGAGAGAAAAGGTTTTATCATTTTGTGATGTGAAAGTCTTGGTTAAAACCTGGAATTCAGAAAATAAGGCTTTCAGTGATACCTCTTATGCTTTGTTACCGGCTTCTGTTGATGACCAAGAGATAAACAGGAATCATAAATCTCCCAAAAGATCACACGCTTATGAAATCAACAACTATTTTAGTGAGTATATTTTCTTCACCACTGTGCATCAGCAACATTTTTTGTGACATTCTTTCTTCACTAAGGATTTGATTGCTGTAATATAATTTTTAAAAAGCTTTGTGAAAAGTGTATGTAATGGTAAGGAAATTTGAAGATCTTCCCTGCCCCTTAATAGGCCCATGTGACCTGCTTTGAGCTTTGGTCCAACCCACAGCCTGAGTCACAGGGAGCCAATGGTGTGAGGAGCTTGACAAATGGGCAGATCAGGAAGGGTGGAGGTGAGAGAGAGTGAGGCAGAGCTGGGTGAGAGCAGCTAGTGTGAGTGAGAGAGGTAGGGATTTTGCCTAGGGGAGCTTGTTTGTGGGGAGCCCTAATGGAAGGAAGGCTTGAGGATGGTGTTGCTCCTTTATGGGTAATGTGCACAGACGTTGTTGTTACTATGGTGGAACTGGCTTTCTAGTGTCTGAGTAAATATTTTGGTTTTGTCTTTGAGGAAGAGAGTTTACATTTTGCTAATTTACCCTAGAAATACACATATATATGCATAGTGGCTGCTGTTGGTATCATGTTGGCATGACAGTACACATCTTATAATGCTATTCTCTTAAACTTTCTTCCTTTTAAAAATACTTCCAATCTTCACTCCGCTTTCTCTCCACTTTCTCTTTCTTTGCTTACCCCTTCTTCCTGTAATCCCTTTTCTCACTTCTCTCAGAATTCATATCCAGCTCCCAAAATATTAACGCATCCTATATTGCAAGTTATCTTTCAGACAGAGCTCTGTGAATTGTGATAAAGATGATGAAAATTAATACTCTAAGAACCATTAGGAAAACCACAAAGTATTTAATGAACTCTTCTGTTCTTGCATGAATTCTTTTAGATTTTTAATTACTAGACATTCTAAATATCCTTAAGTGTATTCTTAGTATTTTTTAGTTCTTACAAATTTCAGCTGGGATGTTTTATGTAGATTAGACTGCAATTAATTGACTCACTTATTCATTAAAGTTTCTAGAGAGAACCCAGGTCTTTTTTAGCAAGAGAGGGAGAGAGAGAGAAAGAGAGAGAGGTTAAGAAGGAGATAAAATATTCATTTACAGAATGTATCAATTGGGTTAAAGAATTAACCACACAACAATTTTGGTGCCATGTTTTTTAGACTATAGTTCCCAAGAATATTATGATAACCTGCAAATGAGTCTTAATTCCATAAGACTTCCAAACCCTGTAGCCTTTTATAGTTCATCTTAAACATAATTTCTGACTATCAAAATGTATGCTGTTAGAAAATATGAATATCAAGATGACAATACTATAAAATTGTCAGGTAAAACCAAGTAAAATAGAGACAGGTGAATGCTCTGCAAACCATCATGTGAGCTTGATTTTTCTTTTCCACATTCCTGCTTGGAAGAAGAAGGTATATCAGTATAGAATATTTATTGAATTATATTGTGAACTCTTAAAAGTGAGAATGACATATATTAATATCAATGAATGATTGATATTTGTTATAAATCATTTCTTTGGTAATGAATACTGCCCTAATGAGGGCTCTTCATTCTAGTAATGGAGTCTACACATTGTATCTGATGGCTGACTGACCTCTACCCTCACATATCTTATCATTTCAGCTCCAATGTTATCAAGAGGAAAACCTGCCTTCCAGTCCAGCATCTCCACTCCCATTGGGTCTCCTGAAAGAGCTGTGGATGGGTCTCTAGTTAGTGATTTTGAAAAAGGTTCTTGTATTCAAACACACCGAGAGAATAATCCCTGGTGGATGGTAGATTTGGGGTCTACACAAATTGTGGAATCTGTGGCAATCACCACCCGAAAAGATTGTTGTACTGAAGAATTACACGGAGCATTGATCCTGGTAGGGGACTCCCTTGATAATGGTGGTGCATTCAATTCCAGGTATGAAGCAAAGCTTCATTTCTTGAAAACAAAACAAGATAATATTTGTAAAGTGATTTGCAAACTTTAAAGCAACATATAAATGTTAGCTACTACATATGTTTAAAAACTGATATTGTAGCAAAATATGTATTTCAGCTTCCTTTAGACATGATGTTCTTAATTAAGCTTTGAGGGTAATTTGTCCTGTTGCTAAATCTTATTTTATTTTTCAACTTCCCTACTCAGAAGCTGAAGCCTATATCCTCCATATGGTAAGGGAGGAGACAGAGATTAAAGATTCCACTAGGACTATACAACATTTAAACTGATGAGAAAGAACAGGACAGTTTGAGGAGGTAGAGCGCACTAGGGGAGTCAGGGAATGTTTCCCATAGAAGGTATCACCCGAGTTGATCCTTAAGAGAATCAAAGGATTCTTAGAGGTGGAGGTGAGCAGAGCCAGCATTTCCAGACGCATGACAACCTCAGACAACCTCAGAGAGAGGAGATAGAAAGCCAACTTCATGGAACAGCAAATAGACCTGCTGAGCTGGAACACCAGGTGCACAACAGGGAGTAGTAATATGAAATAACTCTGGAGAAGCGGCTGAATTCAGCCTAGGAAGGGCTTTAAATGCTGAGCTGAGGAGTTTATATTTCATGCTAAAGACAAATAACCATCCAGTGAAGTTTTTTGAGCAGAAAAGCGACATGATCAGAGCTCTGTATTAGGAAAATTATTTTGGCAGCTAACTGAAAATGGGGAGATCAGGTAGAGTTTGGAGGTAATGGAGAGTTGGACTCAGAGCCAAGAAGACCAATATTCAAGCCCTACCTCTGACACAGACTGAATGAGAGATCTTGGGCCAGTCACTTAGGGCCTCTTTGCTCTAGATAATGTTCTAAGAGTTTAAGTTGTAGAGAAGGGGCTGACCAGCATTGGTAGAGGGAGTTTCTTCACCTGGGAGTTTCCTCTGTTTATGAAACTTTCCTATCTCTGTCCCTATCCCTATACTAAATAGGCCCCAGGAATCTATACACAGCCAGATTCTTCCTCCAAATTGAGCACAAAAAGAAAAAGCAGACACCCTGGCTGGAAACCAAGAGGGATGAATGAAATATATTCTTACTAAATATTCACCCAATGTTTTCTATTTAATTCATAAATCTGTCAGTATCAGGGAGTTGTTCTAGAATGTCACTTGATTGGTAACCATATGGATATTGAAATGTGAGGTGATTCAGCCTCTTTTTATCAAATACTTTACTCACATAGTGATGTTTGGGAAAGGAAGGCTCTTTCCTATAAGACCTGAGAATCACCCTCCATTCCCTCAAGTCAATTACAAATGCCATGAGGTCCTTATTACATTTCAGGAGTCCTAAAGTCATGGTGGAAGTATATGTTCATCAGTGAGGATATAGAAACATTTAGACACTCCCAACACCCATCTTCCTATAATGCCCCAGGAAGTGACTCTTCTTTTATTATTAGAATGTTTCCATCCAAGTGACCAATCATGAAAACTGCCTTCATTTGGTTCCTGGAAAATATGTGCTACTATGGAATATATGCAAGTCCCTGTGACAGGAACTTTTTCTGTCCTTGTTCCATAAAATAGGGTAGACAAGAAGTACGTGACCAATACACCAGATGTTCTGGCCTGATTAGGGAAAATCATAGTCTACTGAATGGGCCTCTCTTGGTGATTGCTGTGTTTGAGAAAGAATGACTCCAGTAATTTTGCCCTGGGTGAATTGAAAGGGGAAGAGTCTAGAGGTAAAGAGACTAGACAGAAGGCCATTTATGATCATTCACCCAGGAGGTAATTTGGGCATACGGCACATAAGAACCAAAATCTTCAATTCAATTATATTGCATTCAACAAGCAACTTTTAGTGCCTTCTGTGAGTCAACACCATTCTCAGTGCTAGGGACTCTGTGTCAGGTGTGGGCGAGAAGATGAAAGATAAAAAAAAGATAAACAGACTTGTCACAGACAAAGAATGAATAAGATTTATTAACTATAACAGGAGATGTGGTATGAGGATTAACTTGGAGGAAAGAGAAGGAAGAGGAAAATACCACATTGATCATGTGTTTCAGTAGGAGGCAACAGACGCTGATGTCATTGGCAGCCATGAGGACAAATTTCTGTAATGTCTTTTTTGATGGAATTAAGTATCTTTGACTTCCCTCTGTGTAGTTATTTTCCATCAGTTCATGAGCATCCTTACAAATAAAAATATCATTTGCCTCCAGATGTGCAGTCATTGGTTTCTTAGGCCGTGGAAAAACAGAGTTTTTCAAATGTGGGACACTGCATGGAAGATATGTGAGTATTTTCAACCCAGGAAGAAAAAAAATGATATCTCTATGTGAAGTCCAAGTTTTGGGAAAAGCAGCAGATTCTCTTCCTCCTGGTCGGTCAGCTGGTCCTGAGTCTTGGCTTTTGTCGCCCAAGGCTAGCGATGATATGGACTTAACTGGTGAGTATTCTTTCCTCATAATAAAAACTTCAATGACATAATCTATAATTCCTTCTGTGAAACATTTATAGTTACAATTTTATGATTAAGCCAGAGTTCTTAATCTAGAGTGGAGGTGTTTTTAAAGATATTTTGAAAGTTACATATCAATATATTTGGCTAGCTTTGAAATTCTATCTGTTATGCTTTTATTCATTTAAAAACATTACTCTGAGAAAAGGTCTATACGTTGTTCAGACTTTTCCCTCTCCCTGTGAAGCCAGGAAGCCTGCCACTAGAATACTGAACTGCCTCATCATAACTGTCATCCACCACAGCTTTGTCCTTTGTTGTCGTCATTCAAACCCCTCCTTTCATTGACACTTTGTCATTATTCTTCAGACTTCTTGACTATGCTGCCCAGTTCCTGTTCCCCGTTGCTTAAAAAAAAATTGTTACTAATCTTTAGAGTGAGATTCCTTGACCTCTGTATCTTAAACTTGTCTATCTGTCTTCACTTCAACCATTAAAAGTCCTGTCGTTTCTGTGTAATTGGTGTACCAAAGGGTTTTTGAGGTATCTGAAAATTTCCATGATGCCGACTCCCAAAGTAAGGTCTCAGTTACCTCCTAATTGTATGAGAATGATTGAATTTCTTTCATTTTCCATGGATCAGGATGGATGTGGGTCTTCCTTCTTTAGACAATCAATGCCTCACTCTGAGTCTTTCTGAGTCTGAAGATAAATACAAGGGTCCCTTTCAATTCAGCCATGCCCTTTGTCCTTCTCAACCATGAAAATGACTTTAAAGTACCTACAAGATTTCAGAAAGCATGAAAAGCAATGATGACTATTTTAGATACCATCACAGGACCTTTCACCTCTTATATGGCTCTTCTGTAGATCATTCAAGAAAGTACTTGGAGTTTAAGAGCACCCCTTAAGTCACATCAGATGCAAAAAATGCTGGATCTAACACTCCTAAACCCAGTTACTGAGGCTAAGGTATGTCTTTTGCCATCTAGAGTAGTTAATTCTGGAATAAGTGAAAGTTCAAACTACATATCAGGCAAAGATCACATGGAAATAATGACACCTATTAAAGTTACTTTGTTCACCTAAAAGGGAGCACATGCTAAAAATATAGCAGGTTCAAGAAGAGCTTAAATATTTGCCTCAGTGACAGAGGCAAAACACAGAAATATGGAGGAAAAAATCCAGCGCCTCTGAGGATAATTTGGAGGAGATCAACCATGTGCTTCCACAACATTCCAAAGGTTGCTCCCGTCAGACACAGAGTCCTGGGAAACATGTGGTAGACAGTCAGAAGGGGTCCTGAGAAAAAGTCCAAGGCAAGCCGGAGACCTTACTTCTGTATCTAACACACCAACCTTCACAAACCTCCCATCTCCCAAACAATTGGAACCTGATACTTTTAACTCAGGCTTATTTTTCATCTATCCTGGTTCAATTTCTTCTCTTCAAGAATATTAATGATGATCTAATTGTGATGTGGACTTGAATGAACATTTTGGCAGTGTTGGGATTTGAGTAGAGATAAAAAGGTAGGAGAAAAGTAAGAAACAAGTTGGGCCTACTTTATGCAACCCAAATCCCGGAGTCCATTGATGTGGGGCTCTTTCTTCTTTGTGGAAACTAACAACATGAGGGACCAGGTGGTCACCAAAAGGAAGAGAGAAGAAAGATCTGATTTCTTTGGGCTCTTTTGTTGCCTTGGGTGTTCTGATTTCAAGAGAGAAGATGGACAATGTTGACCCCACTTCAGGTTTGGAATGGATATAAAGACTCTGGGAAGTCAACATGAGAGGAGCTGGCAGTCTCCATCACGTCCCTATTCCCAGTTGGCTACATTAGAGATTTTGGAGAAATTCCCTTCTTTGGGGGAAATCAGAGACTTTTGGTTCAATTGAGAGTCAGCCTAAAAGTCAAGAATGCCAGTCTCATCTCTGACACATACCGGCTGTATGACCCTGGGCAAGTCACTTACCTCTCGGTGCCACCAGGAAATTCTCTAAGACTCTAAGCTGCAGAGAAGCATTAGCCTGCATTAATAGAGGGAGGTTCCTCTCCTGGGAGTTTTACCTTCCAATCATGATTCCTATCCTTTCACTGAATTAGACTAAATACCTTAGCGTAGATACATAAAAGAAGATCATTAGGGTTTTCAGGAAGTATAGAAGATGTGAAATGCGAGCTAGATGATAACACAAATCGCAATTGTAGAAAATGTGATAGTTATCTGAAAAGAGTAATGGTTAATTGCTCAATGAATTAGACAGTTAAGTGGTACAGTGGATAGAGAACTAAGCCTGGAGTCAGGAAGACCTGAGTTCAAACTCAGCCTCAGATACTTACCAGTTGTGTGACTTTGGGCAACTCAGCCTCTGCCTACCTCAGTTTCCTCATCTGTAAAATGGAGATAAAAGTAGAACCTACCTTCAATTGAGATAACCATTATAAAGTGCTTAGCAGAGTGTCTGGCACATAGTAGGTCCTATATAAATGTTAGCTATTATTAGTAGTAGTAAAGAATAAATCTTCATCTGAAGGGTAGTATCCAGATGAGGCCTCCATCCTCATTCCTATTTAATTCATTATCTTTTACCAGTGACTTGAAAGAAAACATAGAAAGTAGATTTGTCCATAATACAAAGTTGGGGGTCAAATTTATAGATAACACAAAGTTGAGACAGTGAATGGGGCAGATGACTAAATCAAGTTTGAAGATCTTCTCTTCAGGTTGAAACACTGGAAACTAACAATTGACCTCCAGATCTCCAAAAGCTGAAGAGTTTGCAGAACTGAGGTCCCTGGGCCAAGTGTTGAGCAGACATGTTTCATTTTCTGATAAATTTTTTGGAAATAGATGTATAGCAATGCCATGGTATTTTTAAGCTATACATAATATGACAATATAAGCCTAAGAAGGACATATGAGAAGGACTCTGATTGTAGATGAATGGTTTAAGTTACAAATATTCCTTTTGCCCGTGGAGTCATTCTGATCATAAAGTCATAGGAACTGAGATATAGAGCCTTAAAAAGCCTCAGAGAATATATTGTCACTGCAACTCCCTTTTTTTGAGGAAAAAGAAAGTGAATCTGAGAAAAGTAAAGGGCCTTACCCAAGATCACATACATAATATTAGAAATGAGATTTGAACCCAGTTCTTCTAACTTTAGAGCCAGGCATCTTTTCACTACACCATGCTAACCCCCAGAGTTGCCTTTCAGACTTTATTTTTTACCTGAGATCTAACATCTGCTCCACATTTGTCATCATTATAGGTTTGAAACAGCCAAAAGAAGCACAAACATTTCAGTCCAGTATCTTCATTCCCCATCAATTTCCAGATAAACTGATGGATGGGTCTATTCAAAGTGACCATTGTGTGCAAACATTGCAAGAGAATGACCCTTGGTGGATGGTAGATTTGGGTTCAACACAAACTATAGACTCTGTGTCAATCACCAATCGAAAAGATTGTTGTAAGGAACAGATAAATGGAACCATGATTTTGGTGGGAGACTCACCTGATCAGGGTGGAAAATTCAATGCGAGGTATGGAATTAAGATTTATTTTTTGAAAGCTAGTGGGATGGTAATGCATTTCTTTATAACTTTTCAAATCTATTATTTTAACAGTATTTTATTTTTCTAATTACATGTCAAGATAAATTTTAGCATTCATTTTTACAAGATTTTGAATTCCAAATTTTCTCCCTCATTCCCTCTCCATCACTCTTCCTAAAATGGTAGGCACTTTGATATAGATTATACATGTGATCCCATGAAGAACATATGACCTTATTAGTCACAGTTGTGAGAGAAGAAATAGATCAAAAAGAAAAAAAAATGAAAAACAATAAAGTTAAGTGAAAAAGTAAGCTTTGATCTGCATTCAGAGACCATCAGTTCTTTATCTGGATATGGATAGCTTTTTCCCTTGTGAGTCCTTGTATTTGTCTTAGATCATTGCATTGCTGAGAAAAGTTGTATCATTCATAGTTGATCATCACATAATGTTGCTGATACTGTATACAATGTTTTCCTGGTTCTGCCCATTTCACTTTTCATCAATTCATACAAGTCTTTCCAGGATTTTCTGAAATCTGCCTGTTCATCATTTCTTATTGCACAATAGTATTTCATTATACTATTTATGTACAATATCTTGTTTAGTCATTCCCCCAGTTGATGGCCAACCCCTCAATTTCCAATATTTCACCACTGTACAAAGGGCTGCTGTAAGTATTTTTGTATATGTAGGTCCTTTCCCCTTGTGATCTCTTTAGGATACAGACCTAGTAGTGTTATTGCTTGATCAAAAGGTTTAGATGATTGGTTGCCCTTTGAGCAAAGTTTGGAATTGCTCTCCAGAATGGTTGGGTCAGTTCACAACTCCACCAACAGTGCATTAGTGTTCTAATTTTCCCACATCCCATCCAACATTTATCATTTTCCTTTTTTGTCATATTGGCTAATCTGATAGATACGAGGTGACACCTAAGAGTTGTTTTAATTTGTATTTCTCTAATCAGAAATGATAGCTTTGATTTCTTCATCTGAAAACTACCTGTTCATATCCTTTGACTATTTGTCAACTGGGGAGTGGTTTGTATTCTTATAAATTCAGTTCTCTATATATTCGAGAAATGAGGTCTTTATCAGAAACATTTGATGTAAAGATTGTTTCCCAGCTTTCTGCTTTCCTTCTAATCTTTGTCAAATCTATTGCTTTTGTAGATCTGTGTGAATGGGTTAGACAAAGGATTATGGCACCATTTCCTATAATGTGAATAAACTTTCCAAGTCTATCTTTAGCAACTGATCATATTAGCAGGAAACCTTTTTTAATTATTGAGGAATAGAGCCAAATATGGTAACACAAGGGGATAAATTATTCATCTTTAGTAGTCCTCCTGAGAAGCCCATATCCAATCACCATAAAATCTCACAAATGTCAATATGGTTTCTCTCCAGATGTATAATGGTTCCTTCACTGGATCAAGGGGTGACACACATTTTCAATTGTGGAAAAATGAAAGGAAGATATGTAACAATCACCCATCTAGGGAAACAAAAGGTTTTATCATTTTGTGATGTGAAAATCTTTGGAAAAACTTGGGGTTTGTTTTCCTTTGCTAACAAGGACCAACAGAAAACCAGAAGTGCTGGATCTTCAATTACATCATATAACTTTGATAACACAGATAACAACTTTTGTGAGTATATTTTCTTCACCACAGTGAATCAGTGACAATTTTATAATATTCTTATGGTTAAGGTAACATTCCTTAAAAGATTTCTTCCTTTAAATATGTTGCCTTCTAATTCTACTTCCTCAAATTTTCTTCTTTAAAAGTTATTTCCAATCCTCACTCACCTTCCTCTTCACTTTCCGTTTCTTTACTTACAACTATGTTCTCTTTTCCTATACTTGTCAATATTTATATCCAACTTATATGCTGTACACAAGTCCTATTTTTCAAGTTACATCTGAAAAAGAGTTCTGTGAATTATGATAAACTGTGAGGAGTACCTGTAGTCTAAGAATTACTACCAGAAGCATACAGAATTTACAGAAGCCTTTTATATTTTTATTTTATTTTAGTGGATTCTATTATATTTTTAGAAATAAGATATTTTTAGACATCTCTAAATATGATCTCAAGATGTTTAACCTTTTCTGGATATTTGATCTGGGTTGCAATTCATAAGATTGGTTGAAATTATTGACTCCTTTATGGCATAATTTTTCTAGAAAAAGACCCAGGTTCTATTTAGCAAAAGAATGAGTTTAAAATGTATACATATAGAATGTGTCAATTGGTTAGAAATAACTAACCAGTTCAGTCCATTCTGTCCAAAATTTTTTCTCATTTTTCCTTATTACTTAGATTGCAATTATCAGGAACATTAAATCAATGCTTATAATAGCCAATAGACATACCTTGTAGTCAAGGTCCCCAATCCCTCACACCACTTTGCAGCTCAGTTTACCATCATCTCTAACCTCCCTTGTGCACACTCTTAGCTTGTTACTATTTTTCAGAAATTGTGTGTATCAGGATGAAAGGAATAGAAAATGGTATTTGACCTATAAGCCAGAAATCTACAAGCTAAGTAAAATGAGAACTGAGACTACTGTGCAAACCATCAGCTGGGCTTAATTTTCTCCTTTCCTCATACCTACTTAGAAGAGGAGCAGCTAGATGGCACAGAGCATAGATGTGGAGTCAGGAAGACCTGAGTTCAAATGTGACCTCAGATACCTACTAGCTGTGTAACCTAGGCAAGTCATTTAACCCTGTTTGCCTCAGTTTCCTCATCTGTAAAATGAACTGGAGAAGGAAATGGCCAACCACTCTAGTATCTTTGCCAAGAAAACCCCAAAGCAGTCATGAAGAATCAAAAATAACTGAACAAGATAATGTTTAGAAGAGGAAGGTATACAAATATAGCATATTTATAGAATTCTATTACAAACTCATAAAAATGAAAATAGCATGTATTAGCAACATCAGTAGATGATGGCTGGGTGTTCCTTATCACCTCTTTAAGGTAGCAGTACTTCTTTTGTCCTTGAGTGGAAAGGACAACTCTTCATTCTAGTGATGAAGTCTGCACTTTGATATGACTACTGATCAAGTTCTACCCTCAAATATCTCATCATTTCAGCTCCAGTGCTATCAAAGGGGAAACCTGCCTTCCAGTCTAGCATCTCCACTCCCTCTGGATCTCCAGAAAGAGCTGTGGATGGATCTTTACTAGGTGATTTTGAAAAAGGCACTTGTATTCAAACATACCAAGAGGATAACCCTTGGTGGATAGTGGATTTGGGTTCAACACAAACTGTGAAATCTGTGGCAATCACCCCCCGAAAAGACTGCTGTACTGAAGAATTAAGTGGAGCACTGATCCTTGTTGGGGACTCACCTATTCATGGGGGCGCATTGAATTCTAGGTATGAATCTAAGTTTTATCTCTTGAAAATAATATGAAATAATATTTTAAAGTGTTTTGCAAACTTTTAAGCAATATATAAATGTTATATCTTATATAATACAATTAAAAACTGATATTATATGAAAATGTACATTTTTGGTTTCTTTAGACATGAAGTTATAACCACATAAAATAACTGGGCAAAATTAGGATTTTTTTCATAATTCAATTATACAATCTTTCTCCCTTGATAATCCCTTAGTGCCTCATGTAAAAATTTGTCCTTGACTCTGCATTCCATGAAATCAAAGCAGTGAAATTGATATCATGGATGTGAACTTGGTTATTCCAAGTATTCCTGTGCAAGGCTATTTTTGCAGTCAAGTTGTCAAGGAATTTTTAAAATGAGAGGATGTATTCAACCAAAATGGCGGGGGGGACCTTGTTGGATCTGGCTACTAGTCCAGTTTGAGTCCAAAATAGGAGCCAACCCCTAAAGGAATGCTACATCATATTTGACCCAAATAAAGAAAAATTTTCCTCCTCTCACTTTCTTATCTGACCTGAAAACCACTCTGCCACTTTCCTTAATGATTTCCTATATTTTCATGAAGTATTCATCCATGTTATAGTCTAGATAGATTGCATGATAGTGTGATATAAAGTACATCCTGGAGAAAAGGATTAGGATTATGGGATGTGATCAAAGATTTATGTAGAAGGATCTTCCTGGGCAAAGAAAAGGGACAGCTCTTCATGTGAGAAAAAGGTAAAGGAGCAAATAGGGGGACAAGATGTATGAATAAAGTGAGATTAGGATTAAGTACAAAGAAGATTCTCTTGGTATATGATCCCAGTTTTTCAGTGAAGAATGGGATGAGGTCCTCAGCTGAGAGGGTGAGGAGTGCTATCGAGGGCTTGAAGAAAGATGAGGAAAGATGAGAAAAGACGAAGAAAGAATAGCCTCTGTGATTATTAGAGAGGTAGAAAAGGATTTCCTGGCTGCTATGATGGCTTATTGGACATTTCATAACATAAATTTCTAATAAATCCAGTCAGCGTGGTTTCATGATTTTTTTCCAACTTTGTTTAATAACATATGAATAAGAGCAAAGGAAGTGAATGGTGGGAAGAATCCAGGGTTGTGATTTGGCCAGTTGTGATAAATCAAGGGGCAAGAGATTTGAATATGAAGGATAATGAAAAATTAAACTGATTCACCAAAGGGTTGAGAAACAGAAGAGAGAACAAAGTAGGTGGTACTGGTGAAAAGAGGTGATGCCTGTACATGAACTGAATGTCAGCAGGATTGGAGGTCATGGGGATGGGTAAGAATGTGATTAGAAGTCATAAGCCATAAGGAAAGATGAAATGATAAGAGATCAATCTTATAATGGTATTTTAAGTTCATTAATTTGGTACTGATATACTTGTAGGTGAATATGTGGGCATGCTTATATCTCTCTATGGCTGAGGTTGAGTAGATGAGCAAGTCCTGAGAGCTAGACAAATTAAGAAATTGGGAGGTTAGTATATTTGAGAATATTAAAGTTACCTAGTATGAGGACTTGTGTTTTGGTGGAATAAAAGACCCAGGCACTGAACTCACTGAGGAAAGAAGAGAATGTGTTGAAAAATAATGGCCACCAATATCTGGATTGAGTGATAACCTTGAATAGCATGTACCTCAGATAAGAAGTACCTCAAACAAGAAGCTGACGCATGATGGTGGTAGAAGATTCTGGAAGTAGAAATGAGGAGCAAGGAGCATCCTAATTTCCTTGCTACAACCAGGAAGTTGTAGGCTATGAGTGAAAGTGTGACTGGTACTGGTAAGAGTGACCAGAGAAGTAAGGTCATAAGTATGGACCTAGGTTTTCATTGGACAGCAGAAGAGAAAAGGAGTCAGAAATGACAAGTTAACTCCATCCTTATGACATGGCCAGAATTTGAGAGAGAATAACAAAAGGAAGGCATAGATCTGAAATGAGAAACTGAGGGAAATATAATAATGGGGAATAAGAATAAGAAATCAAGACAGCTAGGAATGGAAAAAAGAGTTTGTCCGTTGACGGTCAGAGGTTCAGAATCACTGGGACTACGGTTGTGAAAGGGATGAGTTATACTAACTGTTGAGTGAATCTAGACCTAAAGTATTAGTGGATGGAAAGGACTCCTTTGAAAGAGGTGGCTGATTAGACTATTCAAGAATCAAACTCCTGGCAGGTAGTGACGTTGTGTCCCAAAAGGCCCAGAAGGCCTACTCTAAAGAGGTGGTATTAGATGAAGGTAGGTCCCAAGAGGGTCAGGTCAGGAGATAGGAAGTAGTGGCAAGAAATGGGTATGGTTTGGAGATGGCTTAAAAGCAATGGAGAAGGCCAAGAGGTGAAGAACTGATCCCAAACTGACTCTGGGATGGTCACGATGGGAATATTATTTCCACTTCAACTCAATTTAAAAAGCATTTAATACATGTATAACGTGTGCATGGTCTTTAGATGCAGGATATAAGGCAAAAAACCTCCAAAACCTTCCATTTCAAACCACCAGGTGGTGCTGCTAACATGTTTTTTTGTCCTCAAGACCAGTGCTATCAGGAGGGTGATGTCTTACTTTCAAGTGAATTGGATTTGAGTGAGGCAGAGCTGTATGAAGTCATCAGTCTCACTTTCTCCTCCAGAGCCATCAAAGTCCAATGGCAAGACATAGATGACTGACAATGGCCCGGGATGTCCTAGGAGATCATGGCGTGTTGAAGTTAAGGTCTTTCCCAGGTCTCAGCTTGCCTGAAGCAAAGTCCATTCAATAATTAAAAGTTAGGTAAGAGTTGAAGCAAACTGTGAGGGTCCTCCCATCCCAGACTGGTTCTTTACTGAAAGCAAGCTAGACCATCTTTTGCTGCTAACATTATTCTGATGAGGATAGCTCCCAGCTGAGCGAGTTACAGCTCACCTTGGTGTTTAGTACACTCCATCCATCAGCTGAAAGTGTTTGGACAGTGCCGCTCTGTCCAAACTGGACCCCGGGGATCCCAGAAAGTGAAGCAGCTCTACTTCTCCAGGAGTATCCACACCATCTCAATTCAGTGCAAACCCATTCTTGAGCTGCCACATCTGGCAAACCCCACTTGTTCCTGTATATGCAGTACTTCGCTGAGCGCTTGTGTGTACCCATTATACAACGGGGTCATTCCCCACAAGACAAACAGAACATGCTTAACTCTATAAACTGATTTATTCTCAGCATAGCAATCATCTCCTACTGTGTTCCTACAGCCTTTTTCAGATTCAGATAACTCTGGACACTACATGGGCTGTTGTGAACCCAGGAGTCCCAGAGATGATACATTTACCAACGGATATTCAACTCAGACATAGTGTAGTGTGAGTGCAGGCTGGTCCTGGTCCTGCAAAGGAGAAACCTGCTGTCCTATGTTGTCTCTGCATCTCTCGGACCTTGACATTTTTATAGTAAAAGATAGCACTTATATAGTGTGTTTGGGTTTACAGTGTTTTCATGTATTTTTTTCTTCTTTTAGCTTCATAGCCCTGTAGATAAGGTGAAGAAACAGATTGAGAGAATAAATTGCTTCTCCAGGGCCATAGAACTAGGAAGGATCTTTAAGTAGAATTCATACTCAGGTCTTTCTGATTCCGATTCCAACACTCTTTCCACTGGGCTGCCTAAGCACCTTACCTGTTACCTTAAGACTACTCTATCCTGCAGCTAAATCTGGTTCATTCATTTTTGACTTCCTCAGGTTGTTATTTGTCCTTTGTTCTCAAAGAGGACCATGATATCAGGAAGGTGATGCCATGACTTGCACGTGAATTGGATTTAAGTGAGGGAGGGCTGTGCCAAGTCACCAGCCTCACTTTCTCCTCCGGAGTCATCGGTAAATAGCAATTGTTTCTGTTTTGACCAGAATCCCTGACAGTCTTCCCCTCCCAAATTGGTTTTGTTTTTGTTTTGTGTTGTTTTTTGACTAGGTAAAAGAAGTCATTGCCTCATTTCTTACCTAGCCTTAATCACTAAATGGACAAACAGACCTGGGAAAGACTTTCACTTAAAAAGGCCAAGATCTCCCACCGCATGGGCATCTCCAGTCTTCTTGATCTGTATCTTGGCATCAAACTACTTCCCCACCCCACTAAGTATTAATTGTTTCTCTTCAATCCAGGAACCCTGAGGGTCTTCCCCTTCCAGTCTGATTTTTTTTTTATTAAAAGGGCCATCCCTTGAGTAACTACTTAAAGAAGTCTATTCATTGAATGGGTGTATCTCACTCAAAGTGAGAATGTTATAAAACCTTCACCTGAAAGGTCAAGGATCTCATCTCTCTCTCCTGAAAGTATAGGGGCAGCTAGGTGGTGCAGTGGACAGAGTACCAGTGCAAGAGTCAGGAGGACCTGAGTTCAAATCTCACCTCAGACACTTGACACTCACTAGGTGTATGACTTTGGGCAAGTCACTTAACCCCGACTGCTTCATCCTGGGTCATCTCCAGTCATCCTGATGAATACCTGGTCACTGGCTTCAGATGACTCTGGAGGAGAAGTAAGGCTGGTGATCTGCACAGCCTTCCCTCACTCAAAACAAAGTTAAGTGCAAGTCATGTCATCCTTTCTTCTTTAACAACAAAGGACAAACCCACACCCACCATGGTCTCACACTGCATCCTGGACCATCTCCAGTTGTCCTGATGAATATCAGGCCACTGGACCCAGATGACTCAGGAGAATAAAGTGGGATTGATGACCCTGCACAGCCCTCACTCAAATCAAAGTCAACTACAAGTCATGTCATTATCTTGAAGCCATGGTCTTCTTCAAGAACTAAGGACAAACACAACAACTTCCCCACCCAGAAGCTGAAGCCTATATCCTCCATACAGTAGGGGAGGAGTCACAGAGGAAGGGACTGGGGGCTCTACACATTCTCCTGGGGGTATACAATGTAAACTGATAACAAAGAACAAGGAGGTAGAGAAGACTAAAGACCAGGGAAGTCAGGGAAATGTTTTCCAGGGTGTCACCTGAACGAAGAACCTGAGAAGCTAAGAGGTGGAGGTGAGCAGGGACAGCATTCCTGGCACACAGGACACCTTGTGCAAGACCTCAGAGAGAGGAGATGGAATATCAACTTCATGGAACAGCAAATAAACCTGCTGAGCTACACTGTCAAGTACACAATAGGGAGTAGTCATTTGGAACAAGTCTGTGGATGCAGACTGAATCCAGCCTAGGAAAATCTTTAAATGCTGAGCTGATGAGTTTATATTTCATCCTAAAGATAATAACCATTGATTGAGATTCTTGAGCACTCATTCTATAAACTTATTTTTTTTAATTAGAGATTCAGAGGTATGGGTTGTGGAGGTTGTAATGGTGTACTATAGATTCATACGGAACTTAACAGAACACTAAAAACTGTGAATCTTTTTACGCACAAACCAAGCTTGCTTCCTCCATTCTGTATTTGTACAGTTGATTATTTAGACCCAAAATGTAGGACTTTAAGTGAATCTCTATTAAATTTCATTTTCTTAGATTTGGCTTACCCTTTGTGTCTATAGAGATCACTTGGGCACTATTATATAATGTCCATATTTTACATCCCTAATAAGCACGTCTTCTTAATACCATTTGCCAATTTGATAAACATTTTATCTATAACCTCATTCACATAATTGATAAAGATGTTATGTATGCAAAACAGTTTTAGTTCTATGTAATCATAATTGTCTTTTTCATCTCTTATTTAAATTATTAACCTCTTAATAATTCTCTCCTTAATTCTCAAAGTAAAAAGTATCCTCCCTCATTCTCCTTTAATTGTTTAATGGTGTGACCTTTTATATTCAGGTATGCCTTTAAACCTCATTATGATGCATCATGTAAACTCTGGGTCTAAATCTGATTTTTCTGCCAAAATGCCTTCAAGTTTTCCCAGCAGTTCATGTAACATAGGGAGTCCTTCATCAAGTAATTTATGTCCTTGGTTTTAACCAATACTGGAATGTTATTTTCAATTGTCAGTTTCTTACCTAACTAGTTCATTCTGCTGACATGTTTTTCAGTATTTTTAGACAGTGTCTAATTATTCTTATGATTATTCATTTATCATGAAATTTGAGGCCTAAATACCTTGTTCCTTTCACTTATATTTTTCCTCATTATTGCTCAAGATTCCAGAATTGTTGCCCTCTCAAATTGTTGCCAGAATTTTGTTACTGTTTTTTCTATTTCCACAAAGCATTAACTTCATGATTTCATAGGTTTAGCATTAAATCTATAAATTTATGTAGTATTTTAAGTTTTACTGTTTTGGCTTATGCCCATCACAAGTTGGTTTTTTAAAAAAAGATTTACAGTACTTCTATTTTCTTTTGTTTTTGTAAAAAGCCTTTTGTAGTTGCATTTCTATAATGCAGGCTCTGGACTCTGTCTCTGTCTCTGTCTCCCAACCCCTATTAGCACTATGCAGCCAGATTCCATTGCATATCTGGCTACAGTTATCCTCAAGGTTCCAGGGATCACTCTCATGTATTGAAAACAATACTTGGTATGTCATTCCATTCATTATTAGCTGATATGTATCAGCCAATCAGACTTAGTTTTTAAGAAAACAAGTATTCACTAAGAAAGTATAGCAAGGACTTGAGGGTACACTCCCACAAATACATATAGAGTCTAGGGGAAAGCTTAGAAAGCGCATGTAGCAAAGGGATAGCTTCCCAAATCTGATTTATGGAAGCCCTTTTCTCTCCTTCATAGGGTGCTCAGGAAGTTCCCCTTAGGTGTAATATAGCTTTCCAATGAATTCCTGTAGAGCTCTGAAGCTGATTTTCCTTAATGTTTCTGGTATTTTCTCAACTCCCAAGGCAGACACTGCCATTAAGCATTCCAGAGACACTCGGAGGATGCTAGTGAGAAGCCCAAATCTTCCAACATTTTGAAGTTCACAGGTCATGCTTTGATCAAGCAAGGGGGTTGGAGTGGAGACAGAAGCTTTCCCCATGTGCCATAATGAATGGTTTCTACCATTGAACATGCTTGGCACAGGAATGCCTGGGTTTCAAAAACTGCCTTGCTATTTTAATCCATGACCCACAGTACATGAATGAGTCTCTTTAATCAGTCCAAATCCATTTACTGAATAGATTCATTTTATTTCATCCAATATCACGATGCTAGGTATTGAACAAAAGATAAAATATTAAACCCAAGACATATCACAGAGGAAAAATGAATAATACTTAGTAACTGTAACAACAACAAAAAAAAAGATAGGGTAATTAAGAATCAAGGGGGAAAGTAAATTATTTCTGTGAACATAGGCATTCCTAGGAGATGGCAGGTACTAATGTTGTTTCCAATAATGGGGAAATTTTCTGTCATATCCTTTTGACAAGCCTTTTTATTATTTCAAGTAAATAAATAGATTTGAATGTTGGTCTGAGAAACCATCCTAAAGTGGAACCAGAAACTAATTATCTTCTAAGGAAGATGTTTTCAAAAAACACAAGAGCATCCTTACAAATACAAATGTGGTTTGCCTTCAGATGTGCAGTCATCGGCTCCTTGAGTCATGAAAAATCAGAGACTTTCACATGTGGGATGATTCGAGGAAGATATGTGAGTATTTTCAACCCAGGAAGAGAAAAAATGATATCTCTGTGTGAAGTACGAGTATTTGGGAAAACATCAGATTCTCTTCCCCCTGGTCACATGTCATTCAGTTCTAAATCTCGCCCTTTATCATCCCAGGCTGGAAATGCCATGGGTTCAACTGGTGAGTATATTTTTTTAATAAGGGGAATTTAAGTAACATTATCTTTAATTCCTTCTGTAAAACATTCATGATTGAAAATATAATTTGTATAAAATAAGGGTTCTTAACTTGGGGTCTGTGAACTTGTTTTTATAGTATTTTGATAACTATTTCATTGTATATGGTCTCCTTTGTAATTCTACACATATTATTTTATTCATTTAAAAATATTATCTTGAGAAGATGTCCATAGACTTCTCCAGACTACCAAGAGGGACCATGACATAAAAAAATGTTAAGAACTTCTGATATAAGGGAAGAATCTTAGAAGGGGCCATAAAAACCATCTCTCCCCCTTGTAGCATTCTCCCAAAGATATCATCTTCTAATCTCCAAATGTAAAATTGACATGCTCTTTCAAAACAATTAATACTGCAATGCTGCAAAACACTCAGGATGTTATCAAGACCAGGTCACCACTATTAAAATGACATAACAGAGACCACTATTCCGGGCAGCAATTGATTGACAATGTGGGAAGGTCTAGGGCAACACGATCACAATGTGACTCCTCAAACCTGCAGACTAGAGCAACTATCTGTTTTTGCCTTTACGTTAATCTGTTACCCTTAACTTTGTACAGCTCATTTTGAAATTTAGTAGTGCTAAACTAATTGCATTCATTTTTTCCTAGTGCTCTTTGATTTCCTTCCCCATCTGCTTTTCCATGTGAAACTTGTTTATGAGTTTCCCCTCTCTTATTTCTTTCCTGTCTTTTCCTTACGCACACTCCCCTGTCTTCCATCTCTTGGATTTTTTTCTCCCCTTATTCCTATTCTCTCTTCTCATTGTACTAAATGCCCCCATCTCTATTGTCATCATCAATCATCATTATTTTCATCCTCATATCTCTCTATCCCTCTCTTCTCTCTCTCTCTCTCTCTCTCTCTCTCTCTCTCTCTCTCTCTCTCTCTCTCTCTGTCTTTCATTCCTTTTTCCTCTGTGACATGTCTTAGGTTTAATATATTATATTTTGTCCAACATTAGAATAGTGCCATTGGATGAAATAAATTAGCACTCAGGAAGGAATATGCCTCATCCTTCAAAAACCTATGTCACATACATCAACTAATGTATTGATTTAATCCAGGCTAAAACAAAGGCTTCATAGTTGGGACTGAGGTAGGAGGTAGGAAAACCTATTGAATCTTATTTAGCCTAGAGAATTCATTCCTTTTCAGGGAGAACAAAGAAGGAAGAAGGGTTTATCCCACTCTTCCTGAGCCGTGTGAAGGCATACCTACTACAGATATAAATTCAAAAGCAAAGAGACTCTTACCTTGGAAAATGAGAACTCACTGCTTGCAGTAGGAATAACACATTGTGAAGAGAGAGCGTTGGTCGCAAGGAGTGTTGCCAGCCTTCTCTAGCAAGATATATAAAGAACTACACCAACACTGTTGTTGATTATTGAGGAGAAGTTGATCACTTGTTATTATGTATTAGCATCTGATAAATGGGGATGATATTTCACCATCATATTTAGTTACTCTTCTTAATTGTACAGTTCAGTTTGAAATCTTGAACCGAAGCAGTTGTCACAAAGTTACACTAAATCCAAATAGTATATGGATGGGTTTCTGACTTGGCCAATCTCTATCTGACAGAAATATAATAAAAATACTGGAGATCAAGTGTTATGAAAAATCTGATGGAAAGAGAAAGCAACAGAGAAAGAAAGAGAGAGAGAAAAGAGAGTGAGATGGAGGGAGAGAAATAGAGGAGACATGCAGGTAGACAGAAACAGGAAGAAACAGAGACAGAAAAAAGAGAGAAAAAGAGACAGAAAAGGAAAAGAGGAGAGACACAGAGAAAGAGAGAGAATATGAGAGAGAGAGAAAGAGAGGAGACAGAGAAAGACAAAGAGAGAGAGAGAGAAAAGAGAGGCAAGGAGGAGAGCGAGGCAGCAAGAGGGAAAGAGAGAGACAGAGAAGAGGGTTAGGGGGTGGGAAGATGTATGAAAGGAAGCCCAGGCAGTGATGACCTAGAGTATCCATGAGTCGACAACTAAGGAGCACTGTCTAGAACAACAAATTTGGACCTCATCCAAGGCAGTCACATAGATTGTACAAATTCCTAGGAAAGGTTGTCCCATCAAGACATAGGCTTCTTGATTCCAAATTCTTCTTTTTGAGGAAAGGACAAGGTGGGGTAGGGTGTCCCCATCCACATTAGGATTTAGGATTATATAAGTCCCTGAGAAGGTAGAAGACCACTATGCATTGGGAAGTGAGAATTGAGGAAGGATTGTTACCTGGTTCTCTATGTCTTAAGTCCTTTCCCCTTGCAGTAAAGTCTCACAAAAAAGAGTTAAGTGACTTGCCATGTAGTATGTTGTCATGCCACTGATTTTCCTCATTTGCTTTTGTACTTACAATTTTTAAAGAGTTTCCTGAACATTTTCTCTACATTTTCTTAGTTCTTTTTCGTAATTTCACATGACTGGTATAATTTGTATTCCCACAAGTCTTCAGAATATATTGAGTTGTGTCTCCAGTTCAATAAAGCCAAAAGCTTTTCCATTGAGACTAAACATTAATTAGAAATGATCTTTTCAGAGAATTTTCTGGTTGATTGAGTGAACTGACCATCCCATCTAATCATATTGTTGGTTTATCATTTACTACACCTTGCCAGAAATTACAAAAGCATATCCAAGTTGGTATTGAATCCAGCTACACAGTCCACCCTGCCCAACCTGGCAGCACATTCCAGAGTTCCAGTAAACATTCTCCACACATAATATTGGCCTGTTTAACTCTATTACAGCATCCAACACTCTAACATTTTAAGAAACCCAGAGAATTACAGTTGGCATATAGGCCAGTTTGCCACCAACAAAATGAACTAGAGAACTGAGGGCACTGTGCCAAGCCCTACACTGATTTATGTTTTTAGAGAACAGTAAAATGTGCTGAATAGTGCACTGGAATTTTAATCTGGGTTCTTCAAGCTGTTCTCTTTTTGACTGTGGGAAAGTCATTTACTTTTTCTAGATATTCTTTGATCCATGCCCTTTGCTTTCATGCACTTGACACGAACAGTAAGTGTGTAGGGTACTATCCTCTGGGAGAGACTCACATACTCTTATGGTCCATGAGCTCATTGGCTGAGCTGCTCCTTCCAACAGTACAAATCAACCTATCCATGCTTGGCTCTCCTAGGAAACTCATGTCCATGTTGTCCTGTTCATCATAGTAGATCTGCTCAACACAATGTGTTGTGAGCCAGCATGATATAATAAAGGCATATGGTGTGGAGTAGAGGGCACTGAATTTGGCATCAGGAAAACCTGGGTTGAAACTCTATCTCAGATACTTAACCAGTTACAAAAACATTGACATTATCCTTTCTGTGCCCCTCCTTTTAAGAGAGTTGATTTGAGGGCCTTCAAGTTAACTTCTAACTCTAAATCTTCCATCTTATGAGATTTTTCCATCTTCTAATGTGGCAAAGACGTGAATGAAGTTCTCAGGCCATTGATCTGTAATCCATTGCCCTCACCACATAACTAGTCACCCTCACCTTTTTTAATCATGCATTTCTCTGATGACATCCTTTATTCTAGTTCTTCAAAATCTCTATACTCTGGGATATGAAGATGAAAAAATAAGATATTTCCTATCCTCAAGGAGTTTACAATACAGTAAGGGAAATGAGACAAAAGCAAAAATTTTACTATGCATGTATCATAAATACATCAGTCTCCCAAAAGGGGTCTGAGACATTCAAGTAATGAAAGATAATTCGTGGCTATGGGATCAGGAAATGCTTTAAAAAGGACATCCTGAGCAGCTGGACCCTCAAAGGAAGGGATGGCTTTAGTGGGAGTGGAGAATGGATGGACATCTTTATCAAGTTCCATTTTAGACAAATAGAACAGCTATTAACAGGGAGCACATGCGAACACTTTGTGAAGCTGTTTCCCTTTGTGTGAAGTATTCAATACTCTAGTTCTGCTCAAGAGAATCTGTATTTCTTACTGACTCACAGATAATTCACAACCATCAATGCCAATCTCTTCTTTCCTTTCAGCTCCATTGATATCAAGGGGGAAACCAGTCTTTCAGTCCAGTATCTTCAGTCCTTTAGGATCTCCTGAGAGAGCTGTGGATGGGTTTTTATTTAGCGACTTTAACAAAGGTTCCTGTGTGCAAACTTACCCAGAGAATGATCCCTGGTGGATGGTAGATCTGGGTTCTGTGTACACTGTGGAATCCGTGTCAATCACCAGCCGAAGAGATTGTTGCTCTGAGATGATGAATGGAGCTATGATCCTGGTTGGAGACTCCCAATATCTAGGTGGCAGATTGAATCCCAGGTAAATGATTTACTAACAACTTTTAAATCCCAGGAAACCTGAGATTTTAATGCAACAACTGGTATAAAGAATTAAATCAATTTGCTATATAAATCAAAAATCTAACCCTTTTTCCTCAAGTACCAAATACCTCAAGTAGAAAGGTATGTTTTTCTAAATTCTCCACATTCCATAAATTCAAGACAACAAATTTAATGTAAGTATGATGCCATTGATATTAAATTTATGATTACCTCAGGATACATTTCTCTTTTCTTCTCCCCCCTCCACTTGAATATATTTATTCCTTCCACAAATATTTAAATATAAAGCACTGTTCTACACTTAGGGGGCCATCTAGCAGTAAAATCAAACATAGTCCCTTCCGTGACTACAAGATGTCACAATTGACACATTTATTCTCTAATAGGGAAAGAAGTAACTTCAACTATGGCAACCTCAGTTTCTTCTAAAATGAGGGGGTTACACTAGCCAGCCTCTGAGACTCCTTCCAGTTCTAGATTTCTGGTCCTATAATCTATCTGACAAATACACCAAGAACTATAATACAAAACAGTATTGCCAGTGTGTAAGAGAAGCATAAGCAAGGCACTAGGAGAGTTAACTATGTGAACCTTGACATTATTCTCTCTGTGTCCCTCTGTGTGAGGGGGTTGATTTGAGGGCTTTTGGGGTCCCTTTTAGCTCTAAATATTCAATTTTATGAAAAGTCACTTCCAGCTGGAGATATTAGGGAATACTTCATTGGACAAAATGACCTTTAAGCTAATTCTTTCTTAAGCAGTTTTCAAACTTGAGAAGTGTAAGGATGCAAGAGAGGAGGAAAACACAGAGAGGGACAGAAATGGAGGGATAGCATTGAAGGCATATGCAACAACTTGAGAGGATATATAGTATAAAACCCAGAGACAATGAGAAAATTGGGAGAATGCAGTATCATATAGAAGGAGGTCATTTTTCAAATCCTGGGGCCATCTCAATCACTGGCGCATGTTGGGGAATATAACATAATCAGGGAGGAGGACAGGCTGTTCATTAAGTCACTGTTCAATAACTGACCTTATTAAAATCAATTCTTTTCAGTATTCCTAGGAGATAATAGAGCAGAAATCTTAGCCAAAGAAATCTCATTAAAATGAATGAGTAGTTACTATCTCTAGACAGGTCTCTTCTTCTTATAATCTCCTGTATACTCTGCTTTCTTTCACTGCAATAACTTCACAAATAAAAATATTTTTTCTATTCAGATGTGCCGTGGTTCCTGCCATGGGACCTGGAAAAACTGAGTTTTTCTCTTGTGGGTCGATGAAAGGAAGATTTGTGATCGTCACCATTCCTGGCAGAGGAAAGATCTTAACTATGTGTGAAGTACAAGTCTTTGGGAAAGCATGGAAAAGTCATAACCCTACTGTTCGAGAGCCTTGGGAACAAATTATTGACTCAGGTACGTGGTTTCATGTGGGCACTCTGAGAAACCTATTGGTTCTCCAACAATGTACTATGGGTAGTATTTCCCAAATGACACCCTCTTGTGAGTAGATTTATTTGTGGAAATAAGGTTAATGGTATTGCAAAGTTTTTCCTATGAATCTTTAATGGTTCAAGGAAATATTCATAAGACATGGTATAAAATCTATATTTTTCCCAATACTAGTCCTTCCTATCAGAAAATCATCCCTTTGATTTTTATCTCTTCTAACCTGTCTTTGTCTCTACCTTCTACCTTTCTTTCTCCTTCATCACCCCTTCCTCTTCCCTTCTCCCACTTTATTTCAGTTCATCATTCTTCTTTTATGGTTTTTCATATCACTACACCAAAGACACTCAGTTGCTAGTCATTTTTATTACATTGCCCTCAGGCAGATGGGAATTTGGTATCTGTATCTGAGAAGGCTTCATGTTTGGCCAACTCATGAGTGCTGACTCCATCCTTATTCTAGTCCAGTCTAGCTTCATGATGTTAAACAGTTTTCAGTCAAAAGCATTTTTAACTGGTCAATGCAATTTGACAGCAGAGTTTGGGACAAGACTGGGGCTCAAAATGCCTGGTTGTGCTACCTTAATCATATACCAATGGCCATTTTTGCCAGACTGGTCCTGTGCTATTGGTACAGAAATCTCCAGATGACCAAACACTCTCCACTACTGCATCTCATTGCCTGCTGTGCAATAGATTTTACCAGGATTCTGAGAGTGACATAATGTGAATGGTCCAGGAACCCAGTGCCATTGTTTGTCAGGGGTGATATTTAAACCCTGGGCTTTCTGATTCTGAGGGCAGTGACATTTGGGCATTATCAGTTAGGATATTCTCAGGGGCATGCTGGTAAATGTTTAACAAGTGGCTCTTAAAAAATATATACAACATATTTTTAAGTTTAATTTGCATTATTAATATTTTCTCTATCATTTTCTCAAGTCTATACAATTGACAAAACAATAAATATAGCCCTGGTTTTATAACATTTACTAAGAATGTATGTGTAGAACCCATATAAGATTGCATGATAGCTCAGGAAAGGAGGAGAAAGGGAGGAGAAGAAAATCTAAGACATGGAAGTGATTGTAGAAAAGTGAAAACAAATAATAACATTTGCTTATTTCCAAAGGATAAATGTTCCCTCTGACAATTGGTTCTAGAAGGTGATGTGAGCTGACTACAGAACAACACTGAAACACAACTAACCCTCTAAACTAAATATTTCAGGTCCTATTGTGTCAGTTCTCTAGATGTTTTGGTAAAGTAGAATGGTAACAACCTTCCAACATCCTTCTGTACCAACATCTGGTTTCTTTCAGATGGACTTGTCCACCTATATGTGAAATATAAGCAGTTTATGTGTACAATGGTGTGGGTTAAGCCTGATTCAAGCCAATCCAGTTGTTCATGATTAGGATCAGAATGAAATAAGACACTCATAGACTGCATAGCATCTAATAAAAATGTTTTCTTTGTAGAAAGCATATTCAGCAAAGATACAGTAACTGATTCATTTGGGTGCAACTTCCCTTACCTCTGAATTAGCTGCAGTAGTAGTGCCCAGAAGGATGTGTAGATTTACACAAGATCATCAAGATTGAAGAACCTGGGCTCCTTGTCACATTTTATGCATCAGCATAAAATGGCAACATCAAGATTTCAAACCTTAGTTCCCTGGACCAGTTAAATCTTGAAGAGGGTTTCACTGGCTTTTCAAGAGAAAACTAGCTTCACTTACAAGTCAGGGAATTTCTAGTCCTTATTCCTACCTCCTCCCATAAAAAAAAGGAAATAGTATTACTGACTTGTTCTTGCTGAAACACGTTTGGTTGGTTTTTTTGTGTGCTTATTGCTGCCTTTTCTAGATACTCACTAGCCCTCACTTAATAATATAGTTAAGAATTTTGCCAACAACTGAAACCATTTGTTGACCTACCATTTTCAGGCATTATCCTCTTTCCTTTTTGGAAAAATCTGAAAAATCTTTACCCTTCTTTAATCCTGCACTACTCCCTCTCCTATTCACCACAGTTTGTTACCACTAATAAACTAGATCAGTGATCACATTCTGAAAGATGTAGTTCATCTGGACAGGGTTATTTAAATTAATCAAAGGTAAACAGGTGTTCTTTTAATAATTCCTTTCTTAATCTGTAGATAAATTCCTTACTGGCTAATTTTGTTTTTCAATTTCATGTTCATAGGTCATACTCATAATGAAAAAACCCTACAAAATAAAAGTTTTCCTGCCTTTTCTGATTTTAGTTGCCATCATTCAGTCTCCTTCAAACAATGACACTATCCCTTCTTCAATTCTCCTCTTTTCCCCACTGTAGCCTTCTTTTAAAAAAAAAATTGATAACCTCCGTTTTTCTCACCACACACTTCTTGTGAGCATTAGCTCTTTTGATACCTTGTGGTACCAGGCTAGGCACTTTTATTTATCTTGTTACTTGACCTTGCTTCTATTTTCTGTATTTTTCAACCCCAAGTTGATCAGTTGGTTCCCTCTGCAGTCATGTTATTTAAGCACCTACCCTTTTCCCTTCCCATAAGAATTTACCCTCTTAACTTTAGATACATAATAAATATTTGTGGATTCATTGGTTGAATGAGACCTTTCCACACCTTTAAGAACTGACTTCCCCTGAAGGATCTTAGGCCATGGGAGCCTAGCTATCCTTCCTGTGAACTCTTTAAAAACTCCTTAGTGTCAGTTAACAAACATTTATTAAGTTCTTACTGCATGCTAGGCACTATGCTAAATTTGGGCAGTACAAATACAAGCAGAAAGAAAGACAGTGGCAGACTATTCCCATTTTCCCAGCTTGCCTCTCATATCATGCACCTTCTAATATGGAATGGTCTCTTCCTCCCAAAGTTTTCTATCATTTCCATTTCTATAACAAATCTCTCCCTTGTTCTACCTTTTGAAGGATGCAACTATCCTTAAGTCAAGTCAAGAAATGATTAGCAGCAGGGGCCACTAGGTGGTGCAGTGATAGAGCAATGGCCCTGAAACCAGGAGGACCTCAGTTCAAATCTAATCTCAGACACATGACACTTACTAGCTGTGTAATCCTGGGCAAGTCATTTAACCCCAATTGCCTAGCTAAAAAAAGAAATTATTAGGAGTTTTTGGCAGAGAGAGACTTTCCATCAAAATATATGGATAATTGTAAATCTTCCTTCTCTGTCTTATCTCCCCACAAGATTTTTATCCATATCTTGATCTTATTTTTTCATTTTTCTGCCAAAGTGATCTGTATTTTACTTCAATGACAAAATTACTTCTATTTCTGTTTCCTTTGACCTTCATCTAAGTGCTTCCTATGTAACCCCTTTCCCTCTTCCTGGATTTCCTTTCATTACTCTATCTTATTGTAATTATGGTAGAATGCATTTTTTTAACCATACTTATGATTTCGTCAGCATAGGGAGCTTTCAGGTGAGAAGTTTCTCCAACAATGCAGACCAACACCTTCTCTGCATCTCTTAAGTGACTTCCCCAGCATCATCACACAGCCAGGATGCACTGGAGTGTCAACTGGAACCCAAGTCTTTCTTGATCCAAGGTTAGCCCTCCATCTACTATCCCATGCTGCCTCTGTGCAGTACACATTAGAATGGCATGCAGCTAGCCATAGTTCATGCAACAAAGTAATAAATAGCATATGTTACAACATATGTGACAATATAATATATACATAAGCTCAAGAATATGTCTCATGAAATACATAACACATAGCACAAGTAATTGTAACCAAATGTATATTGTGTGCAAAAACATAGTAATGTGCATAAAATAATAATACAACCATAATATTCTATATTATTACACATACCAACAAAGTATACATAGCCACAACACATAAAATCTCATACTAGAATATATAACAGTAATATATATGTATCACAGAACTGGACCTAGCACCTCTGGTATGAGGGCTTGCACCCAGTTCCCACACTGTTTCAACAGACAGTATTAAACCAGGTTGAAAGTAACCAAAGGACTCAAACCTGTCAGAGAGTTAGGAGGATGTCTACCCCAAGCATGTAAAGACTTCCCCTTGAAGGATGGGCAGATGAGAACAGTTTGTTCCAGTGGACATAAAGGCAGCTCAAACAAGCACTGTGGAGTACTTAGAGCTTGAACAGACATCAAAGATGCCAAGGTCATCCATTGCATCCCAGTCCATTGCCAGTCATCTTGACTTATGTCTTGCCACTGGACTTCAGTGACTCTGGAACAGAGAGCAAGTCTGATGATTCTGTCTCACTTAAATCCAATTCACATCCAAGTCAAGACATCGCCCCATGATTCCATTGGTCCTCTTTGAAACAAAGGACAAACGTCACAGAATTACAGACACTGAGAATTAGAAGGGACCTCAGCATCTCTCTAAGTCTGAAAGGAATCCTCATTATAACACACCTGGCAAGTAGCTGTCCAGCCTCTGCTTAAGTCCTCCAAGTGGAATCCACCACATCTTGAAACAGTCAATTCTACTTTTGTATGACTTGATTAGTTAGAAAGTTTTTCTTGACATCAAGCTTAATTGTACATGTGCAATGTTAATGGGATTTAAGATCTTCCCCACCTATTAATAAACTTTACATGGAGCCCTTTAAGGGAAGCTTGCTTAGAGGAGGTTTGCTTACTTGAAGGCTTTCACGCCTTTTGATAATTAGGCACTGACGTAAGTGGGTTGTAATGTCTTCTGGCTCTACATATACTCTGTGATGAGGTTTTGTTTTGGGGCTCACTCATTGGAAGAATGTTCATGTGATTTTTGAGTAAACGTTAAGGAGCCCCCTGGCTTTGAAAACCCAGATGTTGGTGCTTCTCTCTCTGGTAACTATGTACATATGTAATGGTCAGACAACTGGATCTGTCAGTTGATCTGTGATGTGTGTATTGCTTATGGTCAGACAGTTAGAAGGTCTATCTATTAGTCTGTATGCTATTTTCTCTGTTTATAATTTCTGTTTGTATTTTCTCTGCAGTTCATGTTACTGACTCTTCCGTTGAACTAAGTGAATAATATACATATATATTTAATTAAAATGATTTTTGACACCTTGAAAGTTGCTTTCCTTTAAGAAAAGCAGATTCAAGAACCTGTACAAACAGGTCATCCTGGGTGTGGTAGGGTGTTTGCTGTTACAGTATGTTTGAAGCTTTGGGAACAAACAGAAGAAATCTAATCCATCCTAACCCAAACATATCCTCCCTGAGTTTTCTCTTCTCCAAGTTAAATACCCCCACTTCCTTTCACCAATCCTCATATGGCATAAAATCAAGAAAAGCCCTTCATCCTCCTAATTGTTATGGTCTTTACATTCTCCAGGTTATCAATGTCATGGTGCTGAGAACAAAGGAGATAATTACTTCTAGATGAAATCTGATAAGAGCAAAGTTTAATGGGATTATCACCTCCTTATTCCTGAAAGCTGTACCTTTCTTAATGTAGCCCAAGATCACATTAGCCTTTTTGGCTATCTTGCGGTGCTGACTATATCAATGAATGTAGAAAAACCTTCAAGTAATGCATGATATACAACAACACATACCAAAGTTACATACAAAGCATGTATCATATGCTCTCCAGCAATGGATATTGTGTAACTACATGAGTAAAATATTCCCTATTTTCCTGGATGAACGGGCCTAACACTGCTACCAGTCCCTTGAGCAGTCCAAGCAGGTCAAGTGAGACTGCCACAGACTCCAAGTTCTATGGATATCTTCTACTTCCTGAGAGTCTCTGTAACTGGACTAATAGACTAGTAAGAGACTACATCTCTCAGAAAGAGTTCATCTCTCAGGGTGGAATTCTAAGTTCTCTACTCTTAATAAACAGTACTACTCTATCTACCCAGCCACATTTTTAACCTATTATATTTGTTCTGAATAAGGTATACCTTTCTGGAGACATGTTCTCATCATACAATTATATCCTATCATATATCAATGATATCTATAAGGTCAAATTTGCTTCCTTATATTATGACTTCTCTTTATGAGTAGACATTTGAGGGAATGAATTTTGTTACTAACTCCTTTATTCCCAGATGCTATCTTCTTAACTAGCTAAATCTACCTCTATTTCCTAAATCTCAAGCCTTCAATGTATAGTAGTAATTTAAAAAATGAAAAAACTTCCTGCAGCCTTACAGTCTTCAATTTCTTCCCCATCACTTTGTAATCCCTAGTAAGGCTATCTAGCTACCTTCTGCCAGTATTAAGCATGCCTACATGATTCATTTTGTCAAGTCTCGGGAGATTCTCTGTCATATCTTGCATACACCTCCCAGGAGGACCCCAGATTTCCCTATTATTATTATAAAGTTGAAAACATAATTAGTTCAATGCTCTCAAGTGGGAATTCACCAACCACCATCATTTTCTCGTTTCTTCTCCACTCTGTTGCCACTAACAATGCTGCCTTTAATATAAAGTTAAAAAGAGCTTAAAATTATGATTGACATAAAGATTAAACCATTACCTTTAAAATTAAAGATTTATAGGAGTTGAGAAAGTCATTGCTAAGTTTTTTGTTTTTGTTATTGCTATCCTGAAGTTTTACTTACTGGCAAAAATAAGAATTCTGGGAGTACGGGTAGGGGTAACTCATCTGAATTCTAGTGGATGACAGTGACATGGCAACCAAGGCAGTGGTTGATGTATTTATTTTGTAAATCAATTATTTAAGAATTGAGACCATCTTATGTGTAGAAAATAATGCCTCATTCTACTAAAGAGAATTTCCACTCCTCAGTTGGTGACTATCTACTAACATTACATCTCTCTTAATTTCAGTTACGTTACTATCAAGAGGAAAGGCAGCTTTCCAATCCAGTGTATCCTATCTCTCTGCATCTCCTGAAAGAGCATTGGATATGTCTTTCCAAAGTGACTTTGGCAAAAGTTCTTGTATTCAGACATTCCAAGAGACCAATCCTTGGTGGATGGTAGATCTTGGTTCTACATATTCTGTTGTCTTTGTGTCACTGACCAATCGATATGATTGTTGCCAAGAACAAGTCAATGGAGCTATGATTCTAGTTGGAGATTCGCCTCATCGAGGTGGCAATTTCAATCCAAAGTAAGTGATTCACTCAAAATAGTCTCTCCTAAAACTTAATCTGTGCAGAACATTTGTAAGTGAAGAGTCAGGCCTATTATCAAGAAAATGCAATCAGAGAAATCTTTTCCCTTTATTTTCTACTATCCTCAAGGTAAGCATATTTTTGCTTTAATGGATCAACTCTTATAAATTTAAATCATTAAAGCTGTTTCCATTGGAGGTCACAAATTGAAGTGTACATCCCCAAACTTCATTCCCCTAGAATAGACCTAGTCATTCATTTGACAAACTTTCAAAGTGTTTGCTATATATAAGGAACTGGGATTGGAACTGGACATATCTGAAGAGAAATGACTATCCCTAAGGCTCTTAGAAGAAGAAACATGTACATAAATAATTAAAATCACATAGAGCATGATACATTCATAGGAAATGTACAAAGGGTTATGAAGGACCACTCTCAGGGAAATTGAGTAATATTTTATGGATCAGGTAGCATTCAGGTTTTCATTGAAATGTGGAAGTTGAGTAGACGATCAGGGCTTGGAAATGTGGCATTCCAAAATCCTCACCCAACACAGAGAAAACAAAGCCCAGCTCTTACTGAGTTCCCTCTTTTCCAGCTGCATGGTCTCGGACTGGTTAATAATAAAATTACAGAGTTGTAGAAAGCTAGAAAAGATTTTAGTCATGTAGCACAGCCCCCTTATTTTACAGAGGAGGAAACTGTGGCACAGGAAGATGGTGACCTGACAAGATCATGTAAGCAACATCAAGATTCAAATCCAGGTCCTCTGATTCTAAATTCAATTTTCTTTCCACTGCCCCATGCTGCCTCTTTAATAATATATTTATACAGAGTACCCCAAAAGTTTTAATGCAGTTTTATCTCATAATAATGCTATAAAGTAGGTAATATAGGTGTGATTATCTCCTTTTTTAGAAGTGAAGAAACTGAGGCCCAGGTAGATTGATTAGCTTGCCCAAGGTTCAAAAAGTGAATGGTGGAGCCAAGGTTTGGAGCAGATTTTGTCTAGTGTTCATTCTACCACAATGCCTCAGCTCCTCTGTTTTTAAAATGGAGATAACAGTATCTACAGCAGCTGCCTTATTTGGTTGTTTTAAACCTATTCCAAAACTTTAATGAATCTGTGATTGCTTTGATATGGCTACAATAGTACAAATCACAACCTATTCATTACCTTCTCATTCTTGGCCAGGGGTGGGGAATCTGTGACCTTGAGGCCACAGGTGGCCTTGTAGGTCCTCAAGTGTGGCCCTTTGACTGAATGAAAATTTCACATGAACTGTCAAAGGACCACACTTGAGGATCTAGAGGGCTACATGTGGCCTCAAGTCTGCAAGTTCCCCACCCCTGTCTTGGCCATATTCTTCCAGAAATTCTCCATAGAAGATATACCCAATGTTCTAAAGGATTTATTCTACACCTTTACACTTCTGGAGGCATCAATATAGCATTCCAATAGTCCATTTACTATCCTTCATTCTTAAAAGGTAAAATACCAGATATATATTATACATGCATATACATTCAGACTAACATATCTGATATTTTACCATATAAATAAATATATTACATGTATATTATACATGCATTATATATAATATGTATTTATACATTATATATATTCATATTATATATATGAATACATATATATTCAGACCAGCATATCTGATATTTTACCATATAAATAAATATATTACATGTATAATATTACAAACACATTATATATACATGTATATGTACTTGGAAAACAGGGAAAGATTGCTCCTGGTGATAATGTTGGGGGGAGCTGCTTACGATATGATTGTTAAATAAATGGTTCTGTTGACAACAATCTTGACAACTCTTTATTACCAGAGACTAAATAAAATAGGAATGATGACTGGAGAAAGTCCTTTACAACGATCTGACAATCTAGTATACGTATTGAATTTTTTTTTGTTGACCAAAATAAAATCACAATAGCTTCATAAATAATCTGCTTTCTTCTTAGATGCGCTACAATTTCTTCAATGCCTCCAAGAAAGACAGTGTTTTTCAGCTGTGGGGCAAGGACAGGAAGATATGTGACTATCATTATTCCAGGCAGAGAAAAGGTGCTAACTTTGTGTAAAGTAGAAATCTTTGGTGCCAATGACAGCCAACAATTCACACCTCCTCAAATGGATTGGCTTTCTATGAGTTCTAGTTTCCCAGAGATAATGTTTGCTTCTAATCCTCGTCAGAATTCTTTGGGTGAGTACATTTCTTTGTGTAAGTGAATGTAATCACGATCTCCAAATGCCTTTCAAACCAGCGATAGAGAAAGCATAATTCAGGACAAGTGGTTTGAGACTTGAAATGTCTCCTAATGCCGCTCTTACCCTATGAAACCATTTCCTATTTGCTTTCATTCTCCTGGATTCCATTTCATTTTTCCTCTGACCTCATGTCCTAATTCATCTTGTGTTCCTTTTTCAAATCTTTTCTTTGTTTTAGTTTTTGTTTTATTGATAACTTGTGTTTTTACATTAATTTTGGGGCAGGGAACCCTACTCAGCAAAACTTTTCTTCTAGCAAAGGTTGAAGAAAAACAATTCAGCAAAACCAATCAAAACATTAACCATGCCTTCCCTGACAGTTTATAGAACAAGGCACACTCAGAGTCTCCTTCATTTCTAATGGAAGGAGGAAGGTGTATTTCCTCTTCTCTTCTCTGGGGCCAACTTTGGCCATTGTAATTACAGAGCATTGATTTTCTTTTTGATGATTTTATGTTGTTCTATTTATATTGTTTTAGTCATTGTGTATATTGTTTTCCTGGTTCTTCATTCAACTATATAAGTCTCCTCATATAATTCGATAAGTTACCTATGAGTCTGTATTCTTCATGTATGTTCATTCTTAATGTTTCTTGAGATTAAAGTAGATGAATATATCAGAATTTAGCAACTTCTCAATCCACTGGTACCTATTCTGTTTCTGAGTCTTTGCTAACACAAAAGGCCCTGCTATGTATATTTTAGTGTAAAAAGAGGATATTAAAATCTGTCATTAATTTCCTTGGAGTATATGACTAGAAATAGGATTCTGGGTCAAAGGATATGAACACTTTAATCCCTTTGTCAGCATAACTTCAAATCACTTTCCAATGGTGTTGGGTCATTCCTTAACTCCAGTAACAGTACAGCTATAACAAAACCAAGAGAAATAAGTGAAAGCCATAAACACTGGCAAAAGGAGACAAATAGCACCTGTCTCTCAGGACTGTTGTGAGACACAAATGAGATAAAATATCTATGTAGAATGTTTTACAAACTCTAAAAAGCTATGTAAACACTAAAAATTTACTTCAAAAATGCTAGGTCGTGAACAAACAAATCAATTGATATCATTCATAATCCCAGTAGTAACAAAACAGCAACATACAAGATAAGTCCATAAATACTATCATTGCTTTATTTTTGATTCAATCTTTATTTCATTTATCATAGAAAATTCTTGATAAAGAAAATCCTCCTAAATTCACACCTGCTCTGCCACCTAAGAGTCTTAGAGACTTAGCCCACACAACGAGAAGCTAAGTGCTTTAGAAGCTCAGCTAAGGCCAGTGCCAGGACACCAGTGCTTTCCTTCTCCTCAGACCCTGTAACATTTATTATTTCTACCTTTTGTCCTCTTTGCCAGTTGTCTAAGTATTAGATGAAATTCAGGACAATTTGTGTTGGCATTTTGCTTACTATTAGTGTTTTAGAACAATCTTTCTTATAATTATTAATAGTTTGCAACTTTGTGAGAACTGTTTATTCATATCCTTAGACAATTTATCTATTAAGGAATGGCTCTGTAGTCTTTATAATAGCATTAATTTCCTACTGGATATCAAATCACTATCAGAGATATGTGATACAATGACTTTCTCAACTGACAGTTTCCCTGCTTAATCTAGCTGATTTTGTTTATATAAAATCTTTTCAATTTCCTGTAGTAAAAATTATCTTTTTATATTTTGAAATCTCCTCTATCCCTTGCTTGGTTTAGAATTCTCCCCTTAGCCATAGTAGTGAAAAATAATCACAAATTCTTTAGGATTTGACCTTTTAGCTACGTTTGCCCATTTGGAATTTACTAAGGTATATGGTGTAAGACAGCGGCAAGTAGGTGATGTGGTGGATAGAGTGCCAGGCCTGGAGTGGAGAAGACTCATCTTCATGAGTTCAAATATGGCCTCAAAACACTTCCTAGCTGTGTGACCCTGGGCAAGTCACCTAACTCCATTTGCCTCAATTTCCTCATTGTAAAGTGAGTTGGAGAAGAAAATGGTGAACCACTCCAGTATCTTTGCCAAGAAAACCCCAAATGGGGTCATGAAGAGTTGGACACAACTGAAAACGACTGAACCACAAAATGGTATACGATGCTAGTCTACAACTATTTTTTGCAAAGTGCTTTCCAGTTTCCTCAGCCGTTCTTATGGAATAGGCTCCTTTGGATAAACTGCTTGGATACAATTTTCCACGTGTACTTTGCTGCTGCCAAGTTTACAAATAGAAAGGAAAATAGTGGGAGCTATTGAGGGAAGGGGAATAAGGCAACATCAAGAGTTTTATGTGATGGTAGCAGTTGAAAAAGATACCTATTAACCAAGGTAATGGATAAAGTCCCAGAAATAGTCTTAGCTATGGAAAGAGATGTGAACAGTAACCATTTTAATGTGGAGCACGTCTTTTGAACAGTATTTTTTTAATTGAATTTTGGTGGATGATGGATTTAAATTGGACACAAAGTGTGAAATTTATGTCAGTAACCAACAAAGTTGTTGCCTAAGATTCATTTGTAATTCATGTATTTAAGAAGTGAAACATTCTTACTCCCTTGTAGAAAAGAGCTAACCTTCCTATTTAGCAATTGACTCACTTTAACATCGCGTGTCTTCTTTTCAGCTCAAATATCATTAAAGCAAAAGCCAGCCTCCCAATCTAGCATCTCTAATCCCTCTGGGTCTCCTGAAAGAGCTGTGGATGATTCTTTAGAAACTGACTTTGGTAGAGGCTCTTGCATTCAAACACACCAAGAAGCTGATCCCTGGTGGATGATAGATTTGGAGTCCACCCAATCTGTGGAATATGTGGCAATCACCAACCGAAGAGATTGTTGCCATGAGCAGATAAATGGGGCTGCAATTCTAATTGGAGACTCATCTGATCATGGTGGCAAGTCAAATCCTAGGTATGAATCCAAGCTATGAACTTTGAAAGGTGATGAGAAAGTAAAGGATTTAGTTATCACTGTTCACTTCCATGGGATTTGAGGTTTTAATTACATGTAACAATTGGAGATGAGGCAAGAATCTGTAAAAATTAATCATGCCATCCTTCTCTCTTCAGTTTCCTGGCATCTCAAAACCAAGTACATTCCTATCCATTATTTACAAAACCAAATAATTGAAGTTGATTTCAGCATGGTAATCCCAGATTTGGCTCCTTTATCTCCTCCATGTAACAATTGAATATTCAAATAATATTTGAATGGCAATTGGTTAAGAGCTAACTCATCAAATATATTTGTGCCCCTATTTTTTTCTTAAAATTCACCGAAAGAAGTTGTTTTACCCCCTTTTTTCCCACATGATTAACAATCTCTCATGTTATATCATCAGTTTCTCTGCTAAGTAATAACTATTCATTCAATCAGTTTCTCAAGTGGTATTGATCAAATGTCTACTGTGTGTCTTACATTATGCAAGACATTCTCATAGATACAAAAACAGTAAACAGTAAGCTCCTGAGCAACTCATTGGTGAGAGGACCACCTGGCTCCTCTCCCCGCCCCCCGCAATGTTCTTCAGCCATAAAAACTGCAACCAAGTTCCAGCCATGCTCATAATTCACATGAACTGTACGAATAGCAATTTGATTTTACAGCTCCCATAATTGCTTCCTCTATACTAGTATACACTGGACTGAGGGCATAAACAATCCAGATATCATCCCTATACATAAATATAGACATCAGTATTATGTATGGACATTCTAAACATATCTTAGGGTAATGAGGTAAAGTCTCAGAATCAGAACTGAGCACCCCAAGAAGTTAACAGGTGAGAAGGAAATCTTTCCAGGCTAACAATACATTTCTCCCTCCTTTGGGGGTTCAGTGGATAGAGTGCTGGGCCTAGATTCAGAAAGACCTGTGTTTAAATATAGCCTCAGATTTATTTACTAGTTGTATGATCCTGGGCAAGTCACTTAACCTATGTTTGTTTCAGTTTCCTCAACTGTAAAATGGGGATAGTAACAGTGCCTACTTCTCTCAGGATTACTGTAAGGATCAAATGACATATTTATAAAACATTTGGCACATAGCAGACATTATATACAAGTTTATTTCCTTCCTCCCTGCATCTCAGCCCCACAACATTTTAGTTTTCTGATGCTTATAAACAGCTTAAGCAAACTAAACAGAGGTTCAGGAAACAACAGAAAGCAACAACAGCAAATACACAAAAATAAAGGATAATGTTTATTAATAAGTGCTGTGGTAACCGTGACTAAAGGGATTTTGAGCATGAACCAATCACCAAGGAAGTCCTCTAGGAGAAGGTAAATTTTAAACCAATTTTTGAAGATGTAAGCTTGGATTTTTGTAAAGGAAGAACATTAATGACATGAGGCCTAGTATGAGTAAATACTAGAAGAAAGAAATTAAATTACCAAGAAGAATGAAGTAGAGATGAGAAGACTGACTTGGTTTAAAGTAAGGAAACCCTTGCTAGTAAGTAGACATTGAAGTTTAGTATTATACAAACAAGAGAGAAGGAGCAAAGGCCTTGAATAATAGACAGGATTTCAGTTGGATGTAACCAACAGTAGGGATTTACTGTAACATTCTTGAATAAGGGAACATTTAATGCAAAGTACTCAAGGAAAGAAATTCCTGTAACCTGTGTTCCGAATGAGCTGGAGGGAGTAAAACCTGGAGGAAAGGACATTAACTTGACTGATGTGATGAAGAACTGATAGTGCCTGGATAGAAAAGATCAGACCAGAGAAATGCTGCAAAAGAATGAGGATTATTTGCTGACTTATTAGGTAGGATGAAATAAGGGCCGGATGGAAAAAAAGAAAGAGTGAGAAGAATCCAAGGTAACTCGTAATTTTTACATGCATGGAACATAGGTAGGATGCTGATGCTGTTTCTGAAAACTGGGAACAAATTTTCATGAAACCATTTTAAAATAATTGACTTTATTGACATCAGAGTGTTAGGTTTTTGTTTTTTTTAATTCTCAGGTAATTTTAAAAAATAGCAATATTGACTTAAAGAATTGCTTTCAAATGGGATTGGGGGTGGGGGAGTAGGTAACATCATTTCCCACTGGGCTCTAGTTTAGCTTATTTTAATTCTCTGCACAAGTAGCTTCACAAACAACAGACCTCTTTGTTATGCAGATGTGCTACAATTTTTTCCTTGGGTCCTGGCAAGACAGAATCTTTCGATTGTGGGTCTTTGAGGGGAAGATATGTGACCATCACCATTCCAGGAAGAAGAAAGTTACTAACCTTTTGTGAAGTGCAAGTCTTTACCAAAATGACACAGCTGTTACCTGGCATTCAGCCATCATATCCTAATACCCTTCGTAAATTGCCACCCACATCTAACAAAGCTACATCAGCCCGTCTTGGCAGTGGTGCCTTACCAACATCTGTTGGCAGAAAAAACATCAGACCTTGTGGTGAGTATATTTTCAATAAACCATTAACTAAATGTTATTTGGAAAGGTTTTCCAAAATTATTCAATGTCCAATGCAGTTATTAATAACAAATGGAATGAAAATTGATGCCCTATGAAGCATCTCTTCCTACTTTCCATTTACTTGACTTCAATTTTCCCTCTTCTCTTCATCACCCTCTGCTTTTTCTTTCCTCCCTTATAATTCTTACTCTTTGCCCTTACTTCCTTAGTTCCCACTATTTTAAATATTTTTCTCAAGTTCTTCTTGGTTGTCTACTCTTTTTCGCTTTTTTAATCAGGTTTCTTAGGATACTGTATTCCCAACGTTCGTTGTTGAAACTAAGTCAGGGATTAGGGTCTTTATTTCTAAACAGCCAATAGCCTTGTCTAAGAAATCTTTACCTTTACCTTCTTCCATTCGTGTAATTTTATCAAGGTTGATAGTTCCCTGTCAACTAGGTCTCATTTAATTTTCTTGTTAAAAGGAAGAAACATATTAAGCTTGGTTAAAATTAAGCTCTAAAAATACTGGTGTAGCTCTCTTGATTATATGCCAGTCTATCTTATTCTCATACTATGATTTAAAAATTCACACACACATACATACACATGCTTCATGAAAAAATCATGTAGACTTTTCAAATGAAAATTTGAGAGAAAGAAGTCTATATTTTCCAGACTGTTACCTGCTAGATTAATTTTCTTCTGCTAAGACCAGTTGAAAGAAATATACAATTACTTGCCCAGGGTAACTCAGGTATCAGAGGCAAGACTTGAACCCATGTTGTTCTGACCCTAGAGGGAGCCTTCTGTCTGCCATGCCATACTATCTCTCTGTATTGTGATTGGCATTGCATTAAATCTCTAAATGATCTGGAGTAGTACTAATATTTCACTCTATTTGCTTAGGTCTGACTAACCAAGAACAATGGCCTCCCATTTGTTCAACTTTTCCTTGATATTTATCAACAATCATTTTGAAGTTTGTCTTTTTAAAGGTCTCTTGTATACTTTGATGAGTTAATGTTTTCAACATAGCTGATATGTTTCGATATTATTCTGAATGATATTTTTCTTTATTAGTTTTTCTTTATTCTTCTTAGTAATACATGAAAATACAGATTCTTTCTGTGGCTTGATCTCTCATCTATTACTTTGCCAAGGTCCTTTATTACTACTATTAGTTTTGTGCAGTTGTTGGCCATCTTAGGTATTCTAGGTATATAATTATTCCCAGAGCTTCTGGAGTACTGATCAATTCAAATCCTGCCTCAACCACTTAATTAGCTTAACCCTACGGGGTTAAGGTAACCTTGCTACTTAATCTGTCTCACAGTTTCCTCATCTACAAAAAGAGATAAATAACAGCCCCTATCTCACAGAGTCGTTATAAGGATCAAATGAAATAATATATTACATATATAAAACTTAAGATGGGATGTTATAAATGCTAGTTATTACTATAATTGTTAATAAATTCTCTACAAATATAATTTTGTTTTACTCCTTCAGTGACATGCTTGTTCCTTAAGTTTCTCTTTCATGCCTTAATGCTATTACTGGCTTTCTAAAGTTCTACCAGTTGTTGTGGAGAAAATATTTCACTGTTTCATACTTTTTAAATATTGGAGTCCTCTTAGTGTTTCTCTATCATATATAATATTAGCTCACGGTTTTGAATATGTATACTTTTTAATCATAGTAAGAAAATATTTCTATGTTTTAGTATTAACACAGATAAATACTGTATATTATCAGAAGCTTTCCTTATATTCAATGGTATGACCATGTAGTCTTTCTTTTTTCTGTTTCTATACTTTAGTATATTGATTGTTTTCCTGATATTAAAACACCCTTGAATTCTAGGTAAATATTGTACTTATTCATAACAGATCAGTGCCCTGCTATATTTGGATTAATATTTTGAAGTCAATAAACATTAATATATTAATACAAATAACCATATAAAAACAAAATATATTAATATATTTTTCTATCGTTTCCTTTCTCAGTTTTATCTCCATCCAATTAAAGGACCAATGCCATATATGTTTTGCAGAAGGACCATCACCTTCTTTCTCAATGTTTGGAAGTAGTCTATATAGTGTAGGAGTTGCTTGCAGTTTCCTGTCTGACTTCTCCTTCTGAAATCAATCTGTTTAAATTGTCCACTCTTTTTTTGTTAACTTGGGCATTTATCTGTTTGTGGATAATCTATCTCAGCCTCTCAAATTTATTAGCAGGTGTATACAATGGAATTAGGGCCACAAGGACCCTGGAGTGACCTATGTTACAGTTATTTCTTTGGATAGATAAGAACTAGCCCAGAATGTCCTATTCCATAAGGAAGACTGCAATTTCTATTTTTGTGCAGAGCAAGGACATATCTACTACACATCAGATATTTACAGTCTAAGGATAATGATGCTGTATTTAGAAGTTCATAATAAAATCTACTTTCCAGGTCCACTTTTAAGGAGAGGATAGCTATTACTTATACTCTCAGACAGACAGCTTAGCTATTCTTCTACCAAAAAACGTATTATACAAAAGCCCATCATGTCCAGCAAGCAAACACACTTGTCCAAATAAGTTGTAATGAAAAAGTGATACATTTTGGGACAGAGGATAGAGCACACAAAAGTAAATAAATCCTTCAACTCAAGAGCAACATAAAATTCAAATTCACTCAATGAAAGAATCATTTCACCAGAAAAGTCCTCATTTTCTGGGGGCTCCAGTGCTGAGAATGAAGGGAAATGGTGTGAAGGAGAAAGGAAGTCTTTCCACCATACTTGTGGCTTTAAGTTTTCCCATTAGTTATACAAAAGTTCACACCTTCTCCCTTCATCTCTTAAGCTTATGCTTTTCCAATTCTCTCCTCAGTCTCTCTCCCTTACCTATGCTGTACACTGAATCCACAAGCCTAGAGGCCTCTCACACTTCCCTGTGTATAGCCCAGGACAATCCTTTAGAGAACCAACCAATCCTCCTAGGGTGGGGGTATTACATTAATAATCTAAGACAAATTTCTTTATTTATTCATACTCATGATCCCTCCCTTCTCATTTCTGGTTTTGATTTGACGTTGTTCTTTTTTTCTATTAATCTTATTGATCAAATTAGATTTTCTAAGTTAACTCATTTCTACCATTACCTCTCTCATTATTTCAGCTCCACTGCTATCACAAGGAATGAGTGTTTTTCAATCAAGTACCAGTAGTCTCTTTGGATCTCCTGAGAGAGCTATTGATGGATCCTTGGCAGGTGACTTCAGTGAAGGATCTTGTATGCAGACATTATCTGAGTACGAACCGTGGTGGATGGTAGACTTGGGTTCATCATATGTTGTGGATTATGTTGCACTTACCAATAGAAAAGACTGTTGCCATGAACAGATAAATGGAGCTATGATTCTTGTTGGAGATTCATCAGCTAGTGGTGGCAAATTTAATCCCAGGTATGAATCCTTTGCTTGAGTTTATCAATAGATATATAGATGGATAGTTCCATAGCTATATGCATACATAATAAATAGGTCCATTCCCATGTGATCTGTGATATTGTCTTTGAGGAAAAATTGACATGGAGAATTGTGATAAATATTGTGTATGTACATATATATGTGTATATATATGATTTCAACCACATTTTTCTCTCAAATATATGTTAATCTTCCAAATGAGTGTCTGCTCAAATCTTGATAACATTGTACCTCAATTCTCTACTTCATTTTGTGTACATATAGACACAATGAATGACCAAATGTCATTCTCCAAAAATCAAAGGCAGACAAACCAAATTCAGGCACAGTTGTATCACAAGTAAAACATAAGGGAGAATGAAGGGTTGACATCACAAGGGCTGACACACCTGCTGTGTGTATAATAAGTATTACATGTACCATCATTTAAAGTTACAAAAGAAATAAGAAACATCTCTTCCCTTAAGGAATCTTAACAATCTAACCAAGAAGATGGGAAAATGCAAATTGAAATCAAGAGGGGAAAAAAACAGTCACATTAACAATTACCCAACAACTTCAGTAGCATCTGAAGATATTTTTTATCTTCATCATTACAACTCACATTTACATATAACTATTCAACTTACAAAGTTCTTTCCCCAAAACAGACCTGTGAAAAAGCAGGTCAAATATTATTAGACCCACTTTATAGATAATGAAACTGAGGTTCATAGAGGTTATAACTTTCACTTGGTTACATAATTTAAGTCAAAGGCAAGAGTCAGACAATATATAGTTAATGATTGAACGATAGTAGTAATTAGTAACAGTTATACAAAGCAGCCAGCCTTTGGAGGTAATATAGGTGGTATAGGTAAGAAATTTATGGTAATGAGGGAAAATTGTAAATAGCTGGCATTTGTGTAGCTCTGAAGATTTGCAAAGTGCTTTACAAATATTAATTCATTTTATCCTCATAACCTTAACAGGTAGGTGCCATTATTAATCCCATTTTAGAGATGAGGAAATTGAGGCAGACAAAGGTTAAGTGAGTTGCTTTGGGTCACACAGTTAATGTCTGACGGCAGATGTGAAGTCTGTTTTTCCTGACTTCAGGTCCAGGGCTTCTCCATTGTTACTTGGCAGATAAGCTTTTCCATTCACATGGTACTGAGCTCCAAAAAATTCTGAGTTAATAAATGCAAAAAGAGTCAACAAAGTACCCAGAGAATGTATCTAAAATGAGACATGAGGAGAGTGAGGAGAATGTGCTAATCTCTTATCCTGACATATAATGACTGTGAAGGAAGGCTATTTCTAAGCCTAAGTAGGAACTAGATAAACTTTGTCTCTGGGTCTCTTCTTCTGTCTCTGCTCTCTCCAGGTATTTATCTATGGTCTCATCACTGCAGGGCTTTCTCAGTAATACCCACTTAGATTTAGTTAATGACTAAAATGCTAACAAATAAATTTTGTAATGTTTGTTGTCAAAGGATGAGTTCAGGTGTGTTCAGTGGCAGGGCAGAGGTTATTTCTTTCCAGGTCTCATGCCAACAGTTTGGATAAGCAGCATATTGGTGGTTCCTGGAGGATGGTTCCATAGTCCAAAGGTATTAAAATAATGACTAACTGGCAATTAGATGACACAACGGAGTCAGGAAGATCTAAATTCAAACCTACCTTCAGAGACTTGCTTGAACAAGTCACTTAACTTACTTCTGCCTCAGTTTCCTCATCTGTAAAATGGGGATAATGATAGCACTAACTTCCCAGGGTTCTTGTGAGAATAAAATGAAATATTTATCAGGAAGGATAGAAGAAAGGGCACTAATCCATACACAAGGATCCCTGGGGGTCACATATTGACTTAGTTTTAAAATAGGTTATCCATGTTATATTACATGTTTATTTATCTTGTTAAATATTTTCCAATTACATTTTAATCTGGTTCAGAGAGCACTCAAGAAATATTGCTCCTATGAGCTGAGTGTTGGACACCTCTGTCCTAGACAATTTATTAAGAAATACTT